>JARFJB010001929.1:1467500-1832650 GCA_036346205.1 Vesta saturnalis
GTACATATTTTTCTCGCCGCCACCGTAGCTTTAGTACCATGTTCGTACCGCGAATTAAGGTTTTATTCGTTTCCATTTTCAACGATTCAGATTCGGAACTAATCAATTGTCGCCAAATATATATGTATCCAACAAGGAATCGGTAGTACTCATAAATAACACCTTACAGACAAATAACTTGGCACAGAAACGAAAAATATGTTTGCTACTATTCTCCACTCACAGACATGACGCTAGGGTTGCTACTACAAGTTCTGCAGTACCGACTAAAATATGGTTATGTTATTTACCGGCAAACAATTATATTCTGTCTGTCATGCCTATTATATGCAGAAAATATCTATATTTAGTAAAATGGCATTGATATAAATTATTTGAATGATTTATGAAATACACTGTCTGTAAAATAATCAGGTACTTGGTGCTTATTTCTTCTACACCACTGCAGTAAAACAATGTATTTATACAGAAAAAAGTAAAATATATATGTATATGTACAGAAGAGTCTAAAGAACAAAAGTAACAAAAAAAATTTCCAAAATTTTATTTTTGACCATTTTCAGGGTTGATTCCCCTTAACCACACTTTATTCAGTAAGTAATTACTAATAATTTTTTTTTAGTATAAGGTTTTTATTTCTTATTGTGAAAATTTGAAGCTACTACATTAAGAAACAGATATATTAAATTAATTTGTAGTTTGTCTTTATTTTTTGTAACAAAATTCCTTAATTCAAATTTCGCGGGTAAATTTTGATTCTACTATACCGACAAGCTTTCCTCCAGGTTGTGTGAGGGCGCTTTTAAATCTCTAGAATTTTCAGCAGTAAGACAGTATTGTTTATGGTCGTACTAAAATAAATGACAGATAACAAACGTGCTATCGATCATAAACTTAAGAAACATTCAAGGCACTCTGCTGTATATAAAAACTTGTTTGGTTAGCTGATAGATACTTAATAAAATGGCGAGCGAAACGTTACTCATCTGTATATTTTTCGTAAAATATCTGGTCTATCTTGGAGATACTTAAAAAATTGAAGGCAATTCATCAAATTATTATGTTTTGCCATAGACATTTTAAAGCTCTTACAGTAAGGCTAGTTTTTTCGCTGGTCCAAACTTTACTTATATCAGAAAAAATTCTTTCCGTGGCGGCGTTAGATCCCGGTAAACACATGCATAGTTCAACAATTTATAATATCTTGTTGTGTGGTATACCTTCACTCTTGAAGTGGTTAAAACGCTGGACAAATTATTTGTCAATAGAAACAGAAACTTCTTTTGGTAGTCTTTCCTCTGATATTCGGTTAATGTGCTCGTTCCATTCTGTTCTTCTATTTAATACCCATTCATTAATGTTTTCTATTCTGCACATTCGCCTGATATCTCCACTTCTTTCCCTTTCCAGTAATGTTTTGCCAGCTATCCTGCGTACTATTTTCATTTCTTCTGTTTTTAGCATTCTTTTTGTTTTTGCTGTTTCGGGCCTGGCCCTTTCCAGTAATCCTTTGCCAGCTATCCTGCGTACTATTTTCATTTCTGCTGTTTTCAGCATTCTTTTTGTTTTTGCTGTTTCGGGCCTGGTTTCAGCTGTGTATGTCATAATAGGTTTTATCTCTGTTTTGTAGATCCTAGATTTTGCTTCGATCCCTACGTGTTTGTACCACCATACTATGTTGTTCAAACATGTAGCTTTTGTCACCTGGCTTCTACTTCAGCCTCAATATCTCCGTATCAAGATATTTCTATGCCGAGATATGAAAATTTCATTTCCTGTTGAATAATCTTATTATGAATACATCGTTTACATCTAATTGTTATCTTTGAAGTAGTCATGCATTTTGTTTTTGCTGTTGGTATTGTTATGTTAAATGTTTTTGCTGTTTTATGGAATTGAAGCAAAAGTGTCTGTAGATCGTCCTCGTTTATCTCCTAATCTCCCATTTTATACCCTTAGTGTTTTGCTACTTGTTTTATTATTTCATCCATGATGATATTAAACAGGAGCGGGCTCAAATAGTTCCCTTGTCGCATGCCATTATTGCTGCATATTTTTTTTGTAATTTGCTCACCGTTGACTTTGGCTTAGATTGTATTTGAAATATATATTTTCAATTGTTTGATGATGTTATATGGTATTTGTCTGTCAGATAGAAGATCCAGTACGTCTTTTAGTTGTATTTGAACAAATGCCTTCTCCATATCAATGAAACACATAGTCGGTTGTATTCAATCGACTTTCCGATTATTTCCCTTAATATAAACACAGCGTCCGTACATGATCTTTCTAACCGAAACCTTTGTTGTTCGTCTGCCAATGTTATAATTCTGGTAGAGTTTTAGGGTTGTGCTAAGTAGATTTATGCCTCTCTGTAATTTTATTGCCCTTCTCAAAAAGTAGGTTTTGCTACTAATTCGCAATTCCTCTGGAATTTTGCGTGGTGTTTTATTTAATGTTTGTTTATGTGGGGCTATAATCTCCCAAGCCTCGATTGCTGCTTCTTTAATGCTATATTTTATTTCTTATATCTATAATTTGTGACGGATGTATGTGTCTATTAGTATATGGTTAATTATCGTCCTCGAGTATTTCTAAATATGTATTTACATTGTGATTTGTGATCAAAGAAATTGTTGTTGAAAGGCGTTATTTTGGCCAAGTCTTGCTACTCCTCCAAAACTGCAATTTGTGTTACCATCGCACATTGCCGTTACTGTTGTTGTTAATTCGTATTGGTCAATCATTGTAACAATATATGAATATAACGACTCAAGTTTCACCTGGATGATCTTGAACTTCCAACAGTTTTATTTGAACATTTGGGGCGTCATTTATTCTTCAGTATTAGGGCTGTTGCACCATTCTTCTATAACATCGGTCCTTTTTTGTCCGCTCGAAAGTAACCATACGCCCCCCAGGGGGACATTTAGTATATTAAATTTTATTCCTTTGTTTTAATAGGTTAACAGTTAATAAATTTTAATAATTATAACCTTACATTTATTTTACGCATGTATTCTCTAGAAAGGCATGGCTCATAAACAGAACTACAGTACGTGAAATGTGACGATAAAGTATTTTTAATACTGTATATGTAGCGTAAATTTGAAAATGCCTTTTGAATACAATTTTTGATATGTTGTTCCAATTTTAGATTGACATCAATCAAAAGTCCCGAATTCCTCGCAACATCCACAAATTCTAACCTACAATCTCCAATTTTTATATGAACATTTGAGTAGATCTCATTCCTTAACTCCTTGTCATGATGGAAGCCAAACAACATTAGCTTGGACTTGCTGGGGTTTACAAATAAGGAATGTTCTGCAGCATAAGTGACAAAGTTATTTAAATCTCGATTAATTTCGCTAGTTGCTCTTTGTAATTCGGTTTTATGGAATGAGTAATACAGCTGCATGTCGTCGGCATAAAGATGATAATTACAAAGTTTTAGTTTATTTATGATGTTAGATGAGTAGATTGGACCTAATACTGAGCCTTGTGGTATCCCACAGGTGGTTCCTTTTATATCTGAGTACGTGTTTCCATGACGAACTTTTTGACACCGTCCAATTAGGTAATTAGACATCAACAAAATAGAAGGTTTATCAAAGCCAAAACAGTTTAGAATTGCTGATAATAATTCATGATAGTACCCAATAGTACCTTTGTCAATTGCCGATATAATATCATCATTTACTGATACGACTGCCGTTTCACGGAAACCGGATTGCTATTGGGTAAGATCTGATGTCGCTCAACGTAATCTTTAATTTGAATGAAAACAATTTTCTCAAAAATTTTAGAAACCACTGGAAAGATTACTAATAGGTCTTAGATCAGAAGACGTTTTGGGGTCCGACATTTTACAAAGGGGAACGATAACGGAGGTCTTCCAGATGTCAGGGAATGTAAAGTGTTCCAAACAATAGTTTACCATATGTGTAATCAGGAATTATAGAGGGCAAACATAAATTAATCATATGATGCGATGTGTCATCTGCTCCGCTACTATTGGAAAGTATAGAAGTAATTGCATTACTAATATCAGAACCAATTACCATTTAAAAAAAAATTTAGTGAAGCACTTGGAAGTCACATTTGAATTATAATATATCGCTAATTCGGGATTAGACTTTGAGTTATTTTGAGCAGAGGTGATAAAAAAAGTTATTTATAATACAAGGTAGACGGTAACAGAGATCGGACCTATTATTGGAATGTTAAGCAGATTGCGTTACCAGAGATCCAACTAGCTCGGTCCTTATCTGTAGATCCTTATGTATCTCTATAAATTTCTAGTTGTGTCTGTGAGGTGTATGATAGATCTGGAAGTAATAGGATTTTCAGATCCGTGTGGAAGTTCTCAAATCAAACTGTAAATTTCTAAATAAATATGCAAATTCCCAGATAAACTTGATAATTACAAAATTCGTAGATCCATCCTGTAACTTCTTAGATAAATCTGTAAATTCCAAATAAATCTGAAAATGATACAATTTTGTAAATTTCCAAATCAACTGTAAATTCCCAAATAGATTTGTAAGATAGATTAAAAATAATACAATTACTATAACTTTAGATCCTTAGGTAGACACGTAAATTCTCAGTTAGACCTGTAAGTCTGGAAACTATCTGTAAATTCAATTCCCAGATAAATCTGAAAATAATACAATTTCTGGATCTATCTGTAAATTCACAAATAAATTGTGAATTGCCAGGTAGATTTGTAAACTTTCTGATATATTGAACGTAATACAATTTCTCTGTCTGTCGGTCCCTAGTAGATGTGTATATATTCACAAATAGATTTGAAAATAATGCTATTCCTAGATGTATCTATAAATTTCTACATAGATAGTAAATTTCTAGACAGGTCTAAATTTTCAGACAGATTGAAAATAATACAATTCTGAAATCTGTCTGTTCATTTTCAGCTTTTAAGGAATTTACAAATATATCTGGAATTTAATTAATATAATTCCCATATAAATTTGTTAGTTTACTGTTATATCTGTAAATTATGTAAAGTGGCCCTTTTACGTTTCCGTAGATATTGGGTGATTATTTTCGTATTAGATCGAGAAATACTCACACATCGAGTAAAAAGTGAGGTGGCGCCCCATCGTGTTGAAAGTGATAATCGTCATTGTCAATAATGTCATTAGAACCATAGTGTGTCACATTTCTGGACAAGTCACGTGATGACAGTGTTTTCACAACATTAGAGCCCGATTAACCCTCTAGCTTCGTACACTCAGTTATGGCGGTTAACTATTTTATTAAGTTTAAAGGTCGCTTCATCTAATCAAAAAATGGAAACGATCCTTGTCTTCACATATGTTTACGAACTACTGGCCAAGTTTAATTACCTCATTGGAATCGTCCTGTAAACAAATCTCTGAACGTAAGACTTCCAATTCGACAAATTTCTGAACACTGGTTTTGCTGATTCCGGTCTCACGAGATCATTCCTATACTTTGTTAGGGACTGTGTGAATGTCGGGATCACTGTAACACTTTCATTGTCTGCTGTACTTTTCTTTCTTCGGCTATGTCCCTTCTCTTAAGTTGTGTAACGGGAGCTTTAAAAAAAATCAAAAGTTCGCGCTAAATTATACGAGATTAGATATTTATATATTATTTTTCTGGATAAAGAACTGGTTATTGTTTATTTGTATTTGAATGTAATTAATATTAAGATGAAAAGCTTGAGTTTATTTCATAAGTTATCTATATATTCAATTTAAAAATATTTAAATACGCGGCATTTGCAAGTGCATTGATGTGTTGGAAGGGATGAGATGCTGTCATAATAATGATGTGCAGTTATTAAAATAGTCCCGTTAAGAAAGCGATCAAGAAGAGTCTCATAAAATAAGCGATCAGAGTTGATAGTTGTCGGTCGATTGACGCCGTAGCGTAAGTGACATTGTATAGCCACGCTGCCCTGTAAAGTGTGAAAATTACAAATAAGAATTAATTAGCGGTATAATTGGGAAGAAAAGTAAAAAGTGCAAATATTGTTAATTTGGCGATAATAAAAAGATTGCCTAATAGTTTACAATAGCGTTTTAAGTGCGCGTTGAAAGTATTCCAAGTTGATGTTTTGTTAGCGAGTGATGAATGACCTTTTTTAGGCTAGCAAGACCAAATGGGCAGAATCAAACGAAACCTATCAGATTATTTAGTACTTATTTTGTACTAATTTGTACCATTAATAAAAATTTTGTACCCCATGCCGTTTTTAAAAAACCTGTGCGCTGCGAGAAGCGAGCAGGACCACAATAAAAAAAACGATGAAAAGGAAATTAAGATCAGCAATAGAAAGAACTGAATTTGTACCATAAAAATAAATTAAATATTTTCATTTATTCCGTGAAAAACAACCCCCAATTGATTTCAGACATATTAGGCTCAAGAGTAAACTACTCTTTCCTATCAGCACAATCAATAACTACTTGCACATCCGACGCGGCATCATGTGTACCGACAAAATAACATTTATCTCTCTCCCTCCCCTCATTTAACAAAATAGAGAAAATGACTAAAAAAGAAAATGTTTCTAAGTTTACGTAGTTTATAATAAAACTATTTTGAACATATCTCGATAGCGCCGATTTAAGAGAAAAAGTCGATTTTCTAATTTGATATCTGTGTACACCCACCCCTAGCGGCCATCGCAGGAACTTGAATATAATTTCTTGCGATTTCTCTTGGCAGATATACCTATTAGTATTTTTTTTCAATGTTGTGAGATTGATAGTTTCTGACATATAGCCGGCGTCTATTATTAGTTGGCTACCCGGTATATTCAATTGAAGCTAGCTTTTGTTTTTCATTTCCAAATGTGTCCTTACGAAAAAAAGACGACACCTTGCAATATCTGTTTTTTTATCCTTAAGTGTCTATATGTGTTAAACAATATCTAAATCTCCACCATATGCAAGTGGAAACTGTGCACAACATTTTAAGCATTTTACATCACTATCTAAGGTTTTATTTTTAATAAATGGATATTCACTTTCCAAATCTCTATTAAATGTAGAGTTCCTTTCTAGCATTTTCTGATTTTCTACCGTTCTAGATACACACTACATTATAACGATTATTTATTTAAAAACAGTTATTTATTACCACTTAACTATAACTAGCGAATTACTTACACTATATTTATTTACACGCACCGGTATACTTATTTTCCACACGTACAAGACATCGTCGTAAGCAAATTATTTTCGTGATAAGCTTGATACTCAATACTGCCTCATAAACAGGATCCCGCTCTATTTATTTAAGTCGACAAAAGTGCTACAAGGTCTCGTAAATTGTAAAACGTGTGATGCCGTCCTATAGCATCTTATCTGAAGGTCGCGCTATATATTTCGTACTTTCTACATTTTAATTAATTCCTTCTAAACAATGAAACGTTAGAAATGGGACAAAAAAGAGACTTATTTATAAATACGAAACATTTACGTAATTTATTAAAATAATTACATTTACGAAATTGTGTTTAAAAAAGGGGCTGTTCCGTATAGTAAAGGACCAATGGTAGCCTTATCATTACTACAACGCAGAAGTTTACTACCAATGTTCTAATATATCCTTTAATTTAAAGTATTACCTCATTACCTTTTGTGTTATACTTTTAATGATTTACCTATTTGCAACTGATTCTTTAATAAATATCTGTATAGGATTCACTAGAGCATAGCACATACTGTATAAACATGACAAACTCCAACAATTACAAATTTTTTAATTTGTTTAGAGGTACAAGTAACCGTCATGTGACGGTAGCTAGTTTGGATCAAGAATAGCCGTAAGTTTAATCGATGTAATTGGTTTATGCAAATGTCTAAAAGCTTCATTAATTGTATTAGTAAGTAATTCAAATTGTAATTGTTTACCTACACCATGTGTCATTAATAATGCTAATTAAAAATATATTGAATGAAGGCAGAAATTCTTTTAAATTTCAATTTTTCATGTTAGGTAAGTATTGAGTAGAATACATTTTGCAAATTGCTCTCATAAAAACATTGATGCGCTTATCAAATTATATAAAAAAAGTCAAGGTTCCTTATACGAACATAATAAATCATAATTTAAAAGAAAACAATAAATCACATAAAAATGATGATAGAAAATAGCAGATCGTCATATATCACATGAAATATATGTTATGATTTATTAAATTACACAACTTAATTCACTCAACAATATAAACGAGCATTGATAATTAAATAACATCCTTTTCTTTGGCGTCTTTGTTCTGGCTAGAACCTGAAATTACCTATAGTAAAAGGTTGCGCTGCGCTAAAAATCGAATTTGCTAATTTTGGTTTGTTTAATTACTCGATACATCATCCAGTGTCACGTCACGTACGTTCTTAGCTTCAAACAATTTAACTTAAAACGTTTCTTTGCGTATTATTAAGCATTTTTAATACAAAATGAAATTACGCTCCTTTAATTTTAATGGAAATAGTGAAGCACGTATATTAAGTAGACGAATATATGAATACCTTACCTTCATATATTAAGATGAAGGAGTCTTTAAAAGTGTGGACACGCTTCAAATAAAAGTTTTTTCAAGATGTGCACTAATATATAAAGGATTATCTAAAGCATGAATTGGTATCTACAATCTGCTTGTCTTAACATTTCCTTGGTAAAAGATAAGTTGAAAAATTTTCACTTCAGTCAGTTATTCCATTTACTTGTAAGATAAAGATTCGATACAAAACTATAGCGTGCAATAATTAATAAACGCAACTTGTAATTTTAATGGCGCAACAACTCAGAATTAAATTTGGCAATTTATCTAACGTAACTTTATCTTGAAAATATTGCCTAAATTTTCAAACCAGATCATGCTACCGGTTATACAAAATGTGATTAAAGTCCTTACTAGAGATGTGGTTAAGAAACATGATCGATTGTTCCTTTGTGACGACTCTTGTACAAATTCTCGGGTTCGAAATTACCAAACTATATATTTTATTACACTTGTACATCATCCAGATGTTCATATTTAGGGTTGTGTTTCTTTATGAAAAATTGTTTCTAATGTGAAGTGTTTTCGAAGCTTTACGAAATTAAACATAAATTGTAGTAACAAATCTCTGTTGTGGAACGATAAACGACCTTCTAAGGTACAAAGTGGAAACTAAAAATAAAAAAATAAATCAAATCATATTGATAATAATTTTTTTAGGATAATTAGGCATCCCTTTTTTAATACATTCATAACGAAAACATTGTAAAAACTTCATGTAAGATAGAAGATGCTACCTTAAAAAAATTCCAAAGCCGTGCCCTTCTATAAAATAACGATAATTAATTTTTAGACTTAGTTTGCTATACAATTGACTCTTTATAAAGAAAAGTTACGTAAAATTAAAGTTCCGTTCAAAATATGTCTAAACCTTTTCTTATAAAATGAATCGTTATTCAGATATTGAAATTAAATTGAACCTAAATTCTATGTTAGGAATGAACCTTAAATATAAAATTTTAAGTACGTACGCATTACGGTTCTTGGGTTATCGTGGATACTAACAGACATCCATACGCGTGCGCATGCAAGTACGCACGCACGCACATAAACAAATATACACACAGACACACACACACACACACACACACACACACACACACACACACACACACACACACACACACACACACACACACACAAACACACACACACACACACACACACACACACACACACATACACATAGGCATACATGCACCACTGCAACCACAACACAATACAACACAACTACGACACAAGGCCACACGCGACACGCGACACAACACATAAACGACACACAGAACGACACACGACACACGACACGACACGACACGACACAGACACACGACAATGAACACGACACACGACACGACGACACGACACACGACACACGACACACGACACACGACACACGACACACTACACGACACGACACACGACACACGACACATATGACACACGACACACGACACACATGCCACACGATACACAAACACACAACGCACAACGCACCACACAACGCACAACGCAACGCACAACGCACAATACAACACACAAACACACATACACACACACCCACAAACACACACACGCACACACACATACACACACACACACACACACACACACACACACACACACACACACACACACACACACACACAGACACACAAACACACACACACACACTATATATATATATATATATATATATATATATATATATATATATATATATATAGGATGATGCATTTCCTAATAGGTGGATAGGAAGGAGAGGGCGTATCGAATGTCCTGCTAAGTTACCTGATCTAAACCTGTTGGATTTCTTTCTGTGGCGTTATCTCAAATCAAAAGTATATGTTGACAGGCCAAATAATCTGGAGATATTAAAGGAGAAAATTAGAAGAGATGTGCGTGCCATAACTCCAGAAGTGGTTGAAGACGTGCAAAGAGAGTTTATTCATCGCCTTGGATATTGTCAAGTCGTAAATGGTGCACTTTTTTAACATTTGATTTGATTTGTTGTTGTGTTTTTTGAATAAATTGTACGCTTTGACAGAAAATAAAGGCCGTCTTCCTTGATACGGTCTTAATTGCTTGATAAGTTCAATTGCAAATTCTTCGAGATCTGTTGACTTTAGGCATAGGACATGGTGCATGAGGTTTACTCAGGATTCAAGATAGATACAGCAATTGAAATAAAAAAACAGGTGTTTCCATTTGACAAAATCAAGTTGGTGGTTGTAACTTATTTTTGGGCCACCCTATACACAAAACTTTACCACTAAAAAAACCGCTGTCTAAAATAAAAATCCACGTGTCCGGGCGTTTCTTCAAAACTAGATTGAACTTATATATATATATATATATATATATATATATATATATATATATATATATATATATATATATATACATACAGTAAAAGATTAACTCGAGTGGGACTTGAACCCACGACCTCCACTTTGCTAAAGTGGGGCTCTCTTCCATCTGAGCTATCGAGGAGGCAAGTCACAATCGATTAAAACCTGAACTGTATGTACTTCCCTAGTTACGATGTATTATAACTATTATACACAGAATGAAGGATCACAGTCAACTTTTTGTGAATGTCGTGTGAGCCCGCAATTCGCTAAGGTTTCTCACATGACAACACGTGACTGATTGTTAATTTTTATCTGCTGTATGCAACTGTAATAGATAACTATAGAAATTGGTTTAGTGAACGAACAGAAGTTCAATTTAATAATCATTAATTGTATTTTATTTAAAATTAACTTTTATAGTACATACAGTAAAAGATTAACTCGAGTGGGACTTGAACCCACGACCTCCACTTTGCTAGAGTGGGGCTCTTCCATCTGAACTATCGAGGAGGCAAGTCACAATCGATTGTGACTTGCCTCCTCGAAATAAACATTTCCGAAAGCCTGACTTAACATGGCCATATATTGACTGCAACCTCAAAATATTAAATAAACTTTCTATAATTAATCAGTAAAACTGCATCTTTGTCCGGGCAATATCGTCTATACCCATTGGGCGGCGGGCAATGATATTAAACAAGAAAGTTGGGCTATATTTCAGCCGCTGAAACAGGTGTATTTGTGTTTTGTGAGACACTTGGTTTATGATAATTAATACAGTTTAGTTACTTCATCATAGATTATGATGACATGCGATGAGATTTACCGAAAGTATAACTAAAATTTTAGAAACCAAACGCGACGTTGACAATAAACCATTTTTAAGCGTTAAGGAACATGTAATCGAATTGTTGAGACATAAACTTTACTGTCAACGTTAGGCTCAAAAAAGTTAGTGAAACACTACAGGCTTGTACGTAAATATGATGTTATTACAGTAAACGGAAAAGATCGCCTAATTAAACCTGGTATTGAAACTGCAGAATCTAAAGTTTAATACTATGTAATGAATGGAGAACTGTTTGATATTATCCATAATGCTCACTTGGCAATCGGACAGGGTGGCAGAAACCGAATGGTTTCTAAAATAAATAAACTCTACTGCAACATTACAAAGGGAACAATAATGATATACCTAAGGCTTTGCACTGAGTGTCAAAAAAAGTGTAGCACTCCCAAACGAGGATTAGTGTCGAGACCAATTCTGTATTCTAATTTCAATTCACGTGCCCAGGTTGATTTGATTGACATGCAGTCGCATACTTATAACTAATATCATTGCATAATGGTATATTCAGACCATTTAACAAAGTTTGTGTTACTGAAGCCTTTGAAAACCGAAAGGGTAGAAGAAGTCGCATTTAATATCTTAGAGATATACACGACTTTTGGAGCACCTTTAATTCTTCATTATTGGGGGCTTAGATGGATGAAAATAAAACCAAAGACTAGCCTATCCAGTTAAAAAAAAATCGTGCACTACATTGTGGTAGGTCTGATTCATACAGAAACCGCCATAAAGTTGGACACATATGAGAAAAATTTTTCTTATTGAAATTTCTGAAAAACTCTATTGACGGTTCGTTTCTTCATGTCTGACAACAAAAAAATCCATTATGACATTTGTCACGTGACCATAGATTTGGCGGGAATTTTGAAAAACGTTAACTGTGATGCCGAAAAATAGGTCAAATTGACAAGATATAGAAAAATTGTATTAAGAAAATGTATTTAGATTGCAACAAGACCCCATATACCAATTTTCAACCAAATAAAAAAAAAATACCATTTATTCCTCCGATTTTATTACGTAACATCATAAAATCTTGTTTTACTTGGAAATAGTTTTAATAACGTTAATGACATAGTTTTAGGTCAAAATTAATCAAATATTTGTAAAACAGACAATTTGTGAGAGGAAATTTAAAAAATACGATTTAGCCTCGTCACTGGTTGCATTTATGTCCTGTATATTGAAGCAGATGAGTTGATCTAATATTTGTAACCCGTAAATAAAATGTAAATGAACTAATTGAAAGGCGCTATACTGAGTACCTTTCTTATAAATGAAAGTTACTTTGCGGTTGTGGATGCTGTAAATAAATTTAAATATCAACTTATTGGATTTTAATGGAATACAGAATGATAATAATTGTTATCGTTACGAAATAATTTTTTTCTACTCCTATATACGTAACACACGAATAACGAAACTCTCTACTATATGTGTACTTTACTGTATGTGTTCTCCATATATATATATATATATATATATATATATATATATATATATATATATATATATATATATATACTGAGTTAACCTAGTTGTATTGTTTGGTAGAGTCCAATGTCAAAACATTATTACATATTACAATTGCATATAAAATAGATATACTTCTGTAGTTTTAAAGCATAGATCATATATGTACTCTATTGGTAGTAGTAACAGCACTTAATTAGTAGTTCAAGCAGATTTGTTCTATTAACCTAGCATCCACCTCAATTTTGAGCTGTTGTAAAATGTGAATTTTGGTAAACATGTATTGATATTTTTATTTAAAGAAAGTTTTAAACACCATATAAGAACATATTTTCACTCTCCACTAAATTATAATTTTCATTTTAGACAAGTGAAGGACATACAGAAATACATCGGAAATACCGTTTATGGATGGTGCAAAAGATTTGATTTAATGATAGTTTGTACAATTTATCAATTCTCAAATATAAAAGAGAAATTTGTTTTATTTAATAATGCATTATAAGCTTTCCCTTGTAGTTGAAGGCATGATTATTTAGTACGTAAAGGATCAGTTATTAGATAATACCTTTGGAAATGGTTTAATCTAGCAATATGTTGCATCAATGTTTATGTATAAGGTTTAAACCAGACATTGAACAATATAGTACAGCTTATGACTTTAGTTATTTTGAAAATAAGCATCTACCTATTTTTGGGGCATTAATTACTTATAATGTTATTGATTGTACCGGGTACAACTAAGAACGGCCGTCTGCCATATCTCAGGAATGGATTAGCAAGGTTCGGAAAAAAAATTTTATAACAAAAGTGGCCTCGAGAAACGCCTGGAAATTATTTTCAGAATTGTAGGTCCACCGCTAGAGGGCGTATTTGACAGTTAAAATTTTAAAAGCAAAAAAAAAAAAGCAAAATTTTTCAAAATTTACTCAATTAATGGGCATATTAAATATTATAATCAGATTCCTCGACAAATTCTGCATATTTTTATTTGACAAGTTTTAGTCTATCTCTTCAAATAAGGGTGGGGAGAGGAACCTTGTTACGAAAAAACGCCTTTAATTCAGGTTCTGCTTGACCGATTTTAATAAACTTGATGTTGTTTGAAAGAGCTTTTGTTAAACAATAGAAAATTTGTAAATTTGAAGCAATCTGATTAATAACATAAATGCTAGAGGGCGCTGTTTAATATTTTTTAATATTGTGTTTTCTTTACAATTTTAAATGGAAGCATAAAAATTTAAGTAGGTCTTTAAAAAGTAGACTAAATTATAATAAAACAGTGAAAACTGCAAGTCGATATTTTTTCCTATCCTGAGATATCGTAAGAAACAGGTAAATGGCGGAATTGTTCTTCCAACGTCTAGTAGGCTAGTTCGCGTTAACGGAAATTATTAAATTTAGCCTGGATGAAAAGATCTTACATTGGTCTGCAGTAATTTAAACTGTTATCATACTAATGTTATGGTTGCCGCAAGATTACCTAAATGTAATGCTGTCTACTAACTAATGAGAACAAATTATAAAATAATAATGTGATAAATCTAACATT
The DNA here is from genome assembly GCA_036346205.1 of Vesta saturnalis. Classification (NCBI taxonomy): domain Eukaryota; kingdom Metazoa; phylum Arthropoda; class Insecta; order Coleoptera; family Lampyridae; genus Vesta; species Vesta saturnalis. The sequence continues at coordinate 1,482,293 of JARFJB010001929.1, forward strand.
TTTTTAATTATATAAGAATGTTATATTTGTTTTCAAGTGATGTGTTAGTAAATCAAAAGCATAAAATATCAATAAAAACCGATATTTGCCCAGTAACAACAAATACAGTTTAAAATATGAATTACGATTTATAAAATTAGTAAACGGGGCCATGTAAGATATAAAATAAATTCCCTGGAAAACAAGCAAGCTATGATTTTCACGCATATGTCAAAAATTATTCATCGTGTTGCATTTAATAGACTTTCTTTATCTTTTCGTACCAAAATGATTCTTACAAATGAAAAAGCATTTGATATGTTGGCAGTTTATTTTGAATGTATGAGAAATGCAACCGTTGCTGCTAGAGTGTATGCACTGTAGTACCCAAACAGACGGCATCACAGCAGAAGAGTTTTTCTCCGACTCGCACACCGTGTGCGTACTACTGGAAATGTGAATCTTTCTGTGTGCCGAAGACAACGCAGAGGTAGAACAGAGGAAAATTTATTGATGTTTTCGCTTATGTAAATCTTAACCCTCATTCAAGCACCAGAGCTATAGCTAAAGACTTCGGTATATGTCGAACCACCGTCCAAAATATTTTAAGAGAACATAGGTGACTACTTATTTATTAATGCATGTTTTATTCGGTATTATAATGATAAAAATGTTTTAATTTTTTCGTTTGTCGTTATATGTTTATGTCCAGTTTCAATAAAATAACAAATTATTTAATGAAATTATCTTACGCTATGTGAATAGATTTTAACTAACAACATGATAATTAAGTGAGGCAAAGTAAAGTAAAAAGGTACCAATAATAAAAAAATAATGAGAGGCTAGGCGAAAAAAATTCGTAATAACATTACGAGAGTTAATTCACAAAGTCCTTCTTCGTTTACTAACAACGAAGGACTTCAATGTGTCTTATTGATCTGATTACTTTATAATATATACTATTTTGGATTGCACAAGATTTCGATACCAGGGTGGATTTTTGCAACTGGCTCTCAAATATGATACACGACGATCCTGAAATACTTTCACGAATTATGTGGACAGATGAGGCTACTTTTCATAGTGATGGTAGTGTAAATCGACATAATATGCACTACTGGTCTGAAACGAATCCCCACTGGATGCAGGAGGTCCAACACCAGGGTCGTTGGTCTGTAAATGTGTGTGGATTCTAGGTGGAGAAATAATTGGGCCTTTTTTAATGAGACTGTTAATGGGAAAGATATTTAGATTTTTAAGCAACGAAGCAATTCTTTTAAAGGCAAATTGCTGCTGTTCTTCCAACGTTCCAGCATTATTTCTAGAAAATGTTGGACAATTTCAACCCTAAAGGGGATAACCTAAAGTTTATTTATTTGGAAAGGTTAGATTTTTAATTTTATTTTAATAAAAGTTCTCTTTTGTAGCCCAAACAAGCATAAGATTAAGTAATACTAGCGAACATACGATTAGTATATCAAGATAAATTAAACTGTGTCCCAGTAAGCATCTATTTCATCAGAAATATGATACATTTCGAACTTAAGCGAACTATTACTAGTATTATAAGTTAATTGAGCATTTACCTATTTCTTACATTGTTCTCATGATAGGACAGATTCGACATTTAGTAATCTACGTTAACTAATTTAGTTGAACTTTAATTATCAGACCAACTTAAGATTTTTATGGCTAAATTTAAAATTCGTTAAGCGAAACCACAAGACTTAAGAAAATTACGCCAACCTCTAGATATTTAAGGTAGAAATAGATATCACTTCATTTACATGTTTCTATTAACAATAGCTACTTTCAAAACTACTAATTTATTTATTTAAAATTGTAAGAGAACACATATTAATTTAAAGGCTTGTTTATGTTATACACAGTTACTTCAAATCTACAACCTTATTTAAGATAGACTAAAACTCTGTCAAACAAATAAGATATTAAATCGCAGCAAATAATTAAAGCTGTTCGTAACGGATCATCTACTTTTTGAAAGATAATACACTTTATGCCTTAATTGAGTAAATTTTGAAAAAATTTGCTTTTTAAAAAATTTTAACTGTCAAATACGCCCTCTAGCGCTAGACCTACAATTCTGAAAATAATTTCCAGGCGTTTCTCGAGGCCACTTTTGTTATAAAAATTTGTTTTCCAAACCTGTGCTATAATCCATTCCTGAGATATGGCCGACGGCCGTTCTTAGTTGGCCACCCGGTACATTAATTCTGTAACATTTGTTAGATTAATTGAAATAAAACTAACTTTAAATAAGTTAATAATTTCATAAATGAAGTGGTAACGATATTCTGTATTTATTATAGAAGACATTGAACATATTTTTAATTGTAATGTAACGTTATAACCATCACATTTAGGTTATTTTAACTTATGGCGTTACTTACACCACCATTTTAATCGATGCAAGTGGTAATCTGTTGATTTAAATAGTCAGTCAGTCATAAAATGTAGCAGAAAGTTGAATTGAAGGTTCTGTATTAAATAAAACCTCAACTGCCACTACAATTTAGTAGAATATATTGAAAGCAGTGTGCCAACATTAAAACCCATATACGTATTTAAGCCCTAGTCTAAGATCTAAGCCTTTTATTTCAGTGTTAAATAAACTAACAAATTTTTCAATAAATTTCAAGTTTGCAATACAAAATTATATAACACCTTTAAATAACAGTTTGTAGTACATTTACATTTATTATCACTTTAGAGCAATAACTTCCGTTAATAAAATAAAATGTCATTCCATCGTTAACCATACAAAAAGTGAGGTTAATTTGTTTAATTTCTAGATAACTAATGAAACCAGTGGCGTCAACTAGTTCCATTTATTTTGGGTCGAAGTTTTCGAACTTTTAATGTGGTAATTGAAATAAGCCATACAATCCTATAACTTTGACAAAATTGTTTACAACATCTTTAACAATTTTAATATATATTACGTGACGAAGATAACTGTAAGTGTTATTCAAACGTTTAGATTGTATAATTTAAAATACACGATTAAAAAACCCAAATTTTATTAATCCTATAATACATTTATACAATAATTTATTTTTATGGGATCGTTCATTACAATATTAGTACGTGTATAAAACGTCTAAAAGTCATAAGAATCTTAATGAGTGATAGTTACGTATTACTCACACGCCGCTGTGTTTATACTCTATAGGAGTAAAAAACGCATAGTACACAACTGGGGTGGTAATGCCTATTACGCACTCGTGTAATTTACAACACTCGTGCGTAATATGCTACTTACCACCCTTATTATGTAATATAATATAACATCATACTTACTAGAAACAAGTATCCAGATTTCCTTATTTCAATAAAACATCTGAGGAAATGTTCTATATTTTTAAATTTAATTTACAAAAAGAAAAGCAAAAGAAAAATATGGATATTCGATGCAAAATTTAATGGAATTAACATTAAAGAACATAGGAATTTCAGACGCATATTAAATGTTACATGGACGCCAATAAGTGACATATAGTCTTATTAAATAGTGAATGCGTATCAACAAAACGAAAAATAAAATGTTCTGTCCATAATAAATTTTCAAAAGGCGACCAAAAGACATTAAATTTTATAGCATAATTAGGCATTACATACAGGGTGTATGATTTAAATTTAATAAGACAATTTAGTTTAAAGGTGATTTGACCTCAGTTTTTTTAACGCTGTATGTTTTTTTATTCGAAGTGTATATTAAATTAAGAAAACAAGGGTAAAATAAACGTATTTTCTTTTTAAATCTTCTATTGCAATTTTATGAATCTAAAAATTTCTGAAAACCTGTCGATGTTAGGTATAGGAACCCTAACAGTAACTCACCTTGATTTGTCCTTTAGATTTCATAAATGACATAAAATACTTAAAAAAATATAACTTTGATATAACTCTTCTTTATGAGCCCCATATAAACTGCAATATTTTAAAATTGTACTGCAAACGGTCCCCGTCATACCTACAATAAATCTTTTAAAATATTTAACCGTTTTTCGTGGAGAAAGTGCGTCGCCTGCGGTGGGTCACCCTGTATATAGGTTGTAGGTAAAAATTAGTAGTAGTAGTACCTAACATATTGAAGGACCCCAAAAAAAGAGAAAGTAAACATAATCTTTCATTAAATATTTTAGCTCAACTTAATCCTTACATTATTGTTCAATCACATATTACTATAAGAGTAAATAAGCTCAAATATTTAATTAACAGCCAAATTAACGTAAACTGATAATTTATGTCTAAACACAAGAGCAATTCAGTAGCAGCAATAGAAAATTATTAATTATTATTGCAAAATTAACAAAAAACTTCCAAGGAGGAATTTTCGAAATGCACAATGGTAACTACAACTAGTAAAGAAAAGTAGGCTACGCCTTCTCAGGTATGAGCAGACATAATTGCTGTTTACATATAGCTGCCCTGTGTTTTTATTATTAAATGTAAGTGCGCCTTACACGAAAGAGAATCACAATGATATCTTTATGAATATAACACAGTATATCGTCTACAAAACATTTGTAATTAAAGAAAAGTAAAGGTAGTTGTAAGGTACTGTATGATCATACTATTCAATATCTTAAAATATAGCTCTTAAATATATTTAAATAACGAATTCTTGAAACACTTAGCTTAAGTGTAGGTACAACAAGTCATGGAATGAAAGAATATTGGCTTCACTTCAGTATCAGATGGTCAGTATCGCGTTAAGAATGTGCGGGTTAATACATCTCGACAATAATTCTGAACAAATCAGGTTACCCAAAAAAATAGTAGAAACTGCTTATTGTGATAGGCAAAATAAAACCGTCACAGTTATTGCAATAAATGGAATGGAACATTTTACAAATTATAATTAATCCCCAGATATTCTGTATAGTTTTCTTACTGATGAGTAGTCAAGTATGACAGAAAAGCGTATCTGTAAATCGTAATAATAGAAATGCATATATCGAGATAAAGTAAATTCCATTAATAAATTAAGCTTTGACAAATCTCACAGTAAGTGATGCAGTTCATAAAACAAGAAAATTCAAAGCTTTCTTCTTTCATTCAGAAGGAGATATTTTTGCCGCAAAACTAAGTAGGAAAACAAATTCTATTTCAAAGTGCGAAAGGCACCTGTCCAAATCACGGTTCCTCTTTCACAAATCCTATTAGAGAAATAGCTTGTCGCTTTTAAAAATATTATATGAAGTGTTTCGAGTTTGTGAAAGGACTATACTAAACGTTGGCAACAAATGAAATATGTGCACCATTATATTTAATAATTAAAACGAAGTGTAGCAGTAGGTATACGGTGCTAATGTGCATTATAGTTTGTTCTCTACCGGAACAAAAAGAAAAAAAAACTATATAAGGGAATTGTAATTAATTTTGGATATTTAAAATATAATTCTAACACCAAAATGAAGGAAGGAACTATAGTAACAAAATAGTGGATTAGTAGATAGTTCTTGGCGGCTAGATACGATGGATTAATTTATGAACTATGAGTCATTTATGTTTGATAAAGGTTTTATCACTTTACTATCAACTATGAAGAACGTGATTTTGTTACCTACACTTTTCGTAAATTTAATGGTTCAAAATTGAATTCAAGTATCTCAATATTAAACGATTCGTTTTTGTCTTTTTATGTCGACATTATATAAGCTTGAAAACAGTAATCAGAATAACTTACCATCTAAAATAACTGTAATTGCCAACAAAGTGCAAATTAGATAAAAAAAAAACGCCTTGAATGCAGTCTTAATTAGGTTTTACCTGATTGGTTGAAGAACTTTAATGATAAAGTTAAATCCACTGACAAACTAAAAGATTTCAAAACGTTGTGTTTAATAAACAATCATAGGTCTTTCGTTAACCACACGCGATGATATACTGATGTGTTTCAGAAACTGGAAATTAAAGCACACCAGAGGCGAAAATATACAGATATCGCCACAGAAACATTTTTCTTGCTGAAGTTGGAATCTATTTTTGGCGTCAATGTTTACATTAAAAAATCGACAATATCGTAAATTATGTATTATCATTAATGTGTAAAGGTCAACGACGGTAATAATAATTTTAGATTTAAAGTCTCTGGCGTCGCTGATTAAGAATTGCTATTTTAGTAATTTTAGGTTAAACAGGTTAATAAGGTTGAAATAATTTTATTCTTACAATGTACTGCTGTAATTTAAATCATATCTATGTTATGCACTTTTAACCAAAGTGCAGGTTGTATCCTATGCGGGAATTTTGTTCTTTAAAATGGTTAGAGATGTAGTGAATTTTGTTTTTTTTCGGTTTGACATTTTGACATGGTCAACAATCAAATTGAGCTGGTCAGTACGCTAAAGTGTAGGTCGTATAAGTTTTATGCAGAAAGTATATTTTGCCTGCAAAGTAATGATTGGTTTTGGTTTTCAATTATAATGGTTTAAATACAAAAAAAAAGGATTTATGTTTTACTACAGTTTGTTCAAAAGCGCCTTCTGTCACATGGTCGTGATTTTATCGAGTATTTGTCGCTAGTTTCGAATTTATAAGTTATTCATCAATACCGGACATCTGAAATGTACTACAAGTTCATGAAACTGTACTTGATAACGTATAACTTTTTGGAAGTTTCTAGGTAGTAACGTTTTTTTTACTTTTATGTATTTGAAAGTATTCGAAATTTTTACAAATGGCAATCACATTTAGAACACCTATTGTGAAAACGAAATATAATTTTTGCTTTGTTTATCAAGTTTAAATTGGAGTTTTAAATTAAGATTTGGTTTACATATTGGCATCGATAGGTAGTGAAACCACTTTTACTAATTTGGCTGAGAATTAAGTAGTTCCTTTGTAAATAATAGTTGTTCGTGTTTTGGAAATTTTGTCAATCACAATTAGCATTGTTGTTAAACGTGCATCAGTGGAAAAAATAATTGCCGTGTTAAAATTGTTACTTTGTATCAAATAGAGTGTAGAAAAGTATATATCACAGGTTTTAAACGTTTTAGGCGACAGAGTGGCGTAAGTTTTTCTGTAAAATTTTTGGTGTTAAAAAAGAGTTTCGCTTCTGCATGCGAGGCGTTAAGGGCTAGCGTCGCAATGAAATCATCAACTTACAGGGTATCAATTACATTTATAACAACCCGCTTGTTGTGATGTTATTTTGGTGATGCAATTTTTCCGTCGGCTTTCGAGTTTGGTTTTTTAATTTAAGCAATCCTTTTTTATGATTGGTTATTTATGATTCAAGTGGGTGGCGGAAAGGAATGATTTACGAGGGGACTCTTAATGTAGACGCAGATGTGTTAACAAGTTTACGTTACAGCAGCCGGTAAATTATCGCGGAACGGCGTAACCTCAAATCCGTGTTGAAAGAACTTCCGTTAGTAGGGGCAGTTTCCCCAACCAACCCTGTAAGGGATGTTGTTGTGTCGTTTCGACCAACACGCGATTGATTTATCGTAAGTGCTGCTTGTCCAAAGGGACATTGTCAAGGAACGTAGAAGTAGGTGTTAAGCGTTAATCCAAACGCTTTCCCCATTCTATGGAGTAGTTATCGCCTTTGTGCGGAAGAAACAAAAGGTCGGCTCCTAATTCCCCAGACATTCAGTTCATAGCTGGTCGGTAACGAAAAACTCGCTGTAAATAATTAAGCTTTTTCTTTTAAAAATATTACGTGTCATTCAGAACTGTTACATAGATAGAGTAAAGTTAATAAGCAACGTGTAAATATAGACCTTAGTCTATCGTACAACCAGTTGTAAGATTAATCAAAACCAATTTGGAATCGAAGCAACTCGCAGATTCCTTTCCCGAGGTGGGTCATACTACACAGCCGCTGCACCTCCTGTATTTCCACCAGGTGGCTGTATAACGAAAGGGGGTAAATTAAATGAAGCAATTGATGTAAAGGCTGATCAAATTTAAGGCAATATTTCCGTTCATATTGTTGCTGTGTTGCTGACAATTTTTAATGAAGTATTGTCCGTTTTTTTGTATGTACTAACGGTTGAATACGCTGTCCAGTGGGATCAATTTTTTTAGTATTTTACCGTTTAAACTGTAAGGAAAGCGTATATATCTGTGTTATAATCCAAATTTATATGAGTTTTTTTAAATGTCGCGTTGACTATTTTGCACCGAAATTTTATGCGATGATTGCGTTGAAAGAAGAACGCAGATTATTTGTTATAACCATTTGTTATCTTGGCATACGAGTAATATTGACAGGAATTTAGTAAAGGCAGACATTGAAACTAGCTAGTATCACTGCATTTTAGTAAACGACGTAATTTAATTGGTTTGATATCTCTGTGGTGGTTTATTTATAATAGGTTGTTGAACTTGTAATGTTTTTCTTCTATGTGAATTCAGCTGTGAACCCCATTTCTTGTAAAGTGCATCGATTACGTGTATTTTAATTGTTTGCTTTTTTTATCTAGATGAGATAATCGTCAATATTTTTTTTGCTGTTTGTTTTGAGTAACGTAATTACAGTCGAAAGGTTAACAAGGGAGTATTTTAATTATAACATAACATTTAACGAAAGATGCGTTAATTTTAGTACATTTTGCAGCGGACTGATTGATATAATTTCAAGTGGTTGTATATTAAATTTAAGTGTTTTTTTTCATTGAATTACAAGTTCAATGAAAGTCTGATCTCTTACGTGAAGTAACGTAAAAACAAAATTGTTGTTTTTTAAACAAATTAATGAGTGATTTTGTGGCACGTAATTATTAAAGATAAATGTGCGATAATGTTATAGCCTTACAGGTATAGTGAAGATTTGCAGGTTCTAGGATCGCCTGTGATTACGTCCAATGGTAAGAGACCTATTTGGGTACTTAAACGAGCTGTGAATCTTCGTATCAGGAATTTAATCCCCGATTGTGTAATTTCAAACACTCTGGCGCCTTTTTCGGTTTCATGCGACCCCTACCCCCTATTGTGACGTATTTATGGCAAGCTGTCCTATGGTGCGCAAAATTAAGTAACACCTTACCCACCCCAACCAGTAAGCAGTCGAGCACACCCTTAATTTAACGTTATCACGTTCTACTGCCCATTTATACCGTAACACTTCTGCAATAGAAACCGAAAAAAGCAGGGTTCTGGTTATTTACAGCTGGAGAGCTGCATTTCGAGCATGTTTGTGATGATACTAACGATAGTAAAAGAAAAAGTCGGCGACTTTTCTACAATGTTCCAAACTATCAATCCTTTTTAAGGATCGAGAACAAAACTTTCAGCGAATGTTTAGTATATTTGAAGACAAAACTCCAGATGTGCGAGCAATATTCAGGTGGTTGGTGAATTTGAACAATATAATGGGTTAAATGTGATTCCCATCAATACAATTTATTGGCTGTAAAATGAGCTTTGAGACTCTTTGATGCAGCTTTGGCTATTTCAGACACGTAGCTGTGTCAACACGTTGAGTTGTTGAAATTACTGAATTACTTTTTAGCTAATTTTGCAATTCCAGAAAGGGTTATCACAAACATATTTATTGCCTTACTAAATAAATCGACAATAAATTTTCAAATTAGGAGTCTTGGTGTGTACTAAGCTAACGTTTATTAATTTAGTAATTTACCAAGATTTGTCCTACGGTATAAAAATTGTAGCGAAAGTTGCTTTTCAGAAATACGATTTCGACAAAAATAATCCTCTTTAAATAGTTATACGGAGAGAGCATAGATAGATGTCCAGATGATATTATTTTCCACTAGAGATATCAAAACCTTATCCAATACCATGAAATTAGCTGCTTAATATTACGTATTTGAAATTTTTAGTTTAATACGTTAGGGGAATAACAGAGCTATTTTTGGTGGTATGTATTATTATTCGTTTATTTTCTTTATTGTTTAATTAGTCTTTTTTAAGACTCGTTGTTTACAAAAACGTTTAAAACAACTAAATAACCCTAACAAAAAATAACCCTTTAATTTATTTTCGAATCTTATTTTCGATATGGGCAGCAGAATAAAAATGATAAATGGATTTATTCAAGGATAAATCATCTGGACGTAGAGTTGTTTTAACTGAAAATGTTGTTGATGATGTACGCGTGCGCAGAGTTCGTAGTCATAAAAAATCGTTACGGCAATTATCGCAACAAACAGGTACACACTTTTAATTGTTGTTTTTACTAGGACAATAATTAACCGTTTTATGCATTTTAGGCTTAAGTTATGGAACGTGCCGAAAAGTACTTAAACAAAAGTTACATTATTCTCCACACAAAGCAACTGTAAAGCATGGATTACGGGTCTAGGACTTTTCGCCACGGCCGATTCGCCTCTGCCGGTTCGCCGCCAGCCGTTTCGCCGCTGGGCCAGTTCGCCACCAGAACAATTTTAATATTTGGAATAACATATACACCCACCCATTACGTAGTTTTGTCTGTGCGTATTAAAAAAGACAGCATGTCTATTGCTTCTTACATCAATTTTTAATCCTTTGAGAAAAATATTTTTTAACGCTTATATTGTTCTTTTAGAAAATTAATATGGTATCCCTTATTCTTATATCACTACGTATTTACGTAGGCGATAAGGTACAATATCTGAAGTTGATGTCTTGTTTACTAAAAGATGTTAGAAAACAGATTTAATGTAACTAATTTAAATATAATTACCTAAACAACTAGGAATTTACATAGGCCTTAAAGGATAATTGATTTGATTCCACCTCCTCTTCAGAAACTGAAGAAATTTAGTTTGGCCGACAAGAGAATTTTAAGAATTGTGAGGCGAAATATATCATTTTTGATGAATCGTGGTTTTATCTAACGGGTTACATAAATTCACAAAATTATAAGGTTTGGTCTGATGAGGCTCCTAGTGAATTTGTACAAGCTCCATTAAATCCTACAAAAATTGGGGTTTATTTTGTCACGTGACCGTAATTTTATCACATATTTGCCGTTTGGTTCGAAATTATAAACTACTAGCCGTATCCGTCGCGTTGCTGCGGATCTCAGAATTATTAAATTATAGTTAGATACTAGTGATTGACCCATTTCAAATGGAAACCTCTGTAAAAAATTGTTATTTATTATTACCTATGTTAACGCTTTTGTTTTAAATGATAAACCATCGAAAATCTTCCACTTGTTGATTGACAAATAATTATACAGATTACATTTCAATTTAAAGTTGGTTATTCTATGGATTATTTTTCAAGTATGATAAATGGATTCAAATGTTAAAAAAAAAGTTAGTTTAGTTAATTGAAATTTTAACTACACCACTTGATTCAGTAACCTCTATATGGGTAAATCCCAAATTTCATGAAAAATATTGAAAAATGACAGATTTGTGACAAAATTAATGTAGGCTCATAGCAACTTTTACTTGATTTACATTTCTATTGAGTAATGGCAGATAATTTTAAGGCCATGGAAAACAAATTTTATAGTAAAACGTCAAATTATTAGAACTATTCACTCAATTTATCTTTCTTTGTTTATTTTTATGGGCTACTTCAATTTAGTAAAAATCAAGAAAAGTTATATGAGCCTTCATTAATTTTGTCACAAATCTGTAATATTTTATATTTTTCATGAAACTCCTTTATAAGGTTACTGAATCCAGTGGTTAGTTAAAATTTCAATAAAATCGCTAATCAAATTTGTCCATTTTCGACATTGAAAATAAATCAAAAGCCTTGAAAATTAAATTTAACAAATTTTGTCACAAATGAGTCTTTATGGTGTATCTTTAAAAAGTCCCGTCAAAATCAGATAATAGACAATTTTTACAGGTTTCCATTCAAAATGTGCGCACAACTGACATTAATTTTCTAGGTCTGTCATTTTAAATTTTTTACATGGAACTTGGGGTTTTACCCATATGAGAGGTTACTGAATCCAGTGGTGTAGTTAAAATTTCAATAAAAAATCGCTAATCAAATTTGTCCATTTTCGACATTGAAAATAAATCATAGAAAGCCTTGAAAATTGAAATTTATCTCTAAATTTTTGTCATAAAGTGGAGTTTTCGATGGTTTATCATTTAAAAAAAGCGTTAACATAGGATTATAAATACATTTTTACAGAGAGGTTTCCATTTGAAATGGGTCAACCACTATGATATATATATATATATATATATATATATATATATATATATATATATATATATATATATCATAGTATTATATATAATAGAATTGTTAACTTAAATGTAGTGTAAATTCATGCAATTGAACTTGATAACATACATTCTTTGGGAAGCTTTTAGGTTTTATTTTGTCTTTTAGGTATCTGGAAGGTTTTCGAATTTCTATAAATAGTAATCGAAAGTAGAATCTTTTTTTTAAACGAAATAAAGTTTTCATTGTTCATCAAATTTAGAGGGACGTTTAAACTAAGATTATTAGTGAAACCCTTTTACTACTTTGAGAGGAAAAATTATGTAGTTCTTTGTAAATAATAGTTATTGTCCTTAATGTAAGCTTTAGAAATTATCGTTTGTTGAAAGGGAAATTACGTTTTATAAAATTAAATTGAGTATAAATTATTACTTTGTATTTAAATTCAATACAAAAAAGCATATTTTGCATTTAGTTGTAGGCGACCATTTGTCGGAGTATTTCGATAAGAATTTTGGATTTAAACAAAGAATGTAGCTCTTACGAGACATTAAGGTTGAGCGTCGCTAAGAAATCTTTAATTTATAAGATATCGGTTACATAGATAAAAGATTAAATTGAAGATGGCGAGAAATGAATGTAGCTTAAGGCAGTCCAGTCCAAGATGTAGTGGACGACTCACTTTTTTTTGTTTGCGGTGTCGCAATATGCGCTAAAGGGATTAGTGTCATAGGAGGGAACAAGTTATTCCATACCGTGAGTATGTACTGAACGTTACCGTAGGAATATTTTCCGCTTCCCCTGGTTGGGATCTTAGAGAAGTTTTAACACACCCCCGGGTTATTTTATCGTTGTGTTTCGTTTTGTCACTATTGACAATTTTCGGTCATAGAAGTAATTGGTTTCAGTGTCTAATCTATATTGTGCTGACCTGTTTTAACGCATTTTGTTTATGCGGACTAATTTAATGAGATCCTGGGTTATAAAAAAGCTTTCGCGTACACTGCCGATTTCGAACATATAATATAAACTGCTGTAAATATAACGCTTAAGAAGTTTCGTGTAGATATGGTTTCATTTAATAGATGTGTACATAGCGAGCAAGAGTTTTTAACGTAGTTTGTTTTATGAAAGTTCAGTTCGATGTGAAGTTATTGGCTTCCGTCAATCATATACCGAGAGGAGCTTCTCCTACGCTGTGCGTAAGAAGAGGATGCTCGATTGACCATTTGTGCATGGTGAGGTAACTATTTTTCTGAATTTTGTATGTATACTATGTGTTTATTCGTACATATTTATACGAATGAATATGCCTGTTAGTTTAAGCTTAATAAAGGAACATTTAGATATAAATTCAAAGTATGACACATATTTATTCGTACAACAATTATTTCGGACTGTGCATGGATTATTTCATTCTGTTTATGGTACATAATATTTGCGTACTGCAAGATTTGTAAAATTTAGATGTTCTCTTGATGTTACTTAAAATTTAGGATATAAACATAAATTTGGGGGTTATACAAACATACAGACATTTTATGTGATTAAACCTTTGTTGATTGTATATTTTTCCAGGCGTATTGTTGTTTTAATACATGTATAGCGTTTATTAACTTAATTGCTATTTAAGTGTACATATTTTGTAATCCTCATCTTTACTCACAACGCTAATATTTTTACGTTCATTCAAAATTTAGAAGTTTAGCTATTTCGGGTTACATTCAAAGTTTATGAGTAATTTATTTGTGTGGTAACTGTAAATTTGCACAATTTTGCAGTGGCATTTCTTTGAAGTGTTTGATTATTTATGGTAAGCATTAACGTAATGGATTATGAGAATTTCTACACTGGAGTATACGCTATTTTGATTTTGACGATAAGTATATTTCAAACGAGATTTTAAACGATAAAGTGTAGCGTAATTATGAAGTAAGACGGTCGTTGACCGGTCAGCTGTTTGGTTTTTGCACTCGATAGTTTGCGAGTAGTCGCAATATTTTTGAAGTGATAATTTTATAGGAATCACCTGATCTGCTGTCGATTACCGGGATTTGCCAAAAGGTAAGCAGTTTGTTATTTGTTTGGGTATGAACTACGTATTTCGGAATTATAACCCCCGATTTTGTCGTTTAGTAAATTTTAGGATTTTATAAATTTTCGATCGCGTTTCGTTTTGTTGTGGCGTATTTTTCGTTTGAAGTTTAAAATTCATTGCCGTTTTGATCAGTTATGTTTGGGTATTTGACCCAATGATTTTAGAGCAAAGTTTCTCGAAATATTTAATGAGTTTTGGTTTTATTATCGGATTTTGGGACTTTTATATGAAGCTTAAGATTTTGTTAACGTTTAGGTGAACTTTGCTTAATAATTTTGGAGTAGAATTTTTAGGGAGGGTATTTTATTTTGAGTGAACATTATGGTTTGCTGTTAGACCATTATAATATCTAGTTCATGACGTTTTCCCGCTATAAATGTTTGTAACAGGTAGCGCCTTTTTGACATTTTTTTTGCCGGATTTTTGACGATTCTGTGACGAGTGCTCCTTTGCAGCATTAAGTAAGTACCCCGACCACACCACTGTGCCCTGGCGTGCACGCAAATGTCTTTACGAGCTTGATGCTCTAATGAGTATTTGGTCTGTAACAGTGTTGCCATGTCGAGAAGACGTATAGTTGGCCCAGTATTTTTTAATGAAACTGAAATAGCTGAACGTTATAGATTATTTTTAAATACAGCAAGAAATTAACTTCACGATGATGAAATAGCACGAGGGTACTATCAGCATGATAATGCAACTGCTCATATTGCAGCACGAACTCGTGCATATTTAAAGGAGTTCTATGACCACAGAATTATTAGTAGTAGTATTATTAGTCACTTGATTAATATTTGCGCCCTAAAATATGGTATATAAGACAGCTCTGCACACTGTAGATGATCTAAAAAATGCAATTACAGCTGCGATTCAAAACATTACTCAAGACCAGTTACAAAATGTGTTTAACAATATGAAAGGACGAATAGATGCTTGATTAAATAACCATGTAAGTCATATAGAGCATATAATTTAGAACTAAAATTCCAGTTTCCCAAATTTTAATCCATTATACTGCAACTGTTAAATTAACGTAAATTTTATTATAAGTAACCTAAAATTGTAAGATAATTAATAAAACAGAAATTATTATTGTTATGATATCGCCTTTATTTGTTTCTAACCTTGTACAACAAATTAAAGAAAACAAGATTAATTTACTAATAAACATTAAAAACAATTTAAATTATATATGTCATTTAATTTGACCATTTTCAGAATGATGTTAAAGTAACTGGAAGTAAAGTTTGATTTCACAGACAGTGAAAGTAATCTTTTCTGGACATTAATTAATGCTCTCAGGGTATATAATCTACCTTGGAAAAATCAATGACTTATACTTTGGATTTTCCCAAATTACATAACATACTTTTACTAGTAAAAGTGTCATTTGGTGTGGCGAAGCAGGACGTTTATTATTAGCCAAACGAAGTGAGACAAATATTGTAGTGTGAACCACACAAATACATTTGACTGCAAGTAACCTTAACTGTTATATTGTTAACCGGCATAAAAATATAAAGAATATTGCTAAATACCAATATTAATATGGAATTTAATGCCCAACGGATCGATTGATCCAATTACAGAGCAATACTTTACAGTAGTAGCAAAAAAAAACTTAATGCTACGTAAGAGCTCTACACTAGTGATTCTAAAACTAACAATAGAACTAACGCTATTAAAAGAAAATACCTTATTATATGTTTCTAAATGAAATATAATGCTTAAATCTAAAACTAAATTACCACGGGAATGTGAAATTTGACGACTATGCTAACTAATAAAATTCTATCACGGATATTATTCTTGTAACTAACGAGAGACGTTTTTAATTTCATAATAGAGTATTGATTAATATCACAAACATCATAAATATTATTGAAGTTTGTACACATAATGAATACTGGAGACTTATGTAGAACATTAACAGTTAAAGGTAACTAAAGGTCGACACGAGGAACGTGGAACATGAAACTGAAGAGAAGATAATAGATACGGGCAATCAATTTTTCCATGTAAAAGTTTGTGCAAAAATATAATGCTGCTAACCACCGTCCTCTTTTCTAATTAATATTTTTCCAGTAAGGTGTTTTGTTCGATATGAATTTCCGGATAAGCACCATCAACTTTGAACGATAAAATGTTGATTTTCATAATAGGGATACCAAATTAACGCTCCATACTCCAGTTTTGACCGGACAAAGGGCTGTATACAAAGATTTGTATGCAACCGTGCCAATAAACGAGCGAAAGTTTCACGGGGAATCGAAATGTGAAAAAATATACAGGGTGTTGCATTTGAAAAAATTGTGAAAAATTATATTTCGCGTAAGTTAATCAATCTGTATAGTTTTACATGTTTTCGAAAAATTCCCAGTTTGTTTGTTAGTAGACTATTATTAATAGTCGGTGGTATAAACAGATTTACAAAATCGTGGTGACAACGCTCGCATCGTGGTTCCAAGGTTAACTATATTCTGGTACTAAAGTGACGATATCTGCAGAACGGTTAGTGATACAGATACACATTTCTATACTTTTATTCTAAATGTAACAGTGAATCCAAAAATGTCAAATATACAGGGTGTGTCATTAAAAAATACAGGTTTGGGTTGTAATCCATTACTAATACACCATTTAAGTATTGCATTGCATTTGAAGTGTATCGCAATCATTCATAGAATTAATAACAGTATACATTTGCAAATCGTCAGTGTACATCAAAACATTGTAGCACAACAACTGAGCCAAATCGTTAATAAATAACAAGAACAAAAGAAGGCCTAAATTAGATCCCTGTGGGACTCCTGGTGTAACTAGTGAAGTATCCGATTAGATAGATAGATATTTTATTCTTAACCAAATGGTTTAGAAATAAATACATTATATAAAACACACATAAAAGTATAGACAAATTATATTGGGAATTATTAATAGAAGTAAATACAATATTTAAACACAAAAAACAAAATATACGAACAGATGACATTGATATGTGACTAATTTACACTCATTCGATAGGTGAGTGTATACATGTATTGCCTGATTTTTTTTTAATATTGGTACACTAAAGTTGATTTTGTAGTCTCATTTCTAATTTTGTTGCGCGATCTGGTGTTATACATATGAAAATCCACATTTTGTTCGAATGAATTTATATAATTCATTTAAAGCTGTTATATTGTACATATGAGTATCTGTTTGTTAGATAAGGTTTAAACTTTTTTTTTAGAGAATCGGAAAATCCAAAGCTATTTAACTTACTAATAATGATCGCATGGTCAATTTTGTCAAAAGCTTTGGCAAAATCCGTGTAAAGCAGGTCTACTTGTTGAAGATTGTCCAAAGCTTGAGAAACAAATTGGGTAAAAGAAGCAAGGTTGGTCACGGTAGAGCGATGTTCTGTGAAACCATACTGGGCAAAACAAATGTATTGAGATACTTTACGGCAGGTACGTGAATATGGTAATATTTCTAATATTTTTGCAAAATTGAAAATTATGCTAATTGGACTATAATAATTTGTAGAATCACCTCACTTGAATACTGGGCAGATCCGTGCTAACTTTCAGTAATCAGGAAAGGTACAACTTTTGACGGCTAGATTAAAGATGATAAGTAAAGGCTGAATAAGTATGGGAGAAAAATCTGTAATAATCCAGCTAGATTTGGTCCTGGCCCTCAGGTTATCTTATTCTTTAATTTATGGAGAGCTAACTCAACTCCTTCTGCAGTTATATCAGAGATATATAAATTGTAAATGCTACATAAATAGTTGTATATACAGGTATGGAAAAATATTATCCGGGGTCTGAGTTATAATAAGTAAAACAAAGATAGTACAATCAGTTCACGTGCTAAGTGAGATAGAATACATAACAAACTAAAAGCGCTGATGCCATACATGCGTCTTTTGAGTAGGCTAGCATCAATGACACATTTAATTGCTACGGTCAACGGGAATTGAAAATCAGTGTTTTTGCAAGTCCGACACAATACTCATGTATTCCACTTAAGAAAAAATACAGATTACTAAGTACTATTATTCAGGAAGCACTGCACAAGAAATAATGGGCAGGTTTGCTTTTTCCTTTGAAAACAGGCCAATTCCATCGGAAAGTACGATTTTGCGTACTGTTTGTAAATTTGAAAGATGTTTAAATAATTGTAAAAAATGCAGTAGCATTGATAGTAATGATGGTAAGCATCCTGGTCGTAACTTAAATGAAGAGCGTGAACTCCAAGAAATTGCAGCGTGTAGTTTAGCAGAAACTAATTTCCTGTGCAATAGTACAAACATTTCTGAAGAAATATTGAACCGAAAACAGTTTACAATATATTGAAAAGGAATAAATACCGTAGCTATAAGTTGCAAACTACACTAATGAAAACGAAAGATTTATTAAAAATATTTTGTTTAGCGACGACTGTTCTTTTAACTTACATGGCCATCACAATCCATCTGGTTACTCTCGGAAAAACAAACACATTAGTATTCCTTACCGGACGCAATACCCCCAAAAAGTTAATGTGTGGGCAGGAATTTTAGGTAATTCCATAATTGGTCCATTTTTTATCAACGGAAGTTTGAATGCGGACAAAGATTTATAACTGTTAAGAAACCAGGTAGTTACAGCTGTTCAACGCCTCGATATAAATTTTGATGGCACTTAGTATCAAGAACTTGGCTGTCCTGCTCATACCGCAATAAGAGTTCAACAGTTTTTGGAAACTATGTTCCCTAACCGTATTATTAGTGGAAAAGGTATTAAATATCCTCCTCGCTCACCTGAACTCACGCCGAACGACTTTTTTGTTTATGGATACGTATCCCAAAAAATTTATGGGCACAGGCATGAACGTGCTAACAATTTGGACGAACTTCGTGTCAAAATTACAGACTCTTTAAACATCATCACCCAAGAAACGTTAGAAAACACCCGAACTGAATTTTATCACAGATTGGCTTACTGCCTTGCGCAAGGTGAAGGTATGTTCGAGAATGAGAGTTTTGATAAAGTGTATTCTGTTCATTTCTAAAAATAGTTGTTTTTTCAATAAGAATTATAATGTTAAAGTTAAACCGTAAACTTAAGTTATACTATCAATGTAAATGTTAATATTCTTGTTTGTAGCTCTCGTAAGTCGCTTCTTGGTTCTTCTTACGAGTAGTAATCGAACCATGTCATAAATTCACAATTACAATAAACTTCGATGTTAGAGGTATTATCATGTAATGTGTAAGTGTGAAGTATTTACTTAATAGTTTCAAAGAACACGCAACTTTTCAACATCATCTTAATTGCTTTGGTTTCGTTACAAATGTTGTAGCTAGATTGAATGTCACTTAAGTAGTTCATATTTTGTGCCTACATGCAAATATGTACATGTGGCAACATCGGTAAAGTTATATCTCTCTCTCACTCATATAATGTTTATTGGGTTTATTTCTAGCTTATTATAAGTCAGACCCGCAATAATGTTATTCCATACCTGTATACGTTAATACACGGGAGTATCAGAACTAATTTTTTTGGTAATCGGAACAGAAAATTGCTGCTAACCATGCCATTCCATGTTCCGCCTTCTTAACATAAAAATGCCAAACCTCATAAAATGCAACATTTACCATGAAGTTTCAGGGGAAAAAGTTGAAATGAAACCATAGTAACGCTCTATACAAAGTAAACTATAACTTCTGTTGTTCCTTCAGAAACCACTTAATTTTGGTTATAATTAATGTATTCAAAAAGATAATCATCGCTTTAATGATAAAGGAAGATATATTTTTATTGTAATAAATTATTGGTCCACAAACATCACACAAATATGATGTCTTGTGACGTAGACCGTTCGTTAGAATATTAAGAAAACTAAATGATTAATGCAAAAGTTATTTTTGTGCATTTAAATGCATGGAGTATACAGGGAGAACAGGACACCAACCCACTTTGTTATTTTAAATGGAACACCCCATATATTACAGCATTTTTGGATCCTACGCAAAATTATCGGCATTACCATAAGAGCTTGTGTTTATCCGGACAAACTTTCATTTGAACGAAAGCTTTGTTACTTGGTAATTGACGAGAGCAAATGACATGTTATTTGCTCGAGTCATATTACCTATAAGCAACAAAGCTTGAGTTTCGTCAAAATAAAAGGTTGTTCCGGAAATAAACACAAGCTCGAATGGTATTTGATAAAGATCACTTAATTAAATGTAATAAACTATATTTGAAGCGTTGCTGATAGAATTTAACTATCGTTACCACGAAAAAATCAACATGTAGTTTATCCACTTGCAAACATACCTACTAGTAGTATATCCGATGTCAAAGTGACGAAATGTATATCAAAATACATTGTTTTTGACAGCTGAATTAAATTGCCATGAAAAATACCTTATGGTGATATTTAGCAGTTTGGGAGAAAATGGCAGTGGAAAATCGCCATTTTGGGAGTTTGTAGACCCACAATTCCAAACAGCTGATATTTGAGGAAAACGACTTACAGGTTCTATCTAACTTTTAATTGTTTATCGACAGACACTATTTCCAAATTTGACACATGTCGAAAAAATTGCACCGTGAATGTGAATTTTTTGTAAAAAGTGATATTGCACTAATCCACATGTGCAATATGTTTCACATATATAAAATTTAGAAATAGTGTCAGTCGATAAACTACTAAAAGTTAAGATAGGGGTATATAAATCGTTTTCCACAAATGTCAACTGTCTCGGAATTGCGGCTTCGAAACTCCCAAAATGACTATTTTCAACCGCCATTTTCTCTAAAACGGCTAAATATCAACATAGGACGTGTTACACAAAAAATACCCAGACTGGAATTTTATGTACAGGGTGGCCAACTAAGAATGCGAGGTACTGTATCTGGGAAACTATACATCGTAGAGGCTTGCGGAAAAAAAAGTTATTACTAAAACGGCCAATTCAAAAATCTGGGAAATATTTTCATGTTTCTGAAATGGCCGCCAGTGGGCGTAACTGCAATCTTGGATCTAAAAAAGTGATGTTTCTGTGAATTCTACTATATTGACCTAATAAAAAATAACTGATCTTTGAAGTTGAGGATAATCTGAACTTTTTTTGTTTGGCACTTTTTGACGTATCTATAAAAATAAAGTGGTGGGGGGTATTCAAAGCTTTCCTTAAATCATCCTTCCGTATCTTCGTAACGGCTAATCCGATTTTAACAAACTTGGGCGCGTTGAAACGAGCTTTTCTTGGGCTACAAATGTTAAAATAATTGAAGTTTTGTTAGTTTCACATATCGTCGCTTGAGGGCTTTGTTCGACATTCCGACAGAAACGGTTAATTTTCGCAAAAAAATTAAATGCATTGGTATGACTTTTTTTCATGAACAAGTAGCTAAATGATGCCTAAACAAGCTCGCGAAAACCGCATCTCGATATCTTGTTTCTAACCTAAAATATCGGCCAAAGAAAGCTTTATACGAAAATACCTTAAATTTTTATTTGTTTTAACTATATCTTTCTGGAATTGTTTCTATTATGTAAGTTGTGGCCCTAAAAAGGACCGATTTAAAGGAGAAAGGTTTTTAATGACATCGTAAATGCTCGAAATGCTGACCATCACTCTGTGCATTGCTGAGGCCTCTTATGAGCAGACAAAACTACAGCTTCAATTTCGGCTCTGGGTAGGTTACCTAGAAATTGCGATTTTAAATGTTTGTAAATTTATACACCAGAATAAAATCACCCTTTTTGAAATTACTACGGGCAAGTAAGCAATGCTAAAAGTTATACGAAAGGCCTATTTTTTGTTTGTTTAAATACATATTCACTATGGATATATACGAAAAACACAATTAATAGAAGCAGACAATGGAAACAGATACCTAAACAAAACATACATAATCCTCAAATTGCCAATAGTTGTCAATACTTTCGCGTTACTTTGAGCTATTTTTGTGCTTTCAAAATGCGTTTTACGAATAATGAAGCTGTTGATTTGCTTGCGGTTTATTTTGAATGTCTTTAGAATGCCGCAGTAGCTAAAAGAGTTTACCCGGCTCGATATCCAAATCGCCGTCCTTGCGATGTAAGAGTTTTTCCCCGATTAGTGGCGAGCTTACGAGCCAATGGTAGTTTTCGGCCTACGTTTCAACGGCAAAGAATTGGAAGAACACAAAAAAATATTAACCTTGCACTTGGCTATATTGAAGGAAATCCTCATGTTAGCACAAGAGCATTATCCACTGAGTTGGGCATATCACGGACAACGGTTCAAAATATTTTGAAGGACCATAGGTAAGTTTTAATGACCATCAAAATATATAGGTATTCGTTTAAACTTGTTTTAATTACTTTAAGAATGCACCCATATTATGTCGTTTTGCATCAGGCCTTGAAAGAGGAAGATTTTGATCGAAGGTTAGCATTATTGCCATTGGATGTTAGGCATGATACGCGAAAATAGAGAATTTTTATTTCAAATTCTTTGGACCGATGAAGTCACCTTCAGTAGTGACGGGAGAGTCAATCTGCACAATATGCATTATTGGTCTGCAGAAATTCCCCATTGGTTGCGTGAAGTTCAGCGCCAAGGACATTGGAGTTTAAATGTATGGTGTGGCATACTGGGAGGCAGAATTATTGGGCCATATTTTTTCGAGCAACCCCTAAATGACAATGTATTTCTTGACTTTTTGGTCAATCAATTACCGTTGTTGTTGGAAGATGTGCCTATGGAAACAAGGCAAAAACTGTTTTTGCAGATGGATGGTTGCCCAGCACATTTTGTTATTAATGTACGAAAGCATATTAATGCAGTATTTCAACAGACTTAACGTGCCTAGATCTTTATTTATGGGAGCGCTTAAAGGACATCGTTTTTCGGACTCAACCTACTACTAGAGAAGATATTAAAAACCGGATTCGTAAGGCAATACGTAACATACCGAGACCCGAAATTGAAGCTGCAGTTTTGTCTAGTCATGAGAGGCTTCAGCAATGCATAGAGCGTGATGGTCAGCATTTCGAGCATTTACGGGGGCATTAAAAACCTTCCTCCTTTAAGTCCTTTTTAGGGCCACAACTTACATAATAGAAACAATTCCAGAAAAATATAGTTAAAAAAAATAAAAATTTAAGGGATTTTCGTATAAAGTCTTCTTTAGCCGATATTTTAGGTTAGAAATAAGATATCGAGATGCGGTTTTCGCGAGCTTGTTTAGGCATCATTTAGCTACTTGTTTATGAAAAAAGTCATACCAATGCATTTAATTTTTTTGCGAAAATTAACCGTTTCTGTCGGAATGTCGAACAAAGCCCTCTAGCGACGACATGTGAAACTAACAAAACTTCAAATATTATAACATTTGTAGCCCAGGAATAGCTTATTTCAACTCGCTCAAGTTTGTTAAAATCGGCTTAGCCGTTTCGAAGATACAGGGGTTATTTAAGGAAACCTTTGAAACCCCCCCCCCACCACTTTTTTTTAGACATACGTCAAAAAGTGCCAAACAAAAAAAGTTTCGATTATCCTCGACTTTAAGGATCAGTTATTTTTTTATTAGGTTAATATAGCAGAATTCACACAAACATCACTTTTTTAGATTCAAGATTGCAGTTACGCCCCCTAGCGGCCATTTCAGAAACATGAAAATATTTTCCAGGTTTTTGTATTGGCCGTTTTAGTCAAACTTTTTTTTCCGCAAGCCTCTACGATGGATAGTTTCCCAGATACTGTACCTCGCATTCTTAGTTGACCACCCTGTACAATTCAAATCCTTAACAATATACACAATGTTCTATTTAAAATAACAAACGAGGTTGGTGCCCGGGTGTTCCTGCACACCCTGTATATATGAAAATATTAAAAAAAATTTGCATTTATGCACATGAATAACTTTTGTATTAAACATTTTTTTGCAAGTCTTATAGTTTTCGTAATATTCTAATAAACAGTTTACCTGAATCACCCTGTATACTATAAATATTTAAAACTTTTGATTCTCTGGAAAAATAATTTTATTTTCATTCTACGCTGACTAAAAATTTTGAATTAAGCTCAGTTTAATACAATGTACAACAATATCTTAGTGTTTAGTATACCACCTTTTATTAAATAGATTTGAAAATGGTATTTAAATTGTCTAAGAAGTGAATGTGAGACAAACTGCAATAAAAACGAGTTTATAGTAAACCATTATTTGAGATTTGTGATTATTTATAACTTGGAGTAAATTCAGTAAAATAAAGACAATGGATTTTTAAATTGGTCGGACCACTCGATTTTTATTTTTAATTGCACATTTTTAAACTAATTATTGTTTATACAGGGTGATCAAAAAAAGTGCAATGTTTTTAATAAAACCCCCATTTTTTATTTTATTTTCAGATTCTACGTAAAATTTACATCATATCTTACCTATCATAACCTACATGTGTTTCCTTCCATGTCTTTCAATGCAAATGTAAATGGTTTTAAGAAAGTATTTATTTTTAACTCTTTAAGTTTCAATGAGCAGAATTAAGTTGTAAAATTTTTTTTAAACAAATGACGTTTGAAAAATAAGGTCACTTGATTCAGCTTAATAGTTTTGCTCCAATAAGTGCTGAAAATATTGTCGATTTACTAGTTGGAAATACGCCAAGCGGAACTGAAGTTCTTGTTGTGCGTTTCCAATAATTTCAGAGGACTTTTCGAGATTGCAGATCTCGTTTTATAAACTTTGCTTTTCAAGTGCTCGCATAAAAAGAAGTGCACAGCAGTGAGGTCTGGAGGCCCTGGTGACTATTTTATGGGACCCCTTCTTACTTAGAAATTTTCTACCCAGGTAGTCACGAATAGGCATTGTATAATGAGGCAACGCGCTGTCTTGTTGAAACAAGATGTTACTATTCGGGACATCATCTTTAGCATCAGGAAACAGAATACCTAAATTTGAAACTATTAGTTCTTGTAAGAATTTCAAATATCTCGCCTTTGTAAGATTTTCTGCAAAGAATGTTGGTCCTATCGCTTGATCATGCACAATACCAGCCCAAACATTGACCTTTTCTTGCCGTGTCCTTTCTCCATCCAATGTGAATTCTTGCCTACCCATTGACGATGCTACCGGTTTACCTCAACATTTAAAGTGAACATCGATTCATCAGAAAACAGAATGTTGTCGGTGTTCTGTCTAGTAGGGAAATCATGTGATCATAAAACCGAAAGTTTTCTATCAGAATCATTTTCTGTCAGTTCCAGCAAACTTGTCTATTTGTAAGGCTGAAATTATTGCAATCTAAGGATTTTTATTATCGTAAATTTGGCCAATTTTATGGTTGTTGGCTGACTGCCGGGTAAAGTCAGTAGAGTTTTCCTGAACTTAATGTGAAAAGATTAAAACGTAGATAAAAATGAAACAGTTTGAGGAAATTCTGGTCGTTGAAATTTAGAAATTAAGAGTTAACAATAAAACATTTGCTGAAACCGTTTACATTTACATTGTAGAACTCTACGAGTAAATTAAAGGGGTCGCATGTAGCAATTAAAAATATTGAAAACAATTTTACTTAAACGTGGGTTATGTTATGTAAAATATAATCAAAAGTTTACGTAGAATTCGAAAATAATACAAAAAATGGAATTACAATAAAACAAAATTGAAGTGTCACGCGTCATCATTTTTTGGGGCCACCCTGTATAAAAAGTTTGTTTAATTTGTTCAATTAAAAATAAAAATCAACGGAAAGCTATGAGCCGTTAAATCTTGATGGGAGGTGATGTTTTGTGTGTTTGGCAATTTGGAATATGTATATCTATCACTTCTGATATGTCGTTTGAAAGAGAATCTCATTTGGAATGTGACGGTACAACCCCAAAAGTGATATAGGAAATATTTCAAGAATGAGAAAGTAGTTGTAAATGGCAATACAAGTAATCGTTTACCTTAATATACAGGGTGCATTATTCACGGCGCGTAATAAGCACGTAGCGTTATCCTTCAGTGGAATCTAAGGTTAAAATTAAGAACGACAAAATTCCCTCGTGGGTTTAGTTCTTGAGATATTAAGTGTTAAAGTTTCAAAAACTTGACAATGTAGTCTTCTTACTGCAAAAGTACTTACCTAAGAAGCGACAATAATTAAGCATTAATTAAAGGTGTCAATGGTTCATTTTAGTTGAATAAATGCTCATAGCCGCCACCCTCCTTTTTGAAATTAAACCAAGTATGAAGTATGTGAGATTTGAATAGATTTTTATTGAAACAATTTACAATTCAAAACGGAAAACTGTTAATTTTAATTATGTTTAACATATGTATTACTACAAAAGTTCAAATTGAGCACCTGTTGAATACGTAAAATTGTAAATGTACCGGGTGGGCAAATAAGCGAGGTAAGCGGCTGTATCTCAGCATCTGTTAATGTGACAACAATGGGAAACATTTTTTATTATGAATGCGGCCATGAGAAAATGCTGGAAATTATTTTCAAGTTCCGTATTTCACCGATAGGGGGTACAATTAAAAATTAAATAATAAAATTCTAAATTTCTCCCAAAACTTCTATATACAGCTTACATCGTTAGAAAGTCTAGATATTTTTACATAATTTTGGTTTTAGGGTTCATAGGCGTACTGACAATAACAAGAGTGGGGGAAGTTATTGAATGTGTAATCATTAAAATTGCTTTAAATTCTAAATCACTTATTCAATTTTAGTAAAATAAAGCTTGTTTGGAAGATCAGTTTTCTCTATTTTACTCCGAAAATTTTAATCACAAGGTGTAATTTTGACACATATTCCGAAAATTATACTAAATTTGCAAGAAAAAAGTAAAAACCGCAAGTTGATATTTTTGCTCGTTTTAGAATTATAATGAACTGAAAATTTTTAACACTTTAATTGACGAAGTTTGGTTTTGCTGAGCCGAATTGGATAAATGTAGGTCTCATGAAAGAGATAGTTGTTATTAATCGAATTAAGGACCAACGGTGATTTTTAGTGTCTATCACCGTCGCTCGAGATGTTAAGGGTACAAAAATAAGGCTTTTTCTTAAAAAATTTTAATTGCAATGAAGGTATTTATTATATCAAAATCAAGGGTAAATTAAATTTACCATAAAAATTATACAAGATTTATCTTAATATTGTTGCTAGACTTAGAGCTATAGCGAAATTAAAGTTTAATTTTAACGTGGCTCACTCTGTAAAGTTCAATAAAATCAAAAATCCGATTTTAAACGCAAAAGATTTGGGTATTTAATGCCTCAAAAGTATTCAAACTACCTTCCGTCCATTCCAAACAGTCTTTCAATCTTGTTCGGGTGTATAAAACTGCTGCTTCGACTCCCGCAGCTGGTAGTTGACGAATTGAATCCCAGATTCTATTTTCCAGGTCAAATGTTGTTCTCGGTGAGGTTGAATACAATGTCCTTCAAGCGACACCCATAAGTAGAAGTCGAGACACGTGAAATCGGGTGACCTAGCCAGCCAAGGAAATATGATTCCCCTTCCTATCCAACATTCTTGAAAATATCCGTTAATATGGTGTCGTACGTTAAGAGAAAATTGTGCAGGACACCGGTCCAGTTGTAGATACGTGATTCGTCTAATGTCCAATGCCACATCTTCTACCAGGACTGGCAACTCATTTATTAAAAACTCTTAAAAGATTACCAGTTTGTGCACGATCGAAAAAATAAGGACCGATAATTTGGCCGCCTATAATGCCAAACGCATTTAGCCTGCGTCTTGGTCCTGCACTTCTCGCATTCAATATGGATTTTCAGGAGACCAATAATGCACATTATGCATTTTTACCCTACCCATCACTATTAAAAGTAGCCTCGTCGGTCCATAGAATTTGTGATAAAAAATTCCTGTTTTCACTTCGTAACATCCACTGACAAAAATTTATTCTATGATCAAAATCATTTTCGTTTAGGGCCTAGTGCAAAACTATATGGTAGGGGTGTAGGCTAAAAATAAAAAATAACTCGCATATAGTAAACTGTGCGTCTATTAGAAAGTATATGCTAAGGCAATTATTTATCTGTGGTCCTTTAATATTCTTCGTACAGTAGTTCCAGCTAATCCCAAATCTAATTCCAATGTATCTATTAAATTCGGTGTAAGACATTAATAATATTTTCTTCCGTCCTTCCAACGACACCTAAAATCTAGGACGAGAAAACTACCGATATTAGTCGCTGTACTATGCGAAAATTCTTGTTTCATAATGATGGCGATCTGGATTACGGACGCATATTGTGTTTCAGCTATTGTTGAATTTTGAAAGCAGTCGAAATAGACCGCAAACATATCAACGGCTTCATCACTGGTGAAAGGCATTTAAAAAATATTCACATACCAAATTGACAAGTTAACTGTGTCTAATAAAATTTGACGTTTCTATACAATGTTATTTAAAAGTTTGTTTTTATTTCCTACTAAACATTGACTAGACATTCTAAAAAGCGCTAGATGACTGTATTTATTAATTGTAGTGATTAATTCAGTGCGTTTTATTTAAAAAAACATGTAAATGTAATATTTTCTACCTACTATATCTGTGTAAAATTAATAAAATGAGTTTAAGGAAGATAAAAGTTTAAGGTAAGGATTAATAAGCAAATAAGCCAGTTTTATACACCGAACAAGATTGTAAGACTGTTTGAATGTGACGGAAGGCAGTTTGAACATTTATTTATCGGCAAAAACCTAATATTTTTGGGTTAAAATCGGATTTTGAGGTTATTTGAACATTACAGGGCGAGCGACATTAAAATTAAGCTTTAATTTCGATGTAACTCTAGAACCAAATTTAATTCATTTTTTGATTTGGATATAATAACTACCTACATATTGCAATTAAAATTTTAAAGAAAAGTAAAACCTAATTTTGTATTCTTAACACTAGAACTGATACATTAACAGTCATTGTTGGTTAATTCGATTAACAACATCATGTCTTTAACATGAGATCAACATTTATCAATACGTTCTGCAAACCAAACTTCTCAATTAAAGTGTTAAAAATTTTCATTTGCTATACTAAAAGCAAAGATATCAACTTGCGGTTTGTACGTTTTCTTGCAATTTAATCTACTTTTCGAATACGATGTCAAAATATACTGTGATTTGAACTTTTGAGTAAAATGAAACACTAATATTATAGCAAATTGTGCCCTCTAGCACTTTTATTAGGAACCATTGTAACCATGGGAACCGTACTTCAAAATCCAATTTGTCTTCAAACAAGCTTCATTTACTAAAATTGAATAATGGTTTAGAATTTAAAGGAATTTTAATTATTACACTTTCAATAGCTTTCTCTCTTACTATGGTCAGTACGCCCATGAAACCTAAACCAAAATTATTGATTTGGAGAATTTAAATTCATAATTTAATTTTTAATTTCGTCCTAGCAGTGAAATACGGAACTTCAAAATAATTTCAGCATTTTCTCAAGGACACATTTATAATAAAAAATTTCATTGTTGTCAGATTGACAGACAGCTGCTTACCTCTTTTGCCTACTATTAAACTAAAATTTGTTTTAATTTAGCTCTTAATCCATGTTAAAATTATTAATTTTGGATATCATTAAAACGTTGACTAGGTATTTTGTATTAATTTAATTAGATAACTTACAAACAAAAATAACTAAATGTAATATTAAACGAATAAAGTTTTATAATAAGTGTTCAAAATTAGCACCATCTACTTCTAAACATTTATGAATCCTTTTCATTAAGTTATGTCTTGTAATTCTGGAAATATGGTCGGGTGTTAGAGAATTAAAAGCAAGTAAGACTCCCTGCATCATATCTTCCTTTGTCGTAACAGGTTTGGAAAATACCTGATTTTTAATGTAACCCCAAATACCAAAATCTAGAGGAGCCAAATCAGGAGAGCGAGCAGGCCAACGAAACGGACCCTGATTGGCAATCCATCTATCATCAAACATGTCGTAAAGATGATGAGGAACAGGCCCAAAGGTTTGAGGAGGTGCTCCATCTTGCTGATACCAAGCTGAAGCCGCCTCTGCATTTCTTAAAGTATGTAACGCCGGTCGTATGGATTCTTCTAAAATGTGGCAATATCTTGTACCATTTAAATTTTCATCATAAAATTTTAATGCTAAAATTTTATCGTCTTTTATTGCACAAAAAACATTAAAACTCCTACTGTCTTGGAAATAACGTTCTCTACTAACATGTGGATTTTCATTAGACCAAAAATGGGAATTATGTCGATTAAATAATCCATTTTTGCTAAACTTTGCTTCATCACATCCTCTTGGGTCTTCATTAAAAACCATTCACAGAATTCTACCCTTCGAGGAAGATCACCTAATTGTAACTGTTGCACCTAATGGTATGAAAATGGTTTCCATTTGTGTTTTGTTAAAATGCGATGAATTGTTCTTGTCGACAAAGTAAGATCGCTCTCACAATCTCTAGTGGTTTATTTTTATTAATTTTTGTCTTAAATTGACCAAACTGACGGCAGTTTTTAAGCAATCTTCTTACAATATCACCAGTTGCATTTGGTCGATTTGGATATCTTTCTGCAAAAACACGGCAAGTCTGTTCAACAATTCTATTACACTCGCCGTAAATAATAATAAGATTTAAAAAATATTCATTAGTAAATCCTACATTTGCCATTATTTACTATGAAATACAAACTGGTAAAGAAAACTGTCAAAACAACATAACAAATTAACGTTCTAACTATCAAATCTTTGACAGCCATAGCCTACCCTTTACTAATGTTGAAATAATTAAGTGCTGTTATGTTTTAACTAAGATAATGAAATATGAAAATGTAAACTTTCACCATTAACACTCATAATAAAATACTTATCTTTTTTGGGGTTTTTTAATGGTGTATTTTAAATTATACAATCTAAACGTTTCGATAACACTTACAGTTATCTTCGTCAGTAGTAATATTTGTTAAAAATTGTTAAAGATGTTGTACACAATTTTGTCAAAGTTGAAAAATTAAAACATAAACATCAGCCTGCTATTAATACAACAACTTGAGAAACGTATAAAGCCAACTATAAAATTAAATTTTAGTAAAGAATAACTAGGTCATTAAAAATTAAATATTGTTAAACTGCCTTAAAGATGACAAATCAGAACACTCTCTACGGCGAAAGCTAACCATGAAATTTGTCAGCCAAAAAACACATTTAACAAAATTTAATCGAGTTATGATGTAAGTATAAAGTTGTGAAAAACTTCAATTTGAAAATGATAGAAGCATTCACAAATCCAAACATCACACCAAATAAAATAACCCAGTTAAATCTAACAAAGAGATATCTTTATCAATAATTGGAAGTGTTACTAACAATGAAAAGTATAATGCAGAACGTTTTTTGTAATTTTTAATTTTAATTTAATTTCAACTACTTATGTTAAATTATAGTGCTGTGGTAATTTAACATATAATTGGTAAAGCATTTGGTTCAAGGTCTAGGAAATATCTCAAAAGTGGTTGGATTTAGGTATAGGGAATACTGGTACCAAACGAATTGGCTTAAAAAAATACAGCGGAAAATGTAATAAAATACCGGGTGTTCTATTTAAAGTAAGCAACTTATAAATGATTTAAATTGTGCATGTTGTCGGCTAAGTTTAAAACACCCTGTATGAAATATCAATGAGATGGATATATGGAGTTAACGGGCAAGCGCTTGTTGTTTATTGGTTACAATTTCACGCCACTAGCTTCGTTATTAATGGAGATATCGTTATTTAATGTGGACTAGGATTTTTTCAAAATTTTTAAAAAAGTCGAAATATCTCGAAAATACTTCATTTTTGGTATAGGACATTGTGCACAAATTTTATCTAGAATTGCATGTAGAATTCGAAAATAAAATAAAAAATATTAGGTTCCATTTAAAATAACAAAGTTGACGTCTACTTCCGGTATAACCACATTCAGGACAATATTATATTTGGACTCAGCGTCATCCAAAACCTACAGCTTCGTAATTTCAGATCTTTAACATAACTGTATCCGTCATTACTTTTAATCAAAACTCTTCGCGCCACACCTTGTACAGGGTGCATTATTCACGGCGCGTAATAAGTACGTTATCCTTCAGTGAAATCTAAGGTTAAAATTAAGAACGACAAAATTCCCTCATGGGTTTAGTTCTTGAGATATTAAGTGTTAAAGTTTCAAAAACTTGACAATGTAGTCATAGCATACTGCTGCTACAGACTTCACCTCTTCTTACTGAAAAGTCCTTACCTAAGAAATGACAATAATTAAGCATTAATTAAAAGTGTCAATGGTCCATTTTAGTTGCGTAAATGCCCATAGCCGCCACCCTCCTGTTTGAAATCAAACCAAGTACGAAGTATGTGAGATTTGAGTAGATATTTATTGAAACAATTTACAATTCAAAACGGAAAACTGTTTATTTTAATTAAGTTTAACATATGTATTACTACAAAAGTTCAAATTGAGCATCTGTTAAATACAGCTCTACCAAGCAAACAAAAACCCCGGAAAACATGTGAACTAAATTTAAAAATTTATAGCGGTAAAACGTTCGTCCAATTACCATTAAGAAGTCTCCGACCGTACATTCCCCCCAAACGCAAACAATTGACATTTGTCATATGCATTTTGCATTGGCAAAGTATTTTCGTGTTTCTTGAGTATTTATTGTCGATTAGTCTTTATAAAAAGTCTTTTTCAAGCCTCTTTTTGCTGATTTGTGAGAGAAACGGTATGTATTGTGCACATGTATCTTTTAGTATAAAGCTTTAAATAATAAAACGATTATAGAGTTCATAACCTTAAAACAGTAAGCATGCTTTTTTAAATATCGATTTACATCGATTTTTCAATATTTAGAGTAGTGTACGATTTTGAAATACGTAGCTGTACTTAAATTAAATGAGCATGATAAGTTTTAAAATATCAAATCATGTTGATTTTCAATATTTCGAATTTTTAATTTTGTAGTTACAAGTTATAAATCAATAATAATAAACGATAAAATCTTGGACATTATTTTAAATTTTAATTATGCATATGTGATTTGTTTCTATTGTGAATAACATTACACTTTATTTATGTGAATGTTTTAAATGCTATTATATTATTTACACTTATGATGAAACTGTAGAAAGGTTGTCATTTCAAGTAAATACAAGTTAATCAGATAAAGAGGAAGAAAGCTCTGTAGAAGAATCATTGTAATTTATTAGTCACTTTATATTCAAATGTGATCAGAATGATGTTTTTTCAAGTATTTTACAAATGTTTACAAAACTAAAAATTGTGTAAATTATTTGTAGAAAATGTTATAACTTCAAAACCATCTTATTTGTACTTAAACAATAAATACTTAAATGCTTTTGGTAATTAATTCAATAACATTTGATGTACCTAACATAAAATAAATAAATTTGTTCACAGAATTTTGAATAAGCAATCCATACATTTGATTTAAATTTGCCACCTTAATACTTTTTGTATGGAATGTACCTGTTGAAAAACTGTTCCCTCAGGTACGCCCTCTCAGGGCTTTTGTTTGCTTTGTTGAACTATATGTAAAATTGTAAATGTACCGGGTGGGCAAATGAGCGAGGTAAGCGGCTGTATCTTAGGACCTGTCAATGTGACAACAATGGGAAACATTTTTTATTATGAATGCGGCCATGAGAAAATGCTGGAAATTATTTTCAAGTTCCGTATTTCACAGCTAGAGGGCACAATTAAAAATTAAATAATAAAATTCTAAATTTCTCCCAAAACTTCTATATAAAGATATACCTTAGCTTACATCGTTAGAAAGTCTAGACATTTTTACATAATTTTGGTTTTAGGGTTCATTGGCGTGATGACAATAACAGGAATGGGTTTATTGAATGTGTAATCATTAAAATTGCTTTAAATTCTAAATCACTTATTCAATTTTAGTAAAATAAAGCTTGTATTGTATTTTACTCCGAAAATTTTAATCACATGGTGTAATTTTGACAACATATTCCGAAAATTATATTAAATTTGCAAAAAAAAAGTAAAAACCGCAAGTTGATATCTTTGCTCGTTTTAGAGTTATAATGAATGAAAATTTTTAACACTTTAATTGACGAAGTTTGGTTTTGCTGAGCCGAATTGGATAAATGTAGGTCTCATAAAGAGAAGTTGTTATTAATCGAATTAAGGACCAACGGTGATTTTATGTCTATCATCGCTCGAGATGTTAAAAAAAAAGTTTTTCTTAAAAAATTGCAATGAAGGTATTTATTATATCAAAATCAAAAATTAAATTTGCCATAAAAATGATACAAGATTTATTTTAATATTGTTGCTAGACTTAGAGTATAGCGAAATTAAAGTTTAATTTTAACGTCCGCCCTGTAAAGTTCAATAAAATCAAAATCCGATTTTAAAGATATTAGGTATTTAATGCCTCAAAAGTATTCAAACTTCCCTCCCGCCACTCCCCAAACAGTCTTTCACTCTTTTGGGGGGTATAAAACTGCTGCTTCGATCCCGCAGCTGGTAGTTGACGAATTGTATCCCAGATTCTATTTTCCAGGTCAAATGTTGTTCTCGGTGGAGGTTGGAATACAATGTCCTTCAAGCGACACCCCATAAGTAGAAGTCGAGACACGTGAAATCGGGTGACCTAGCCGGCCAAGGAAATATGATTCCCCTTCCTATCCAGCGTTCTTGAAAATATCCGTTAATATGGTGTCGTACGTTAAGAGAAAATTGTGCAGGACACCGGTCCAGTTGTAGATACGTGATTCGTCTAATGTCCAATGCCACATCTTCTAACAGGACTGGCAACTCATTTATTAAAAACTCTTAAAAGATTACCAGTTTGTGCACGATCGAAAAAATAAGGACCGATAATTTGGCCGCCTATAATGCCACAACACGCATTTAGCCCCTGCGGTCTTGGTCCTGCACTTCTCGCATTCAATATGGATTTTCAGGAGACCAATAATGCACATTATGCATTTTTACCCTACCCATCACTATTAAAAGTAGCCTCGTCGGTCCATAGAATTTGAAATAAAAAATTCCTGTTTTTACTTCGTAACATCCACTGACAAAAATTTATTCTATGATCAAAATCATTTTCGTTTAGGGCCTAGTGCAAAACTATATGGTAGGGGTGTAGGCTAAAAATAAAAAATAACTCGCATATAGTAAACTGTGCGTCTATTAGAAAGTATATGCTAAGGCAATTATTTATCTGTGGTCCTTTAATATTCTTCGTACAGTAGTTCCAGCTAATCCCAAATCTAATTCCAATGTATCTATTAAATTCGGTGTAAGACATTAATAATATTTTCTTCCGTCCTTCCAACGCGACACCTCCAAAATCTAGGACGAGGAAAACTACCGATATCGCGTAGTCGCTGTACTATGCGTGGAAAAATTCTTGTTTCATAATGATGGCGATCTGGATTACGGACCGCATATTGTGTTTCAGCTATTGTTGAATTTTGAAAGCAGTCGAAATAGACCGCAAACATATCAACGGCTTCATCACTGGTGAAAGGCATTTAAAAAAATATTCACATACCAAATTGACAAGAATTCAACTGTGTCTAATAAAAATTTGACGTTTCTATACAATGTTATTTAAAAGTTTGTTTTTTTATTTCCTACTAAACATTGACTAGACATTCTAAGCCAAAGCGCTAGATGACTGTATTTATTAATTGAAGTAGTGATTAATTCAGTGCGTTTTATTTAAAAAAAAAACATGTAAAATGTAATATTTTCTACCTACTATATCTGTGTAAAATTAATAAAATGAGTTTAAGGAAGATAAAAAGTTTAAGGTAAGGGATTAATAAGCGGAAATGGAAGCTGCAGTTTTATACACCCGAACAAGATTGTAAGACTGTTTGGAATGTGACGGAAGGCAGTTTGAACATTTATTTTATCGCGGCACAAAAACCTAATATTTTTGGGTTAAAAATCGGATTTTTGAGGTTATTTGAACATTACAGGGCGAGCGACATTAAAATTAAGCTTTAATTTCGCTGTAACTCTAGAACCAAATTTAATTCATTTTTTGATTTTGATATAATAAATACCTACATCATTGCACTTAAAATTTTAAAGAAAAAGTGTAAAAACCTAATTTTTGTATTCTTAACACCCCTAGCAACGGTGATAGACATTAACAATCATTGTTGGTCCGTAATTCGATTAACAACATCTATATCTTTAACATGAGACCACCATTTATCCAATACGGTTCTGCAAAACCAAACTTCGTCAAAGTGTTAAAAATCTTCATTTTGCTGTATCTTTAAAAACGAGCAAAGATATCAACTTGCGGTTTGTACGATTTTCTTGCAATTTTTATTTACTTTTCGAATACGATGTCAAAAATATACTGTGATTTGAACTTTCGGAGTAAAATGAAAACACTAATATTATAGCAAATTGCGCCCTCCAGCACTTTTATTAGGAACCATTGTGTAACCATGGGAACGGTACTTCAAAATACCTACGTTTGTCACCCAAACAAGCTTAATTTTACTAAAGTTGAATAAGTGGTTTAGAATTTAAAGCAATTTTAATTATTACACTTTCAACAGCTTTCTCCACTCTTATTATGGTCAGTACGCCCATGAAACTTAAACCAAAATTGTGTATGAGTTTTGGGAGAAATTTAGAATTCCATAATTTAATTTTTAATTTCGTCCTAGCAGTGAAATACGGAACTTCAAAATAATTTCCAGCATTTTCTCAAGGACACATTTATAATAAAAAAAAAATTTCCCATTGTTGTCAGATTGACAGACAGCTGCTTACCTCGCTTATTTGCCTACTATTAAACTAAAAATTTGTTTTAATTTAGCTCTCTGTATATCACACATGTTAAAGAATTAATTTAATTTTTGTTAGATACGATGCTCGGCTAAATTCTGTCTTTAAAACATTTCATTGTTACATTTTCATCGAACGAATTAGGTTTGATGCATAGATTCAATGTATTTGTGTGTCGCCACTTTTTTCCAATTTTACCAGTTTCTGCATCAGATCTGGATTAGAATTAAAAAAACCTGACCTGAAACATTACCGCTTAGAATTGTTAGGTCGGACTATGAGAAAACGGTCAGAATGGCCGTCAAATGAGATAATATTCGAAAAGTTTAGAAATGTTAATTTTACTTCCACATCTAACGGATGGGCGGACGTGCGGGAGGGCGGGCTGGCGGTCGGGCGGACTCGTGCGTGCGTGTGTGCGTGTGTACTCCATAACTTTCGAAGGACTTAACATATCAACTTGAAATTTGGCAGCCATATAACTGTCATCTACCCAAAGCGACTGATTGTTTTTGGGGTCAGTTATAAAGGGATAAATTGAAGTACTTTGCATTTAAAATTTTTTTCCTTTTAATATGTAATTAATAATATAATTGTGAGTAATTTTTGTTCCTATAACTTTTCTGTACAACAACGGTTTACAAGATAGCAAAAAACTGTTACTTTAAAAAACCGGTTTTTCCTAAATATCTCCGGAACTACTTCAAATATTCAAAAAGTGAAAATACCATTAGATAGGAAATAAAATTTCTCACAAAGAGTGTTTTTTGCAATTTTTTCGAAAATTTCGTTATTTTCGAAATATTTTCAAAAAAGCTGGATTTTGAAACCCGTCCATACGAGTTTTTGAAATTTTGCTATTAGATAGAAAATCAAATTTCTGATCGAAAAGTTTGGAGTTATTTACAAAAAAAAACGATTTTTTGATGTGGAAGTATTGATATAATTTGCAGCGGTTTTTAGAGTGGAGTGATTATAATAGAGCATCAAGCATAATGGAAATGTCGAATAAGCCATAATGGCATATCTCATTAGGAAAGGTTCGGCCATAAATAACAAGTATAAGAATAAAAAATTACAAAAATTTTGATGCATCCAATTAAAATTATAAGTCAAGTAAATACAATTTCAGTTCACGTCCTGAAAACTGTGTCTATGTATTGTTGACCTTTACCACTACAAAATCAAGAATTTTTTACAATTGAAATTTGGAAAATCTTCTGGTTTAATACCCTTAAAAAGTACTGTTGTGTTGCTACAATTAATACAATAGTGTTTTGGTACTTTGACAATTTTGCGTATAATTATTGTTTGCTCGTGAAACTAATAAAAAAAAAGTTTTCATTTAATTATAAAAAAGTGAACTGCAATGTTAAAGGATAATTTACGCAATTTACCTAAATTAATTATGATGATAAATTTAGAAACACGCAGAAATCTTATCTAATCAAAAACAAACTTAAAAAGCGTTATTTAATAATAGAGAACAAAAAATAATACTTACTTATAAAAGAAATTACTCGAGATGATAACAAGAAAGTAAGCAAACTATAATTAGAAATATCGACTATATTTAGCGGGTTTAATCTTTACTATTAACATCATTATTACTGTGATAATGACCGCTCTACACTAGTAATTTAATACATGACAACTCAAAATATAATATCTTAGATAATCACGTGTTGTGATAATTTATGTAGATTTTATATGTCCTTGATCATCAAGGTGTATGATGGAATGTCCATTATGAAAAAAACCCTAAATTGGTTTACAATATAGTTGTTGCATAATCTCATCGATTTACTATCCTTTCTTAATCATATAATTATAAGAAAAAGGGAATTACTGTTTCCTAATTTCGATGAGTGTTAAAGCAGAAAAGTTTAGAAAAGCAATTTTAAAATGTCATCAATACACTATTACACACCAAGTAATGTAATTATTTAAATTGTTTTAAACCAATAGCAGTAAATCTCACGAACAACCCTTCTAAATCCTTTAGAGTTAACCTTAGATATATTTCTGTAAGGATTAAGATTAATCTTTTAAAAGAGGCGTTATTTAGATCATTTACGTATCTCTATAATTGCACAATTTAGTTTAATTTTACCAGGTAATTTTTTTGTGATTATTGATGCTAGCAGAGAAAATAAAATTTTTGATGCTAGAAAATAAATAACTATTTTTTACTTTCTTTATTTTATATTAAACACTAAACTAAATGGGAGAAAAGACAGAAAAATCAAAAATTTGAAGTTCCATCTTCTCTATAGCGTTTAAGTAAATTTCCTATAAATAAGCAGAACGGTGCATATTAAATATTACATTGCAGTGAGAATTCTAATTGTGGTTAATGCAGAGAAGTTTACAAGCTCTACAACTTTAACCCAAAGATTATAGTTCTCTTGAACCTTTATTCTAACCAAGAATCTCGCAAAACATACGAATCCCTAGAAAACTATTTTCAGAACATTTTCCTTAAAGAAAGGTATCATACAATAATAGTTCTGCATTTAAACAAACTTAAAAATTAGAATTAAGAATAAGCAAACTAATTACTAATTACTAATATGATGAACTATGGAAAAAGTTTGATTGGCGAGTGCAAATCGTACCACTACGCTTTGCATAATGTTTTAGGAATCATATTGAAATTTTAAAAATAAAGGGAAAGCCTATTTCATTTATTAACTAGGAGGACCGTTTCAAATAATTCCCGCAAAAAAGGTTACTGTCAATTGGCTAACATGTCACTTTGTTTGCACTAGGGAAATATCTAAATTGACAGTTTTAACTGTCAGTTTTCATTCTTGCTTTTTTTTGTTTTATGTCTGTTTACCTAAATTTCAACCAAACAAATCAGTACTTTTAAAAACTAAATTCGGCATTTTCTTATCAAGTACCATTTTTTTTTTACATATGGACTCGACGCCAAGTAGAAGCTAGGTGAATGTATCTCCTGTAAAAAAACGTACACGCTTGAATTTTTTTTTTTATGATTGTGAACCTGAACAGGCTAAATTTGGCCTATCGTGCTAAAGCACTCAGGAACACTTAGGAATTTGGGTCAATTATCGGTGTTGCAAAAGCAGTGCATCTTATAAGCAAATTTTTGTGATACTCCTCAAATGAAAATAACCACTATTATCAAGAAAATTGCAGGTAGAGCAGGTAATAGGAAATTTTACCTAACTTATCCTTTTTAAAAAATACATTTAGGAGTAGCAAAATCTACTGTTTACCGCTCAATGAAAGAATATAGACACCGGAGCTGTTACACATTCTACAAGTTCTGGAGGACGGCTACATGTAGCAATGTACCGTGAGACAAATAATATACAACTTCTTTCACAACTATGAACTTCCAACATTGGATATAAATGAAAGCGCACAGCTGTAAAATAAATCGCACAGTTTCCCTAGCCAGGCCCCCCGTAACTGGGCGTGCAACGCGTGCAACGCACGCGGGCGCCACCCCAAAGGGGCGTCAAACTGAAGGTTTGGCAAAAAAAAATTGTAAAAATTCAGAAAAAAAATAAAAAAAAATAATAATGCGCAGGGTGAATAAAAATAAGGAGAGAATTTAAAAATTAAAATATTTAACTAGTTTGCTGTTTGTCGCCTTTCGGTTCTCAACTGCTCGCTCGGGTTTTAGTTCTCGGAAACTTAGGTCGCTTGACTTGACGCTTTGAGATCGATGTGTTTCCAGTGACCGTTCTACTGCTGCTCGTATTCGCTTCGCTATGGTTATCGTCGAACTGTGGAATAAAAATAAGTAAATGCCTTTACTTGTCAAGTTTCAAGCAAATACTTAGTGGCTACATTTAGTTTGTTAAGTATTAACTTTCGGATTGACGGGTAAAAGCGTTCACTTGTTTTTATTCACGCGACCCAGTGTAAGAAAAATTTATTTTGGTGCTACGACATATTAAATTTTCATACAGTTTTAACTACTACTTTAAATAAAATCTGGTGCACTAAAAACGGGAAAATAATTATTAGGACACATTATGAGACTTTCTAAAGATTCTAACCTCTAAAAATTAACAATTAATTTAAAATATTTTTTTAGCGAACTTGCGCCCCCACGTTTTTATTTTTAACTGCTAAATGTTCCAGAGGTCAGGATATCTCAGAAATATTTTTACCTATACTTTCTATTTTTTGGTTCTTAGTTTTTCACTTGACTAGAATTACCTCTACTCTACGACTGCAACATTAAATTCAGGATAAAAAAAATCTTTAAAACGAGGTATCACTTGATCTCCTTCTAATTTAAAATTTTTAAGGGCAGCTTTCACCCTCGCTCAGGGATTGATAATGTGGGGTAAACATAAAATATGATAATATAATATTTTCACGGAAATCTAAAATATGTGCGGAAAGTTTTGTAAGAATCGGTTGAGTAGAAGTAGTTCAAAAAGCTATTGCAAGATTAAAAACAAACAATAAACAACTATACAGGTCGAGCGATATTAAATAAAATCGTTTATTAACAATTAAAATTAAATTAAATTAAAATTTTTGTTAATATTTAACATTTTTTTTGTAAATAAAGAATTGCATTTTTTTAAACGAAATCCGAATATTGTGCAGTATTCGTAAATCGCCAAGCTTGTCTATAAACGTAAAAACTTGTCCAGACTTGCATTTTTCCAGTTCGGACTCGAAAGGTTCACGGGGTATAAATTAAAACAACGAAAGGCGTTAGCTAATCAGTTCTTGATATTGACACAAGAAAACGGAAGATAAATTATAAATTAGACGTGTTTTAAAGTAGTAGAAAAAAAATATTCGATTCGATCAAGTGTTTTATATTTTTTGTTATTGTGTTTGGTGTGGAAATTAAATTAAGGGTGAAATGGTAAGTA
This sequence comes from Vesta saturnalis, assembly GCA_036346205.1. NCBI lineage: Eukaryota > Metazoa > Arthropoda > Insecta > Coleoptera > Lampyridae > Vesta > Vesta saturnalis. Next base: position 1,524,200 of record JARFJB010001929.1, read on the forward strand.
TTATATTATATCATACAAAAAATAATATAAATAATTGGAAATATTCTAATAAAGTAATAAAATCCAAAATTAGTTTTTTAAGGCATATCAAAGTTTATTTTAAAAATGTTGTCAATGTAAATAGTCACCCTTATTATTATACAATAGTTACATAGTTAGATTCTACGTAAAACTCGAAGATAATTTTTTAAGATTTAAAGGCTTTTGGGATATTTTAATTTTCATTATCTCAAATAATATAGCTTTTAACTATTAAAATTTAAATCAAATATTACACAAATTTTGTTATGCCACGTCATTGCCTATAAAAATTCAAATTAAATAATAAATGTCTTGTTTATAGGAATGAGAAATGTAATTTCTGAAATAAAAATTAAAATTTCTTAAAAACCATTTAAAATAGATATAGGATATTAAATATACAAAAATGTAGGTAATTAGACTTTTACGTGTTACCTTAATAGGTAATAATATACAGGGTGTTTCATTCAAATTACCAAAATTGGCATCTCTTTCCGGTATAGCCGGTAGTGCCAAAACTGTCAAAATATTTTATTCGTCTGTCATCCAACGATCTCACCACGTTTCTTTTTAAATGTTTTCTGAGCCTAGTACATCTTAATACATTTTATATTGATCTAGCATATTAGCTTATATTAGCTTCACTTGCTTAATTCTAGGAACCACAGAAGAGAAAACGACCTTCTGGCGCAAAATTTCGGGAGCAAAAAAAAAGTTAGAACCCAAGAAAGGGAGAAGATGACTGGCAAAGTAAAAGATTTCTTGGCGAAAACTCCACAGTTTCCAATGCAGAAACAGAAGCTTCAGAGAGTCAATGTTCTGAAGCGGTCGCTGCTTCACCTGTTCCTGCACTTGAACCATCTACGAGTACATCAACTCTCAGTGAAAACGTAGAATCGGTCGAACCCACCGGCTCAACAATAGAGGCTACAAGTGAAGCTGAAACCGAAGCCTTGACTGAAATGGGCCCTGAGATGACAAGTACTATTCTTCTATCAGAAGATCCTGGTCTGTGGCCTAGAACCATTAACAAGGAGGAAGTCAGAAGGTTGGTTGAGCGAGGACCTCCTTTGATAGGACGCAATTACCAATTTCCTACAAATCAAGGCAAAAGAAAATTTTCAAGTGCGTACTTTGTCAGAAAACTGGAGAATGGTGAAACAACAGAGAGAATTTGGCTTATTTATTCAGTTTCAAAAAACTCTATATTTTGCTTTTGTTGTAAGGTTTTCGGTAAAACTATCAATACTTTTTCTGATTCAAGTGGTTCTTCTGATTGGCAACACTTATCGTTGGCTATAAAAAGACATGAAACATCAATTGTACATAATGTTCATATGAATACATGGATGAGTTTGAAAAAAATGTTAAAATTATCTACTACTGTAAACGATCATCATTTACGGGTTTTAGAAACCGAAAAAAAATATTAGCATGATGTTCTGGAAAGAATTGTTGCAGTCGTAAAATTTTTGTCCCGATAATGCCTAGCATATCAGGGTTCTTCTAAAATAGTTTTTCAACATGATAACGGAAATTTTCTTAAGGCTGTCGAGATGATTTTCTCAAAATAATATTTTAAATATGGTACGCAGTTCCAAATATTAGTCAACAATTATGGACTGTACGCCAGATACAAGTCAGACAGAACAAATAAGCCTCGTTTTGCGTTATGTGGTGTTAAATCATGATTGTAAAAAAGTTCAAATACAAATTCTACAGGAGAAGGTCTATTTAATTTTGTAGTTGAACTTTTAAGAAATTTAAATTTAGATATTAAAGACATGAGAGGTCAAGGGTATGATAACGGTGCCAATATGCGTGGAAAGCATATTGGCTTACAAAAACGTATACTGGACGCTAATCCTCGGGCTTTTTTGTGCCATGCGCTGTACATAGCTTAAATTTAGCAGTAAATGATGCTGATAAAGTATCAAATGAAACAGTATTTTTTAATATAGTACAAGAACTCTACGTTTTTTTCTCTTCCTCCAGAAAAAGATGGGATATTATTAAAGAAAATGTTCCTGGATTAAATCTAAAACCTCTAAGTGATACTAGATGGTCAAGTAGGGTAGATGCTATAAAGCCATTAAAATTTCATTTAATTAAAATTTATGAGTCTTCTAGAAATAGCGGATAACGATACTTTTAACATAGAAAGCAGGCATAAAGCAAGTTCTTAACTATTAAATATCCAATCATTTAAATTTATTTGTAGTGTAATTATTTGGTATGGTGTTTTATTTCAGATTAATATTGTAAGCCAAAGGATGCAAAGTGTAACAATTGACATTCAAGTATGTGAAAACTATTTAAAGAATTTAGTCGATCATTTCAAAAATTATAGAAATGATAATTTCTTTGAGGAAATAATTGCTCAAGCGGCAAAATTAGCCGCCGATCTTGAGATAGAGCAAGATTTTCCCGCAATCAATTCTACTAGACGAAAATATAAATCAAAGTTTTTTGATTATGAACATAGGGATGAAGCACCTCAAAATGCCAAAACCGCGTTTAAAGTTAATTTTTTTTAAGAATAATTGATGAAGTACTAAGTTCTTTAAATAGTAGATTTGATATGATCTCTAATTATGACAATGTTTTTGGTTTTTTTAGTAATATTTTTACATTGTGTGACGATGATCTCCTAAAGAACTGCCAAGCTCTACAACAGAAGCTTACTGATGCGGTAAAGATGGAGGCTGATATTGAGACAGATGTTTTGTTTAATGAGATTAAAGCTTCAAAGTTATTTTCAATTCCTCATTCTTCAAATCCTCTGGATATATTGCAATATATATTTGAACACAATTTAACCTCATCTCTGCCAAATGTTACAATTTCCTTAAAAATACTCTTAACTTTACCAGTATCTGTGGCTTCTGGGGAGAGATCATTTTCAAAATTAAAAATAATAAAAAATTTTCTTCGATCAACTATGCATCAAGAGAGACTATCTGGGCTAGCAATATTAGCTATAGAGCAGGAGATGGTTGACAAAATCGATTATGATGAAGTAATAAAATAATTTGCTGCCGTTAAATGAAGAAAAACACCTATTTAACCTAATAAAAGTTGGAGTTTTAAGTGACGGATTAAATATGTTTTTTTTTGTTATTAATTAATAATTTATTAATTATTATTTCCAATAAAAATTAAATTAAAAAAGATTCCTGTTTTATTAAAAAATTAAAAAAAATATTTTTTTTTATAACTGGATTACGTACATTAATAAAGGGCGCCAAAATAATGTCCCACACGCGGGCACCGCTCAGCCTTGCGGGGGCCCTGTCCCTAGCAACCACTTAGCAACTGTCAATAGACGTTGCCATTTTATTCAAAATTTATTATTTACATATTAGACATAATAAAATACTTATCTTTTTAATGGTGTATTTTAAAATACACCATTAAAAACCCTAAAAAAGATAAGTATTTTATTATGTGTGATAATGATGAAAGTTTACATTTTCATACATGTTAGACGCTTACAATTATTTAACAAAATACATTTTAAAATTATTGTTATGACAAAAATACAAACAAACATTCTTCATTAAATTGATATAATTACAAAAAATGTTGAAAATGATGACCCTGATGCTGTAGGCATAAATTAATTATACGCTTCATGTTTTCAAAAACATGCTGAAGTTCTTCCCGTGTAATAGCCTGAATCTCGTGCTCAACTGCTTCCATTAATTCATCTAAATTATGCAATCTATTTCTATAAATATTGTCTTTAATCTTTCCAAACAAAAAGTAATCTGGAGTTATGAAAATAACTGATTGTGAATATAACGAAAAATTAATACAGGAATGAAGAATGAACGGAAAAATTATAATAAAAGCTAATGAAAAACAGACACGTGAGACTATGGCAAAAAGGTAGAAACCGATTGATTTTACAATATAATTTTCAGTGTTTCAAATACTAAGCAAAGAAATTTCCTAGATTTGACATGACGTCAGTTTCAATCATAATAGACAGGTGTTACGATAATAGTAAAGATACATACGGTATAAGCCGTCAAACCATCAAAATGAAGTAGGCCGCGATAGAGATTTGCGAACGAACATCAAGAACTGTCAATAACTTCGCATTTTATAAACCTTAAAACTGGTTTTTGTGTATGTAAAGTACTGTTCAATTAAAAAAATGTCGAGTGACAGTGAAATACATTTAACTCCACCCAATCAATAGAAACAGGCAAAAGCAACTTATTTCCGGCGAGATCTGAGAGTCGGTACAAAAATAAGCACCAAAAATTCATGGAGTGGAGGTTAAAAACGGAGTGAACTGATTTTCCGAGAATGTTATGATGGCATATTTCCAAGATTTGCCAAAAAATATCAAGCCTTCTTCATATTGGTGTTTTTATTCTATATTGAGGACCATAATAAATCATAATATAAACATTGCAAGCTATTCCAAATTACAAGCCCTACTTAAAAGAAAATCTGACGAATTTAAACCCAAAAAATACCAAATTTTAACGAACGGGAACAGTGACCATTTCCTAGAAAATGCACCAGATGATAAATATTTATTTATGAAGGTAAAATACATTGTGCTCAATAGACCGACAGATATGTAAATTTTAATTTTCTTTTAGGTTGTTCTTATAATTGGTATAAGTGGCGTCTGCAGAAAACAAGAATTACGTAATATAAAACCATCTCTTGTTCAAGATACAGGAAAAAATCAGTTATTAAAATTTCTGATGCAAAAACTAAACGACAACGTTCTTTTGTGGTTTCAAAATATTTTTACCCCAACGTGAAAAAATACATTAAGCTTAGCTCTGCAGTAAATGAGGCTACAGAATTGCCTTTTTTCTAAACTATGTGAACGGAAAATGCACCAGGAAGTGTATTGATATTAGTAAAATAGGGAACGTACCAAAACAAATCGCTATATACCTGGGACTACCACACGCAGCAGCTTATACAGGACACTGTTTCCGACGCTCGTCTCCAACTACTCCTGTTGACGCGGGTGGCGATCTATTAGATTTGAAAAAACACGGCGGATGGCAGTCATCGACCGTAGCTGAAGGCTATGTGGATAATTTCCTAAATAATCAAACAAACAGTTCATCTAAAATAGCATCTACTTAGCAGGTACAAGTAATAGTGATGAAAATGAAAATGAAAAATTTCTAAACACAGCTAATAATGTTAATCTTTCTTACGCTTCAACAAGCAAAAGAACCGCAGTTTGTATTTAAAAATTGTACCGTTACTATAAACAATTATTATAATAACTAATACTATGTAAATAAATGTTATACAATAAAGTTATTAAAAATATTTTATTGTTGATACTACGATTTTAGTTGATGCGGGTGGTGATATTACTACCTTGAAAAGGCATAGGGGCTGGCAGTCCACAACGGTAGCAGAAGGTTACATTAATGACTCCATACGAAATAAAGAGAATACTGCTAACAAAATTTGTAATGCAATTACAAATATTAGCAACAGTAATGTTATTACTGAAGCAAATATCAGTGAATTACATGATATTAAACTAAATTAAATGCCAGCATTAAATATAAAAAATTGTTGTACATTTACAATTAATATAAATCTTAATAAATAAGATTTCCTTATAATTTATGGTTCATATTATAAATGTTAATTTCTCCTAAACTGGTGTGTTTTTGACGATAACTAGGTTATCATTTTATCAACCAACTGAAAAAAAATCGTTGACATTTTCATCATATCTGACAGATCATATCCGTGTGTATTTCAATTAAATTAAAAACATTTGTAGTCGTGGACAAAGCATAGTATACAACTCGCATATAAGGGATATTAATCACTCGAACGATTTTCTCCACTCGCCTGTGGCTCGTTCCGCAAATATAAACAGCGAATAACTACAGAAACTACTCTATGACAAACATAATTGGCTATTCATAATAAACAGAACGAAGACTACTCTCTGACTAACTAATTGATTACCTTTATAATTAAGACACAAATGACACCTTTTTAGAATACAATTGTTGGCTTATTCTGTATTAATACTACCAAAAGCTTCTAGTACGGCTTGTCTGAGATCTTCCGCTGCTTCAGATAACTTTGGATACATCTTCTTTATCGTTCTCCACAAATAGAAATCCAAAACAGAAAAATCAGGTGATCGAGGTGACCATGCAACTGGTGCATTTCCTATCCACAAGTCGGGAAAATTGTATTCAAATGGTGTTGCACTCCAAATTGATTATGGGGCGGTGCGCTATATGCTCCAGCATACCGGGAGCGAGTCTCCAAATTTACCTCATCTATCATATCTTCGAAATCATTTTGTAAGAATTGAAGGTAATGCTCATCGGTTAAAGTCCAATCAAAAACGTATCACCGAGAAGTGTCGATCCGATAACACCATACCACACGTTAAATCCAAATTTAATTTGTGGCGTTCTTTGCACGACATGATTCGGAGCTGCTGTAGAAATATTTAACGATATTTACTGATTTGGCTCTTAAGTGTAGGTTATAATGGTTTATGGATGTGAGTGCAAACAATGCTAACTGCGAACGTGCGTAAATGATAAAATAAAAAATACATACATGCGATGTGCATCAGGTATCAGGTGGCACGTGGTTAGCCGAGCACTACGTAGTGAAGAGCACTAGGTGCTGGTGGGCAGAGTACCCGCAAGCCCGCAACTAGGTTACGGACGAAGCTCAGCTTGGTTTCGGCAAACAATTGGTGTTGCATGCTCAAAGGCTCGATAGAGTGAGCCCAGCTTATTCAGCGAGTTACATTGCATAAGGTATAACCGGATAATTTAGTTAAGTTCCATTTTGCAAGAATTCTACAGTTGTAGTAGTTGAGGAGCTAAGCTCGAAATGGCTTCTTCTGATTAAAGTGGAACGGTTCGATAGTTCACTGCAAGTGATTTTTTGGCATAAATTGCGTTTATAGATTTGTACTTATTTTGAGGTGTTTGCATATTCACCCGAAGAAGTGATAAAAAACCATGAAAGTTGTTCATGTATTATTATAATAGCTATGCTCTTTATAATGAATATCTGATTAGGAAAACCTGTTCCACTGGTATGTTGAGAGTTAACCTAAAAAAATTATACGGGGTTATTCACATAAGATGACAAGCCTGGCCAGGTAAAAATGCAAGACAAAATACGATTTAAAAAGCTAACTGGATCCCTATTGCATTTTCATAATGCACATAAAACATAGATAGCTTTTAACGTCAGCCTCACAGACGTCAAAATTGGTCAAAACTCAAAATATGACGGAAAAATCCTTTCTCATCAAAATATAATTTAATAACAACAATAAACAATTAACATCAAAAAAAATGGGCAGGTACGGTACAAATACTTAAAGTAAGTGCTCAAGATGCCTTCCGCCGTTACGTTAATATGTTGCAATTCGATTCATGAATGATCGCCTTACTCTACGTAACAAATCTGGAGTTACAGCTCTGTAGGCTTCGCATTATTACTAAATTATCAATTGTTACTAAATTTTGCCTCATCGCTGAACAAAATAAGATTTATAAAATCTGGTTTAAACTAATCTGCTCTCGGACAAAACTACAGAATTGAAATCTTTCGGGGTGTTGGTTTTAATTCCTGGACAAGGTGAATATAGTAATTTTTTCGTTTGAAGCTCGATGTTCGGGATAACGCTATTGATACAGATTTGCTGCAGTACAACAGCATTTTTTGGCATTCCCCAAAAATTAGTATCATGTCCGTTCTCTCATCATTTGAAAATATTTTACAGTAAATAAGAACGAAAAATTTGATGACACCTATCAAACTATTAAATACCTACTTGGATTCCTGATTTTTAAATACCAAAAAACAATGTGGCCTTTGTAAAACGTATTTTGTATTGCATTTTTACCTGTTCAGGTTCGTCATCTTATGTGAATAGAATTAGAAATAGAATTTAGATAGGAAACTGGAAGTGCAAACGCGTTTATCTAAATAAAAACTGAATGCGGAATTTAAGACCTTCAGAAATAAAAAGAAAAAAAATTCAAACTTTTGCAATAATTCGGTTTAATACGTATATGACAGGAACCGACTATCAATAGCAACTATTTTGTTACTACCCATGTGTGCGCAAAACAGTGAGATTATACAAAGAATTGTTCATTTATACGACACAGCTTCTGATGGTGAATTTGTTACGTACAGTTACGGGAAGTGGAGAAAGAAAGAAAAAAAGGAGTAGGGTCGCTACTCACCTGCGGATATAAGGAAATCGTCGGTAAATAAAATTCCGATAGAGATAAAGGTGCCAGCAGACGCTCCGCAAGAAGATATCACCGTTATCCCAGCTCCTGAATGACGATGTCTGCAAGAGGCGAGTAGGTAATCGAAGGAAAGGAGAAATCAATCGAAAAAAAAGAAAGATGTGGTATAAAAAATCCTATAATTGTCAAATCAAATAAAGAAAACAACAATAAAACGTGTTTCAAAATAGATCAATTTTTAACAAAAACACAAATACATTGGAAAGTAATGTTCAAAATGAGGTGATTAACAATTAAATAAAAAGTTATCAAAACGTAGATAGGTTTCAGAGTAATTTAAAATGTAAATAAATAGGAACCTGATTAATTTCGGAAGGCCTTACTAAAATAAAGTTTTTATAACGAAAAAGTTAATATACAAAATGATGATTATATTCAAAATACTCACAATGCCCTAATAAAAATTTAATTTAAGTAATTTAAAAGAGAAAGTTAAAAAAACGTTAATCTACCAATATCAAATTCAAAAATTTAAAACATATGGAAGGTATCTAAAACTAAACAACTGTGCGCAGGTTTGTTTGATAAATTAATAAGTCACAAACGCTAAGAGACAAAAATATAGTCGGCAGCTGAATACAAAACGGTAGTTGTTAAAGAACAATCTACACAAACTAATTAAAGATCTAATAAAAAGGTAAGCCATTTAGTAATAAGGTAGTATACCATTTTTAACATTTTTAATTATAGAATTCAAACAAAAAGGCAAAGGGAAAGGAATAGGAGGAAGCGATTTCAGATGAGGTGACAGATAAATAATATTTTAGTGAGAGCAAGGGGGTATTCTAATAATTTTTCTTATTGCAGTAGTTGATATACTGTTTAACCTATTCGTTTACGAAAGGAACCAAAGGTGGAATTTCTATGTTAGTTACACACACACATAGGAACAAATGGTCTACCCTTAAACTTCTTTTAGTTCGTAAAATATGGAACGATAACGAGAAAAACCAGGATAGAAACACCCACAAAGAGCTGAAAATTATGAGCCATTAGGAAAGGCCACAAAAAAATTGATTCACATACCTCTAAAGATGGAAGGCGAGGTTTTCGTGATAATTGTATGAATGGTAAACTCAGTATTCTCGAGTATAAACTATTTTCCTTTATGAAACAAATCCTTTTTAAATATCCTTTTGCGAAGAGTGAAATTAATTCAGAAAATTATTTAAACGAATGCTTCAGCAGCCAAATATGCAGTGTTAAGAAAATGCAAAACTTTTATGAAAAGAAAGGAATGTTATCAACTAGCCTGCTTGTGTTAAACAAAAGCAACAGATCATAAATTTTAACAATAGCTTCGCAAAGTTAGAATTTAGTATGGAAAAGAGTACAGGCAACCAAAAGTACTTTGGTGTATATTAAGTTGTATAACATTAAGGTTAAAAATGTAAAACTAAATTCAAATCAAGTAAATAATTAAAACTTGAGAAATTTTGTTACAAATTCATTCAAGAAACAAAAAAATGAGCTTAGATGATTTCAGGCTGCCTATGTAAATAGACTTGTTCCAATAAAACCTCTACCTGAAATTGCTTCTGCACGATCAACGGAAAAGCATATAATCACTATAACCAATGAACGCTGTAAGGATAGTGAACACAGGAATAAAGGGAAACGCTGCCACCTATATAGTAATGAAGGAAATCTTATTTAATAAATATGCATCATCGTAAACAATTCTAAATTCACTCAATACGAAATGATCCGACTCAATTGTGCTCATCAAGAAATTCATGACTTCATGGCTCGTATTTATTTGAAATACCACCTTTCTACAAAATTACAGGTCGTCAAGAAAAGACAATTAACCAAAATTGCAAATTTATAATATATTCAAACCATCTTGATTTAAAAATTGCAACCTAAAATACAATGTATGTGGGATATAAAAAGTTACTTCAACTTCCTTGCCGACCGGCGAAAGCTTAAAGGTTGGCGGGAAGAATTATACCACAAGAAACCTTACTATACGATACCGAAAGAAATCGTTATAATTAAACATTACTGTAATTAAAATACTTAGCTTTTGGGTTTTTAAATGGTATATTCTTATATCAATATTTATATCAATCTATACGTTTTGATGACAATTACAGTTATCGTCTTCAGTAAGTGTAATAAAATAAAATTGTTCTAACATCTTAAGCAAGCTTTTTTATTACTGAAGATATACTTTCACTTCCAAAAGTAAAATTTTACAGCGTAATCTAACTAAGAAATTTTTATGAAAAAAAATACTCTAGCGTTGCCAGTTTTTCAAGTATCTTCAAAAATAGCATTTTTTTAAATGGCAACATTGCATTTTTTGCAAAATCTGATAGAGCTTTTCACTGCAGTCAATAGTACTAGAGTGCAAAATTTTCGTATACGAACTATTATTGTTCTACTAGTCTTAGTAAAACTTCACTTTTGGCATGTAAAATTATGCAAACATTGGTAAAATTTATAATTTATTTAACCATTAAAAAGAACAGGAGTGAATATGAAATTTATTAACAAAGTAACAAATAAAAATAAACGGAAGTAGGTTTAGTAACATACACCTTAGAGTTTAAGTGACCCCACAGAAAGACATCTAGCGGGGACCTTGCGGGCCATTCAATCGGTCCTCTTCTCTCTATCCAGTGTCTAGGTAACACCTGGTTAAGGTCATCCCTTACCGGTGAAATGCGGAGGAGCAACATCCTGTTGAGGATAAAATGATTCTCTTTCATCCAATGGAAGGTTATACAAAAATGGTTCCAGTTCCTGCCGTAGTAAATTTAAATACCTTGCTCCATTTAAATTAGTCTCAATGAAAATCGGACCTATCGCTTGATTATTATAAATTCCACACCAAACATTAACTTTAGGATTATTTTGAGTTCTGCCTTCGGCCCAGCAAGGGTTGGTATCAAAACAGTCCCTGTAATTCTGCCTATTCACGGTTCCATTTAAATAAAAAGTCGCTTCATCACTAAAAAAATGTGTCTTTCAAACTCCGGTTGCTGCCGCTTTTTTTCCAAAATCCAGTCGCAAAATTTCATTCTTCTGTCGCAGTCGTTATTCTGCTATTCCTGTACACTTATCATTTTATAGGGATGAAACTTCCTGTAGCTTTAATATGTCTAAATTGTATCTCAAAAATTCTGCATTTGGACGTGGTTTATCCGGATTATTGAAATGAAATTCAGTGCAAGCTACCCTCAAACTCAAGCCTCTAACGTGTAGAAAAATTAATTTAATACGCTCTTATGAGGTTATTCGATCCATCTAGTAGTAAAAAGAAAGAGAAAAACCGAACAAAAAACATTACTTCGGAAAATATGAATTGCTAACTATTGAAGTTTTTATACAGTAAAAAAAAATTTGGTTATTTTTATTTAATTTTTCTAATTTATTTATTCATTAATACCTTACAAGTAACGCTTCTGTAACACTACGTGACCTTTGGGTGTTAAAGGAAGTTGCATTGCACATATATTTAAATATTAGCTATATTACTTCATAACGTCTTAATCGATATACACCAAATTTAGCGGGAGTGTAGATACTTATCATAGAATATTAATGTAATCGGCATTGTAGGTTTTGAGTTATTTCGAACCAAAAGATATCACAACGATCCTTCTTGCTTCTTTCCCCGCAACTCCATCCCACTAGGTATCTACACATTTGCATCACAAACACGTATTTCAAATTCAAATATTATCTCTTTTTAAGTTCTTCAGGTGCTGGAGACGAAAGAAAATCACATTAAACTCTTGTTACTCCTTACCCTGCAAATCTACCACCATCGAAAATGACTGGGATCCAAATATTTAAGTCATTAACACGTATGTCAAGTCTCAATAACAGTGATCGTAAAATTTCTTGGAGTTATTGAAGCCGAAAATTTACCCCACCCTCTCCTTACTCCGGATATCTGCCATCGCCAAATAATACGGGGTCTCGAAATGTAAGTGCACCCGTTTTTCAAAATCTTTAGATATTGCTTCAAAAAATTGTATCACATACATACACGTGCGCACACACGCAGGTACGCACACACACACACACACACACACACACACACACACACACACACGTACGCACACAAACAAACACACACGCACACGCACGTACACATGCACACACGCACATACGCACACACGCTCACACGGATACATTTACACACGTACACACGCACACACGAACACACGCACACATACACATACGGACACATGGACGCACGCACACACACACAAACATACACTACGTACGCACACAAACAAACACACGCACACGCACGTACACATGCACACACGCACATACGCACACACGCTCACACGGACACATTTACACACGTACACACGCACACACGAACACACGCACACATACACATACGGACACATGGGCGCACGCACACACGTGCGTACGCACGTGTTCAAATTTTTCAGAAACCACTTTGTAGACTGAAGTGACCTCAAAACGGACAGTTCCTCTATTGCTAAAAATGTAATAATTGAACTTAATAATGAGAAAAACACCTCTGGAATTTTTTTTAGCTATTTCTGCTCATTTATTATTTGTCAAAACAATTTTCACGTTTATCGAGCATTAACAATACAGAAAATATAAACTTGTATTTGGTTATTATAGTTGCAATTACAAAATTGAAGGGACAAGTGGATGACGTGTTATGTGACATTTTTCGAAATTGTGAGATTTATAAGGTGGTATTTTCTGTCATATTACTGTTGCTTATCCTTTTTAGGCGATACTGATGGATGTAGGTGTTATGTACACGGAACTTTGTGCACTGCTAATGGATGCTTGTGTCAAGTGCACCTTCATTCGTTCAATGTCAAACCTAACCTCTTAATAGTTGTGTTATACTTAACACCTTCCACTACAGTATTACAAGAAAACCTTCTTACACTTGTTTTAAGTGTTTTGAATTTATGCTCGGAATATTGTTTTTAATATTGTTTATAACATTAGTAATAAAATATGTTGCCCTCAAGAAGAAACTTGATGGAGTTAAGAGCACTTCAAATAAATAGCGAAGCAAATAGAGATGGAAATTACAAACATAGTAGATGAAATTTATCAGTGAGGCAAGAAAGTTTGAATTTTTCTAGTATTCATGTGTAAAACTACTAAAAAATGCTAGTTTACATTATTATAATGTTATAATGAAAATATAAATAATATTATTACACCTACATTTTTATCCTGGCGTAATATTGAATTATTTCTGGTCGTGTTGTGAATGTCTCATGAAAATTGTATTTTTTTTTTGTTAGATTATTATAAGTTTTGTTATGAACTCTAGCAAAGTAGATGTCGTAGGTTCAAATCCTACTGAAGGTAAACTTTTTATTTAAGTATTTAATAAAGTTAATAATAACTTTAAATTCTTTTGTTAGGGTTACACAAACGTTTACATTACAGTAAAGCTTTAGACAGTAGCCGTGTGAAAACTGTATTTTTTTAGACGACAGTGATGAACACTCACCAAGACTCCGAAAGAAACTAAAAATTGGTGGTGCAATATTTAATAAATTAAAAACTCCATACAGTGCTGAAATGTCTATTGCGAACGAATGCTCACAAGGAAGGTGTATTCACACCAATCGGGCCGAAAATAGTAACAATGTTCTCCATGTTACTGCAAAAGATACTCCTGTTGAAATGCATTGTAATAAAATTTCTAAAGTTGTTGAAAAAAAAGAAGACAAAAATGTTTAGTCCTAAACTAAAAACATCAAGAAAGAGGGTTAGAAAAGAAGACCAACGGAAAAGGAAAAAGGCTGCTAGGGAAAGGGGAGAGGCATACATTTCATATAACAGAAAGGGGTTGCATGCTAAGATTCCTAGATTAGAAGTTTTGTGTAACGAAAACTGCAGGTTTAAATGTGGTGAAAAATCAACCCTACAAATGGAGAGCAAATCTTTAACAGGTTTAGACGTTAACACTAAAAATGCCTTATTGCTTAGTTACATTCGGATAGGTGCAGTCCAGCGAAAAGGAGAAACGCCAGTAACCATAAAGCCTGTTCTTGCAAATGTATGATAACGTGCAATAATTCGTCACTACAAATATGCAAAACTGTTTTTTGTAATCTATACAGTGTCAGAAGAAAACTAGTCGATTTGATTCAAAAACAACTCAAAGTCAAATGTGCCCTCTCTTGACTTAGGGGAAAGCATAGTACTAGGTCACACAAAATTCCTAGCGAAATACTGTTCTTTATGTAAAACCACATTCGTCTATTTCCTGCAGAAGAATCGCATTATTCGAGATACAACAACCCTTACATGATGTATTTGTCATGTACTCTTACCATCTCTAAAATGTACGAACTATACATCGAGAAATGCAAAGAAGATAACAAACCTAAAAATTATATTGTAAAAAAATGTTGTTACTAAAACATATTTTCTACACATTTTAATTTATCATTTGGAGTACCAAGAAGCGACACCTGCAGTACTTGCGATGCCAGAAAAGGCAACATTGAACATCAAGAAACTTTTAGGCAACATTCGAACTGGAACGCATTGACACGGAGGAGACATGGCTATGGACTTACAACAGACCATGCCACTACCAAAGTTAACCACATCAAAAGCTTTTTATCTCAGACGGGTGTGGTTTTACAACGTTGGCGTGCACACATTTTTAACAAATGGAGAAAAGGCATTTTACTTTAACTGGACAGAGATATAGCAAGCAGGGGAAGTCTTGAGATAGTGAGTGCATTACGTACCTTTATAACGGAAACTAGCAACTTCTGAACGGTAAACGACGTTTAGTTATCTGGTGTGGTTCTTGTGCCGGACAAAACAATAATTTCTTAGTGATTTGTTTCTACAAGTATCTCTTTCTAAAAGCTATATGTTCTGTCATTGACGATAAGTTTCCGGACCGTGACTTTGGTCGCATCGAAAAAATTTAAGAAAACATGACACCATATATCTACCTGACCAGTGTCGCGATATTATCAAAAGATCATCAAAAATTAATCATGTAATAGGCATGAGTAACCCTTTTCGTGATTTAAAAAACTTACCAAACGAACTCAAGCTATTACTGAAAAAGAAAAACACTCAAAATGAAAAGAGAGCGTTTAGAGATCAAGTGAAGTTGATACGAGTTGACGAATTTGGCACATACTTATGTAAGGAGAGTTATGATTCTTTTACTCCTTTTAAAAAAGTTTCTGTGCTCAAAACTGAGAGAAGACGTCCAGTTACTGAAAGAGTACATCTAAAACGAATAAGTGAATAAGTGAATTTGGAAGTTTGTCAGATAAAAAAATTGAAAATTTAAAGGACCAACTAGTTTACTCCAAAAAAGAATTTCGTTGGTTTTATGAAGATATTCTACAGATAAATCAAATTACTAATGTTACTAATATAAAGAGAAAATCAATTTAGTAATAATATAAATTGTTGTAATCATTGGTTTCCAAAATACACTGTGTCTAAAATTGGTGCTGCATGTATGGCTATCTCTGTTATTATACTAGCTGCAAAATCAGTCAAATGGACAATGTTTCTATTAACATTCCAGAAGTGCTCTTACATTTTATCAATTGTTTTTGGTTTTTGAAGAAATCGCGGGAAACCAAATTGGTGATTTTTGCTAGACTCCCCCCGTAGTTCGCTTATTAGAGAAAATGCGGTATTTTGGTTTAAACACTGTACGGGTACTTTTTCAAGAACTTTACAATAAAAAATAAAACAAAAGGATATCTTTTTCAGATTTCGAGATAATGACTGTAGCTTTCTTTTTCTTATGGACGCCATATTGGATTATTAATGCATTACATAACATTTTTTCCTTTTTTCAAAAATGTATCACAACATAATATTTTCTTTTCAATGAATACTAAAACAAAAATCTAAAATGGTCTACTAAAAGTTATATTGCTGTGCTCGATATGGTCTTAGTAGGCGAGCTGACAATTTTGTATCTTAGAACTGTCAAACTTGGTTGGTTTAATTAAAATTACCTTTTGTGTTGAGTCCATTGTATTTAATTCGTTATTTTTAATTCGCAATTGCTTGTTTTTGGTGTTTAATTTAAATTCCATTAAATTACAATTTTCAAGTTCCCAACCATTGGACATGGCTCTTAATTACACAAATGAAGAAAAAATTAAGATGTTAGACACTTACTTCGAAGCCCACAGAAACGCAGCAGCGGCTGCTAATATTTATGAAAATAAATTTCCTGAACGACATCAACCAAACGCAAGACATTTTAGAATCTGTTATTGAATTTGCTGAATTATGGAAGTTTTGTAAAACACAGAAATCATAAATATCCTGTTGAAAATGAGGAAATAAATAATCTTGTGTTACAATACACTAACAATCATCCCACAGCATCGGTTAGAAAAATTGGTAATGAAACAAATATTCCTAAGTCATCCGTCCATCGAGTACTGGACGCCAATAAACACCACCCATACAAGTCTAGGATAGTGCAAGGTTTATCGACAAATGATTTTCCACGAAGAATAAGATTTTGTGAATGGTACATCGAAAATGTGCGAGAAAATCCCAATTTTTCTATGAAAATATTATGGGCTGTTGAAACCCATTTCAGTTTACCAATTGTGTAATATCCATCACTGGGTAGAAAACCCACAACTCACCTCACAAAGACGATTTCAAACAAAATTTGAAATTAATGTTTGGTGCGGTGTAATAAGTAGATATAAAATGACATTCAAACTTAAATATGAAATTTTAGAAATTATTGCTTTTAGGAAATTAATTAATTGGGCCATTCATTTTCAATTTTAATTTAAATGCAGCAAGATATCTTGAACTCTTACAAAAGCAAATAAAGCCAGCTGTAAGGGCAGCTTTGGGGAACCTGGATCAAATTTGGTTTATGCACGATGGTTGTTCAGCTCATAATTCCGCCGTCGTAAAGAATTATTTAGAACAAAACTTTCCCAATAGATTAATTGCGAATGATGGCGACATTTTGTGGTTTGCTAGATTGTTACATTCGTTACTTTTGCTGTACGATTAAGTAAATTTTTGCGATCTATTAAAATTAATGGATTACTCGTAGTTCTTTGAACTTTATATTTTTCTAAAAATGATGACATTTCTCTAAGCTTATCTCTGTAGTTTCTTGAATATATTACGCTTCACAATTAAAAACATTTCTGTAGTGGTTGGGTAAACTTTTTGATGGTCACTTATAAGTTATATTTCAACTTCACGTGTTGGGAGTCACTGGTATATGTCAGTTTGACATCCGGATACTTGAGTTTTACTTTCACTTCCTGTCTGTTGGTTGACGAAAGAAAAGCCATTTTGTTGTTTCCTGAAAGAAAAATGTAAATTGCTAGACATTATTTAGCCCATCGATGGTTATCGGTTTTATAACATTTTTCTAAATTTTGTGCCGAATCGCTATAATTAGTGGATACAAACGATTTATATCGTATATATATATATATATATATATATATATATATAGGAATACTAAAAGCAGACAATCTATCTGGTTTGATTGAAGAACTAAATCCATTAAGAAAATCATTAAAGCATTTAGCTAAAGGGGTTAGACTTAACCTCACAAATTTCTCTGTAACCACGAAGTTGTTTTTACACTTTAGATTCGCTGGTAAGAATGTAACAATCTACTTTAACGGTTGATAGCTTTATTTTTATTTTAGGGGAACTCATACTCGTACTTGACTGAATCCATTTCTGAACGTTACAATTAATACTTTTCTGATTCTCTACCTCATTGAAGGTAAGATTGATATTCATGCTTTCATTTGGCTGTATGTATTTAATTTTAGAGGTACTTTTTGTACGCCATATAATATACTTTTCGTACACCATCTAAATATACTTGTATGCTATGTAAATATGGATATAGGTACGCTGTAGTACATTTGTATATAATTCGTACATAGTTGTACATACTGGCATTTGGCTGATGAAGTGTGTTACTTATTACATAATTAGCAAGAGATTTGACTTCCAAGGGTGGAACACCTGTGAAATATTTGAAATTATAACTTTCCGACAGGCTGGGATCTGAAAGATAAGTTTTAAATCACTCATATTCGGGGTCGTTGGATACCTTAATACTTTGATTAATCTATGACCAATCCTATAAGTTGTATAGACCTATGTACATGTTTGTGATAAAACTTTAAGTGTTATTGCACAAATTTTTGCGCTTTTACATGAAATTGCTTTGGGTAAATTTTTGAGCATAAAAATTACCATGCTTATTGGTAATCTATGTATTTAAACCCTGTTTTGTAAGAAACTGTGTAACTGGATGCATTCAGTTCAACAGATTCTGGTTAAAGATTTTATAAACCACCTGATTATTTCTGTTATATTTGTTTACTGAAACTTATTCATAGCAATTGTATTATTACTACAATCTTTTATTCAATGTGTCTTTACAACTTGGGGAATGCTTAAATTACCTGTTTGCTGTATTTTATTAAAGACTATAAACCTATGTTTTAGCATAACTTAGCTTTGAAATTCTGTATATTACTTTGCCATTTTTGGATGTAAATTTAACTTGATTTCATTATCTAAATTCTAGTATTAGACTCTTTGGGTGGGTTGCTATATTGTGTATTTAACAGCACAAATATTCTATGTATTATCTCTGTGGTTAATGATTTGAGTAACACAATTGGATTAATTATTTATTTAGGGAATTATCACCCTTTTACTTTTTGGGGAATATAAATTAAATTATATGTGTGTGTGTGTACATACAAATGCAAACTATATATTGCCATTATTTGTAATTAATATACCGCTTTTGTTTTGGGGACTTTCTGATTTACAACTACTTTTCCTAGTGCTCAGATCCTTTCACATATTCGTTGTTTGGCTAGAAAAGTGGCAAATTATCTATTTATCTAGGGCTGGCTAGTTTATTGTTCTACCTGGCGCCCTCTCTTCTCTTTCAGCTTGCAGATACCATCTGCATCACTGTAGAACCCCTCCACCTCTACCGTGACCGAGCTACCGGCGGTCCTATAAAAGTATCTCCTCTGTTAGGGTAAGTTTTGAGTACAAAGTTGAAGTTTGCACGTAACAAGATCCCCTGACATAAATCCTCTTGGCTTCTTTTTATGGGGACACATTAAGAACGAAAGTTTTGCATTTGAAGCTCCAGAAAATATTGCAATTTTATAAGAGTCCGAAACGCTATGCATGCTGTGATTAGAAACACATTAATGAGTACAATAAAGGATTTGCAAAATCGTTGTCAAATATGTTTTGATCAAGGCGGTGGCCACATAGAACAATTCTTTTAAATTAGACGGTTATAATTTATTTGTATTAACTTTCATTGTAAATGATCATTCGTTCAATAAATTTTATCGATAATAATTCAAGGATAATTTCCTAATTGTCTAGCTTGTGCTTTTTCATAACTGTTGAGGCATTCAGTTGTCTACTGAAGGAGATATTAATTAGTAACATATTTTCTTATTTCAGTGTTCATTGATAAGAAAATACCATTTTGTGTTTTGTATTCTTAAAAAAGTACCCCTAGAATGTTTAAACCAAAATACTGTATGTTCTCTAATAACCGAGCTACGGGGGGTCTGTCAAAAATGCACCATTTTGGTTTCCCGCGATTTTTTCAAAAACCAAAAACAATTTATAAAATGTAATAGCTAGCACTTGTGGAATGGTAATAGAACCTGAGAAACATTGTCCATTTGACCTATTTTGTAGCTCTTATAATAACAGAGATAGCCATACATGCAGCACCAATTTGGGACACAGTGTATATTTGCTTAAAACACTTAACGCGCTCTTTCTTTAGTGGGAGGTGTTATTTACTTTCAAAGTAAAAAAGAACGCTTATTTTTGAAAACAAGTCAAGGGTATCATTATACAAGTTAAAATTGACTAGTCTTTAATCGAATAGGTATATAAAAACTCTCAAGGTGTTTTGAAAAATAAAAAATTCAAACAATAATTTAAGAATGATCTCAGAGTTTACAATTTGTAACATACCTTCATCCACTTGCCCATTCAATTCTTTCAATCGTAGTCATACTCATGAGGCACAGTCAGCAATCAATTCCTGTTTTAATAAGAAATTAACACATTCCTACTAAGTAGTTAAACAAACATTATAATCAAGTGACATATTACGTTAATAAATACTAACACCGTAATAAAAAACTACAATTAACCGAAAAATAATTCCAAAATTGTTCACAACTACCGTTAAATCATGCTCTTATCACATGCAACAATACGTCAAGTGTCTTATGATCATATGTTTACCGTCATTGATAAATGAGGACAAAAGTACTATTTCCATTAACAATTTTAGATTTATTAAAATCAATTTTGTTAAACTCTGCAAAATTATAATTTTGCATAAATTTTTATGTATAGCCAATATGCATTTTTATTGATATTGGATATTGAAGTTAAGCGGTTTAGTACGTGCTTTTAAGGGTATTAATGTATCGTTTTTATGATACAACGTTCGTATAAATGGAAACTTTCGCTATGATACACAAAATTTTAATTTTCATTTTTATAATTTTATTTTTTTTAAACTTGAATTGTCAACGCTCAAAAGTGTTTTAAATTAAAATTTCTTTTTCGCACGAAGTGGTTTTCTTGAAACATCGTTACACCTTCTCCTTTAGAAGTGTATAGCAAAAAATAACATCAAAGGCTTTCCATTGATTTGAAAGAGGTAGGATGTTTCAACAATCCAAAGCGATTTTATTAGAGATTAATCCGCACGAATGAATAAGGTTATTTGATTATTATAAACGTAAATATATGTGAAAAAGTTCATAAGGTCTTAATAAAAATTTACGAACCGCAGCTTACCGAAAAATTTAGTATAAATGTAAAAAGTGGTTTTAAGCTTTTGATGTAAAAAGTTGCTTTGTTTTTAGAAACTTAATTAATTATAAGGACAGAAATGTAAAGAAAAACAGACAGTGGAATAGATAAAATTACAGACGACTAATCTTTCTGTACTGCGTGGTTAGTATAAGGGTTAATTATAGCCAAGGAAGTAATTTTCACTTGACCAGATAACAAACAAAGTGTATGTTTGTGATTATACTAAAACAAAAAGAGATTCAATCTGATTACGCCATGTGACACTCTGTTAAGTAAAGTGCATTTTAATTGTGTATCGCCATTGACTATAAATTCTGTTTATAGCACAAAATCGTGCAAGTGGAAAATTCTAAGTTTGTATTTTTAGTAAAGGATATTTTATCCTACAGCTGTAAAGGTTAGTTTCATTGCTAAACTAATCCCTAAATGTTACTTAAGTTAAGCAGGGGTTTCCAGTCAACTGGCGGGGTAATTTAAAAGAGGAGAAACTTAATTTTTTTTTTATTTCATACATACAAAACATTCAACATCAAAAAATATAATTTGTATAAAAAAGGAATATTATATAATAATAAAATAAAATTCTATTCATTTTAAATAAAAACAAAATAATATCACATCCGAAATAAATTAGGACATATAAAAACAATAAAACATTCTGTAAAATTTGAAACTGATTTTTATAATTAAATTTATTAAAAAATAGTTAGTTGTTACACAAAACGATAAAATACAATTTTATCGATGAGTGAAAAATGTTAATTCATGAGCGACGAAGGAGCAAATGAATTAATTTTCACGAGTCGATAGTTTTATTTTATCGTCGTGTATAACATCCTATTTTTTTTCTATAGCAAATTTTTAACGAAAAATTAAAGAAATATTAATTGAGAGTAGAAGTGAGGCACCCTCCCCTCCACTTTTTTTACGTCACAAGCCCTGCCCCCTGGTACACCTTCCCCTCCACTTTTTGTATTCGCCCACCTGGGAGGCGTATATTTGGAGGGTGGGGTCGGCTTCTTTTCGGGGACCATTTTCAACCCCTGGGCGGAGTTGAGCCCCTAATTTGGTTGTATTAAGAGCCTTTTTGGCTGTACACCCCTTGGAGGTTAGGCAATTGCGCACACATGCAGTGTTCTATTGGAAGGTGTAAGGTTAGACCACGCCCCACTTTTAGCTGATTGGTCGTACGTGCACCAGCCTCCCTGGCTTCTGATTGGTCCTTAGTCCCACTGCTCAGCCGCTGTGCTCTGATTGGAGGATTAAGTCTATGCATTCTGATTGGTTATGGCGGGAAATTTGAAATTGTTTTTAATAATAAAGAGGTTCTTGTAAGACACGTGTAGATCTTCAAAACTTGTTCTCGAGTCTTCGCCCCCAGTCGCGCTCCCCTGTGGTAACGGTATGGGACCCTAACCTTATATATAAGTGTAGAAACTAACTCCTGGGCCTTGGCTCCTATCGTGCCTCCTTGGTGCAATTGTATGTGGTTTCTAACTTAATCTTATAGTTGCAGGCCTTCGCCCCGTCATCAAAAAAATGTATTCTAATAAGTTGGCCCTAGCCTTGTAAGACAGGACTCGTATCAGGGTCTGTGCCCCGGTCCCTTTGGGTTAAAATTGATTTTAGCACCATCTAGTGGCGTTAGACTAATGAACATTTTCTATAATAGAAGTCGATCATGCACACCTCTCTCTTGCTCTCTCTTTTTCGGCTCTTTCTCACACACAAACAAATCAATTAATTAGTTAATTAATCAATCAATCTCAAACAAATCATAATCGATCAAATCAATCACTCCAATCTCAATCAATCAACCGAAATCATGTCTTACAGTTTGCGGAAACCAGATTACAGTTCAAAACTGAATATATTAAAGTCTAACTTAAATATTACGTGAAATAACAAATAATTTCTACCCTAATGCAATGATGCCTTACATATATATATATATATATATATATATATATATATATATATATATATATATATATGAATGAATATTGATCTTGCAAAATGATATTTTATTTTCTTTTTTGGTTTTATTAGATCAGCTGGATGTTTAATGAATGCTCTTTATTATGGCTAAATTTTCGAAATTTATTCTTTGCTTTTCAAAGGCTACAACTAGAAAACGTTGAACAACAAAAGTGATATTGAGAACCTAAGTGTTATATACTGTATTTATTAAATATAAAAAGATAATTCATAAATTATATAGCATTTTTTGATAGTATAATAAAATATATATATATATATATATTATATATATATATATATATATATATATATATATATATATATATATATATATAAATCAATATTACAATATTATAACCCATCTTGATAATTTAATAATAAAAAAAAAAAAAAAAAAAAATCTAGCCATTGTATATATAGAATTAATAAACAAAACAAAAATAAAGTTTTTAACATAAGAAACGTGTTTTGTATTTTGAAGCTAATATTTATTATTATAAAATAAAAAACGCAACAATTTGTAAACCTCATAGTAAGTAAGATCCGTATGTTATAATATTTGTTGTTCAACGTTTTCTAGTTGTAGCCTTTGAAAAGCAAAGAATAAATTTGCGAAAATTTAGGCCATAATAAAGACATTCATTAAACATCCAGCTGATCTAATAAAACCAAAAAAGAAAAATAAAATATTATATATATATATATATATATATATATATAAAACATAGAGTTAAACTAAATTAACATGTTTTCAAGAATATCAAACTGATATAATGGAAATAAAAGGCAAAAGGTTTTAATGGTTTTATTATTATATGCGAATTAACAATAACTACAAGTTTAAATCCACGAATAGATACCAACTATTTGTAGACCTGATTTTATGATGTCATCCTGTAAGGGTAATAATACATTTTAAAAACCTTTATCGACATTTTTGTTAGCAATATCAAGTAAAAACTATATATATATATATGTATATATATATATATATATATATATATATATATATATATATATATATATATATATATATATATATATATATATATATATATACAAAATACGTTTACCTTTAGAAGTGTTTTTTCTTTCAGTTCTTCTAATAATAACCATATGTTCAACTGAAATATTTTTATACAACGTATCCACATGCAGTCTCCCTAAACATGTTTTATGAATGGTTGAATATAAACTGGCTATTGCATTCCGATCATTAACTAATTTAGAAAGTAATACACAAAACATGATTACTGCTACTCGTATTTAGCAATTATATTGTACTTATAAATTTACATTCAGAATACTTACAAATATTTTAAAAATCTTGCTAACGCAAAATTACTTAAATAATTTGATCTTCAGATTACATAAACTATGGTTATGGAATGCATTAGTATTATGTTAAAATATATTCTCTTTTCTATGCAATCATGATTTATCTGTATACTCAATTATGCACACATACGCACACATGTATTTCCCGTTATATGGATTTTTATCAGTTGAGATTAATAGCAATGTTAAAATGCTTTAAAATTTCTAATCTGAAATAAGAGCGACGTAATCTAATTTATTGAAACTTCATAGAGAGCATCACCATCATTGAGATTTTGAGATACATCTCATAGTCTTCACCTTGAACGATTATATTGTAACAACCTATAAAGCAGCTAATAACCCCTGACAGTTTTTATCAGACACTATTATTATTGTTACATGGACATGAGGTTATCCCTAAATTAACTGGTTTCAGCACGGCTCTTCAAATCTTTCAGTACGTTCTCAGAAGCTGTACCGTAGTCATTTCCTTCAATTTTATCTGCATTCTGTTTCGAGACTGTAGTATGTTTTCAAATACATAAACAGAATCTTCAATATTGTGATGCAAGTAGCAGCAAAACACGTTAGCTAGCTAGTTTCACCTCTATATTATTTTACAAGCAAGCCTGATCTTATAAATACATCTGTCTAAAAGCTAAGTCCACGGACTAGACATCGCAAGCAGCGTTTCCAATTATGGCTTTTAGTCAACACAATATTGCCTACAACTACATACTATCAATGTTTTAGCACGAGGAGCAAACGAAAACACGCAAACGCAAAAAGATACAAACACGAAAACACGCTAACGCAAAAACACACAAACACGAAAACACACAAACGAAAACACGCTAACCCAGAACCACGAAAACATACAAACGAAAACACGCTAACGCTAGAACACACAAACGAAGAGACGCTAACACGAAAACACGCTAACACGAAAACACGCTAACACGGAAACACGCAAACGCGTAAAAATACGAACACGAAAACACGCCAACAAAAAAAAAACACGCACACACGAAAACACGCTAACGCGAAAACATCTAAATACGTAAATACACAAACGAAACCAAGCCAGCGAAGAACACGCTAACGTAAAAATTCGTAAAGCTGCAAACATTAATCAATACGGGGAGCTCCGTTAGGAAAAACAAGTTTATTAACTAAATTGAAGGAAAGCTTAGCGTTTGAAAATATATTATTATTATTATAAACAACAATACATCATTTTTATTTAATAACATCCTTTATCGGTCTTCTTCTTCTTCTTGAACCGTAATTCGTCGCATCATCATTATGGTTTTTAGATTCGTCCTTCTCCTCTACCTCATCGCTCTTCTTCCTCGTCTGTGAATCATCATCACCACCTTGGATGTGAGATACATAATGATGGAGACGATGACGTGGTGAGCTGAATGTATCTCACATCCAATGAATTGTACAAGGTAGAAAGTTCTAATGTTGATGATCGAAAATCTGTCACAATTGACACAAAAACTAAGCAAAATCGTTCATTTTGCATCACTGATAAGGAATGTAGTGTAAGTATTTTGAGTACTGTGAGAAAATACGTTGCTTTACGTCCTAAAAACGTACCTCACCAAAAGTTCTTCATAACCTATCGACAGAGAAAGTGTACAGTTCAACCTATGGGGATAAATACCTTGTATAATATTCCTAACAAAATTGCCGATTTTTTGAAATTACCGAATACAGAAATGTATACTGGCCATTGTTTTCGCCGCTCTGCAGCCACAATGCTGGTGCTGATCTGACTCAGTAAAGCGTATAGAGGGATGGAAGTCATCTTCCGTCGCCGAAACTTATATAGAAGACTCAGTAGCGAAAAAAATTGATGTATCAATGAAAATACTGTGTGGAATAGAAAGTTCACGTAACTCTACGTCGCCTGTACGTTTTTCACATGAAAGAGGTTCTGTTCCAAAATTTGATATTTCTGGAATTGTAAATTGCAATATTGAGGTTATTATTAATGCAAATAAAAATGAAAAATAAGTTGTATATTTATATAAATAAAAAAAAAATAGTAAAATTCTTTATCTACCCTTGCTGTTAAAGTTCAACTTTATCTACTCTTGGGGTTAAAGTGAAACTTGATCTATTGATTTGGGTTGTTCAAAGCACACTTTAACAATTGCTATAGAAAAAACGATTTATAATATTTCTCAATTATTGAAATCTACTTCCAGCAAACTTGTTAATAATATTGTCAATATTAATATCCATATACCTATGAATATGCAGAAAAACTTCCTTCTGCAGAAGCAACGCTAACGGGCAGAGTACATAACATATGTAAAATTATTCTTAATGTTGGGTAAATATAGGCGTCGCATTCTCTGTATGCATCTAAAGCATTTTCTGGTAATTGTTTTTTTAGTTTCATTTTTCTTTTGCCATTGCAATTTACAAAATTCTAAATTCAGGCTTAATTGCTATTGCACTTGCACATGTTGCATTTTCAGGTAAAATTTTGTTTAAATATGTTGCAACAGATTTTAAAGTGACATTGTAACGGGCCCTTGGATATTACTTTTGTTTGTTTAACCCGCTCCAAAGAATAAGATTTGAGTTGTTTTAAACTTTTTTTATAATTTCAACATTATTGAATAAAATTTAATATTGTTATTATGAAACTGAAATGATTATTTTTTATTACGTTTTATTAAAACTGAATGGGTTCAATTTATAAAGATTTATTTACTAGGTAAATTTTACTTCGCTTGCTAACTAATTTCGGTTTGCGTAAATGAATTTTAAGATTTACGTTTACGAATTCCTTTCTTAATTTGTTGCGACGGCTAGCTCAAAATTAAAATAAAGAAACGATCACTATTATCATTAACTAAATTTATGCTCATTTCGATTTATTCATTTATCTGGATTCCTATATTGAGTTGACTTCTTCTTACATTTATATATTGAATATTTGTATAAGCTTTTAATATTAATAATCTTTAGCAATAAAAGTAAATCACATGTTATACTCATGTAATTAAATTCCAAATCTGAACTAAATGCATCAATACGTTGTTTACAAACATATATAAAATCAAACCTATAATGTTTCGTTTAACTGTGATAGTCAAATGCAAAGTTTCGACATAATCAAACACAAAAACGTTTCATTTATTAACACAAACAAAAAGGGTTCTTACTTATTTTTTTTTTGAAAAACTGATGATGTAATGCTTGCGTTCCTTTGACCGGTGACGAGACCTCACTAGGTTATAGACTGCTCTGCCGATGATGTCACTTTGCCGGTACTCTGGGACCGTTGTCCTTATCTTTTCTTATACCTTTGTTATAGCTGAATACGCTTCTAATTTTCTTCCCACAATTTACTTATTTTTGTGAATTATTGCTCAATATATTTACACTACACAATTTTTACTTAATTGTTCAGTTTTAATTACAAACGGCGTGCGCAACAAACTGCAAGTGAGCTATGGAAGGCCATACTTTCATTATCAATATTTTTTGGTTATTATACTTTACATATCGATCTATTAATTGGGTCGATTGTCTTATTGTACATTTACCATTATCAAAACATCAACTTGGAACACTTTCAACTATCAACTCTGATTGCTTATTTATGCGACTGTTCTTGATTGCTTTCTTAACGCGACTATTTTAAAAACTGCACATCATTATTATAACAGTGTATCTTCCCTTCCAACACATCAATGCACGTGCAAATGCCGCGTATTTAAATATTTTCAAATTGAATATATAGATAACTTATTGAAATAAACTCAAGCTTTTCATCTTAATATTAATTCCATTCAGATACAAATAAACAATAACATTATCCAGGAGAGGTAAATATATATTAATTCGATAATAACAAAATAATACTTTCGATTAGTGGTTTTAATCCATTTCTATTTTCTTCAATTTGTCGATGTCTTTCAATATTTAATTTATTTCTTATATCTCGGGATGGGGTATTGAATGATTTTGTAAAATTTTTCACAAAACACGATCTTTACATGATAATTTAGAATATTGGGATACTGGCTGAGATACTAATTTTTGCAATGCTACTTGTTGGTGCAACCCACAAAATTTTGCAAAAAAGAAGCAATATTTGCAAATGATTCCGTTTAAATGTTTAGAAAACATTAACCAATTAAATTGTCTAAAATGTTTTTCAGACAAGTAATATTTACATCTTTTCCCCCTTTTTTATGTACCGAATAGGGTAACACGAAAGTATCATTTGGTTTCCATTTACATTTTAAAATTCGAAATTTATCAATTTCATAAAAATTAACATTACTAAATTTACGTATATCAATGTAAATTTCAACGATAGTAGATGTACATGTCGTATGCTCTTCTTCTTGTATTTCCTAATGAAGATCTTGAAGATTCTCCGCCGTATTCAGTAAATGTAGATGGATGATTTAAATTGACTGTTGACATAAATAGATCTTTCTTTGCTGAAGAATCATCAGTTTTTTTTTATTTTCTGAACAAATGAATCCAATGTGTATAATTTTCGTTTTCGATTATCCATTTTTATTTATTAATTTAATTAACTAAGAATAAATTAATTTAAAAGAATGCATATATTATACCTAAAATCCGAAAACTTACCTTATGTATAATTGATTAAATTGTAACAAATTGGTAATTAGTCAGTAACCACTAATAATTAAGGTTTCTATCTTTTACATTTAAAACCAAGTAAATAGTAAGATAAGAAATATTATATATTGAACTAAGAAATGCGATTTACGCTCTCTTAATGTAACACAACGTAACGATTAACGATATCAAAGAGGCGAATAGTATCAACGTATGTCGAGTATTATTAGAAAAGGGAAAACCTGTGCAAAGGAAGAAAATCATCACTTCTCTTACGACGCTTAAGCAGTTAACTTCATTTTGTTTACATAGCGTGCCATATTAGCGAGTATGGTCTCTTCCACGACTCTTCAGCAGTTTTGGAAGAATTCACCGACTGGAATCACCATAACTTAACTCGTTTGTTTGAAATATTGTTAATTTTTAAGAATAAAAATAAATAAGCGAACGAAAAATTCTTAGGGGGGAGGGTAATACCCCCCCTGAAACACCCACTAAAGTTAAGCACACATAAAGTTCTTTATTATGTATAATTAAAACTTATTATAAGGAGAACATGTCACCCTAGATGGGAACTCTTCAAAATCGAGTTATTACTAGATAATGAACAGAGCAAGTTTTAATGTAAACGTGTGCTAAATAAAAAAAAAGCACTTAACCCAGAAAGCTTCAACGTTTTACAACGAAAATTAGTCGGTTCTAAGGATATTTTTACCTTAAAGACTTCTGGAAGAAAAAATTTACACAATATTTTTAATACGATTACTTTTAAGGGCAATGTATTTTATATGTTTTAAACTTTGGTTACAAAATTTCTTATTTAGATTTCTTTATCTATTTTTTTGCATTGTTCGTATGGATGGCCAGCGTTCACGGAATGTTATATACTTCTAAAATGAGGAGTTAGTTACACATCATTCAGTATATGTAATTATTTTATTAAATTACGCAAATGTTTTGTATTTCGATTTTGGTTTTTATGTCATTACTCATTTAATAGAAGAAATCTGGTCTTAAGAGTTGTACATTTTTAAGGCACTTTTTCAAGAGTAATCAAACTATGGCACTAGGATTGTTGTCAAGTTTTCTTGAAAATAACATGCACTTTGTTTTTCCTTATTGATCGTGGCAAACTTAGTATTAAATTTTTTTTCCTCTTTTCAACACATGGGTCCTTAAGTCGTTTCATTTAATAATATCGCATTTTTTTGACTCTGAATAGTTAGCTTTACAATTAAAATTTCTTAGCTGGCTGTCACATTATGATATACCTAGAAATAACGATTCATTCATTTATCCGTCACAAGTGCTTTTGGGGTTCGTACTGAAAGTTTTCGATGGCAACTTTCAGTAATAATGAAAATTTTGACATAATATCATGTTACATTGTATCGCAAAGAAATTCTGTAGAAGCTGGCCGAATGTACCTCAACAAATACCCAGAAAGAAGGCAACCTCGTCACATGCTTTCAGAATGTGACAATTTGGAGCTCTACGAATGCTTCAAGAAACCTGTTCGAAAGCGCAAAAAAGGACATCATCCTCAAAATGAAAATACTGTTTTGTTTACAGTTGTTGAAAATCCATCCAGATCAACTCGACAAATTGAAAACACTACTGGTGTACCAAGATCTACATTTCATTCAATTCTAAAGAAACACCGATATAAATACCGAATTACTTAAGCCTTTATTCATGAGATGTGGAACTGAGGAAAACCTTCTGCGAATGGTTTACTCGCCAGTGCAAAATTAATGAAAGTTTATCCCACTAACTTTTATGGACGGATGAAAGTTATTTCTGTAATAATGGTTTAACTAGTAAACTAAAAATCCGCATTTAAAAAGGGAATCAAGACATCAAATGCGTTTTAGATTTAATGTATGGTGTGAAATTTTGGGAAATAGGCTATTCGGTCCAATAATTTATGAAAGATATCTTCGGCTCTTACAGCATCATGTTAAAGTTATTTTTAAAGGTATACCATTAACTGAAACACAGATGTGTTGGTTCTAGCAAGATGGAGCGCCAGCTCACAATGCGGGTTGTTCGGGAATGTCTGAATCGACAATTCGACAACCAGTGGATTGGTACACATGGCCCAGTTGCACGGCCGGCAAGATCTCCATTAGATTTTTTTCTTTGGGGTTATCTGAAAGAAAATGTTTAAGTTCACACATTCAATAATATCGAAGATCTAATAAACACATTTCGAACGACCTCTCCACAAATGTTACAAAATGCTCTGATTTCGACTCTTACAAGGTGTGATTTTTCTTTGGAACAAAATGGTCAATTATTCGAACATATTTTGTAAATATTTATACTGAAGTTTTGTCTTTCTTAAGATTGGTTATTTCTGAATTAAATTAATAAAAATATAATTTTTCCTCTAGTTACTACTTGATTGTCAAGCTAACTGTTCAGAATAAAAAAAATGCAATATTATTAAATGAAATGATTTAAAGACACGTGTGTGAAGTACAAAAATCATAGTGTCATATTTTGATTACTCTTGAAAAAGTGCCTTAATAATGTACTACTCTTAAGACCAGATTTCTTCTGAGTAATTTAAATGTATACCAAAAGCGATAATTTCAGTTTTTTTTATAATGTATAGCAAGCAATGGCAATGTCTTTATCCTATTAAATTAGGCCCATAATAAGGTAACTTTTTTGTAATTTGACCAAAGTTGTAACTCTTCTAATAAGTGAGATCCCCATGCTGAACATTTTTATCCTGGGCACGCTGTATAAATATGGTTATTGGGAAACGTTACACTTTGAAACCCTTTCTGTTTAAATATTGTTCAATACTTTTTTTGTGATGGATGCTAAAATCTTTAGACACACAGTGGTCCCTAGCCCGAGGTAAACACGCATGGAAACAGTTTTAATACCAACACCTAGTGATACTAACTAAACCATAAAAGTAGCAACACTATTTACTATGTGACTGCGTGATTTGTTTGGCGTCTTGTGAAAATGTGTGACACCGATTCAAATGACACCTCACATACCATATTTACCATTACAATGTATTAAGAATATACAGTGCATGGTTTTTTCAGAAAGGTGTATGTCCATTGTATGCTGAATCGAATCAAACAAACCAGGTATCAATCAACACAGTACTTTTGAGTGCTAATCGCTGTTGGTAATTGACGGTACGTTCTCGATGGTGTAGGGCTACCAAGAAACGTTAAATTTTGAAGCACTTGCCGTTTAGAACTTTGTCGAAAAAGCACATCTACATTTTATTCTGAGTCTAATACAACAATCCGGTAAAAACCAACTATGTAGTTTTTGTGACCTTGAAGCTGAGAGCTTCTGATAAGGAGCGCGCCCTGACTGACTACAAAAACCCTTGCCAAAAATTTAATCACAATTAGTGTTACTAATTGGCATTGGTAATTAGTCGACTGAAGCCAACTTATTTAGTGGTTGGAGGCTTATCTAATTCGAATTTATAAAGCGATTTTTACAAATAAAAACAATTTTATTTATCATCTTATGAAAAATCCAACCAAAATCAGATTAGTGTATTTAATTACTAAATAAACTTGTTTTGTGGAGTGTGTGCTTAGTAGATAGTACTAATTTGTACAAAGGTAGCATGAAGTAATAAAGAAAAAAAAATTTTATCTGTTAAAGTCAATGTCGAAACTCTGAGAGTGAATGGAGAGCAGAAATGTGAACTAACTCTCATCTTGAAAGTCCTTAACGAGTATCTATATACCAAAAAGTTACCATTTGCATGTGGGTTTAGAATATAACATTTTTGCACAGTATTAGAAACTCGTTAACCAATCTTAATGAAATTGGACACCTGAATGCTTCAAAGCAAGTCACAACTTTCAGATGTGAAATAAACCCAAAGAAAGCGGAATAAGAGAACTACCACCACTCCTCGATAAATTTGTGTATCTTCTTTTATATAAGACTTATTTATTATCTTCATTTTATGACTCATGTAAAACTATATATTTCGTATAGTTTCAAATGACAAAATTGAGTAATCGCTAACATATACCACGGTAAGACGGCTTATTTAGATTTATTACGGTGGGTGAGAGGCAGGTTTGTTAAACGGAATTCACTTATCCTCCATTTAAAAAGATTGAAAGAGTTATCCACTAATTAACAGTTGTAATGTGTTGTTGGGTTATATAACCATGTAAGTGAATAAAAAATTCAAATGCTTCCAATCTAATATGCACCAGAAAGATTTTATGGATGATTTAAATACGTATTTTAAGCTGCCCCAGCGTTCCAATCAATGGAACTAAAACTAATACAAAGCCGACATTGACAGATACTGATAAGCGCAAATCAAATTTAGTGATTACTAGTTACACAAATACTCTACATAAGAGTACACAAAAAATAAATTGTAACTGTTTATATGAAAAAAAAAAACAAAAAAGGAATTGTTTATTAGGCACGTAGATCAAAAAATTTAAATTAACAATGTTTGATGTTTGAGATTATCCAAAATGTAAATAAAGCAGTATGCATATTTTATCGTAATCACACTTTAACGGTTCCGATTAGATTATATAAATATGAATCAATCACTTATGCTTGCGCTCGTAGTAAAGCATTTTCGAAAAGTGGATAAATAAAACACTTATAAAAACATGGACGTGTTAAATCAGTATGAAGTAGATAAAGCAGTAGAGACTGGTAATTAATATAATCAAGTACTACAATCCATGTATAGCAACTAAATGATTTTAACTAGCTATTTTCTGTATACATACACTTAGACAGTTGTATTTTGCACCATATTATGCTATGGGCTTTCTTTCTAAGGTGATACATACCTTTTGTAATGAAACGACTAATTTATGTCGACACGTTGGGAGAGAAATTATAACGACTCACTGGCCATTCGTGCGTCACAACACGGGCGCTTACATTTGAAAGTTAAGGCTTAAAGTGCCACGTAATCTTTCGCCACCACATTTGGCGCCAAATTGTAATGAAACTTCTTAATGTTTGTTGAAAGAAAAGTGCTTAATTCTGTATTGGAACGCTGGTAATTGTCTGATATATTAAATAAGATAAAACATATTATTTACACAGGCTAGCTCCTTTACAGATAATAGTAGTGTAATTATAATTCACACTCAATATAAATTGTTTAAATTATAATAAACAACAAAATAAATAACATTAAATTTAGCTGAGTGGATCTACAGTTTTTGGTTTTATAGCGCGACGTTTCGGAAGCGGACTTTACTTTCCTCATCAGGCTTAGTCCTGAGTGGGACTGTTTCTGCATTTCAGTCGAATTCATGTTATGATTTTTCCCAAGCACTTGACTACTTTCAGATTCCAACTTTGGTACCCTCCACTTATAAGTCTGACACCTTTACTGCTGAGCCACTGAGTAATCCAATATATATTTTTTCTCTGCGGGTGCGATGTAAGCGGTTTGTTTGAGTTTTCGACGAGTTGTATTCTCATATTTTGCTACTATCTGTATGTTATCCCGTTGGATTCGGCGGTCTTTGTTACAGAGATGTTCGGCGATTTTTGATCTTTCTGTTTCGCCTTTAATGGAGCTAATGTTATTTTGACGCAAAGCAATATTTTAAGTGGCTATTGTTTTGTGTTCTTTTTGGCATTTCAAGACCTACTTGTTTTCACTAGACTGCCATTCTGTCAATGCGTGAGAGATTGCAGCTCTGTATTGAACACTACAAGTGACAATTAGAACATTTGGGGCGTCATTAGTTCTTCAGTATTAGGCCTGTCGACACACGCGTCGATGTAGTTTTACAATAACTTCCTATAGAGGTGCACAATTTTATTTTAGCGACGCAGAACAGTACATAATTGAACTGCTAATTACTACATAAAAGAAGCGATTTATGCAGAAGTTCATGACTGCAGTTTGCAGTTAGCCGCGACGTGCAATAAGTAGCTCCCTACAGAGACGTAGAATTTAATTTTAATGTCGTAAAACAGTACAAAATTGGCGCCTAAACACTAAACAAATTGTTTATGTAGAAGTTTACGTCTGTGAAGTCAGCCGTGTCGTACAATAATTTGTTTAACGTCGTAATACAGCGCATAATGGGTGCTCAATTATTGCAAGAAAATTATTTCTAACGTTATGAAGTTAACCTTGCCTATGTAATTTTTGCAATAGCTTATTTCCCTTGGGCGCGCAAAACCTTATTTCAGCTGCAGAAAGGAAAAACTGATATTTATAATTGATTTGCTCTATAAGGGCGCAAAATTTTATTGAGCCTAAAACGGCGCCTAATTACTGAATAAGAAAATTATTTACCCAAAAGTTACCGGCGGCGTGTACTGGTCATCCAATTTGTGCTACTGCTTATTTCTTATTGGGGCGCAAAATTTATGTTCAACGGTGCAGAATGGCCCATAATTAATGCCTAATTGTACCAAGTTTAAATTACGTTATTCAAAAGAGGCCCGGCACATCCATTTCACCTCCATCCCCCGTGTCTCTTAAAAGATTCAATACTTCTTTCACCATCGATCAGTAATAGAGCCGAAGTACGTTTTAAGGAGTGAGCTGCATATTCTTTCGCATTATTTAATATCAGAAAATTTGACACTTTCGGGTAAAGCATTAATAATGTGAATTCCCATACTAACAGTGTGAATTCTTGCATATTTGCAGGTCTCTAAAAAGCGTACTTATGCTATATTTTAATAAACGTTTCTCCTATGTTTGAAATAGAACTTAGAATTAAATTTCCTATATATTCGATCATCAACATTCATGTTTACCATTTCATCATATCTGCATGCGCCGGTCACTCCAATTAATCCTACAATCTGATTAAATCATAATATGGTGGGACACATAATTAAAACGGAATCAAATTTACGTTTATTCCTAAATATACTTCATCTTGTCAATTAAAAAACTTTCAAACTGGTCTTTAATAAGTATTCTTGACTTTTTGCAGGATATTCTTCATTTAGATTTTTCAGAAAACATTTTTTTGAAATATTCACTTATATTGCATGTTACGGAAGAAAATGGCAGTAGAATCGGAAGTAACAGATAAGGAAAGGGCCGGTAGCGTAGTGGAATAAAGGATTGGAGTGTTATTAATTTTCGATTAGGATAGCGCGTAATATACGACACAATAGGAAAAAGTCATAAATGAAATAGAATAGAATAATTAAATGGGCGCCAGTTTGTCTATAATCGACAATATCGGTGGCTAAATACCTATATGCGAGTATTCCATAGCTAAGTTCAAAGAAACAAAAAAATTGCTTACCTTACGTTGCATAAAACGAGGTGAAACGGTAAATTAAACGCCTTGGTCCAGCGCTTCCTGTAAAGCTCCAAAATATTTGCATGTAATCAAAATAAAAGGACGTGGCAATACACCAGCTGATCGGTCATCAATCTTATTTACACTACTTTTGCGTTACGTTAGATCAACTTTATATCTTAAAGTAAAATTATAAAAAAAACAAAAAATAGCAAATAATCTGATAGAGAAAAAAAGCTTTAATCAAAATCATAAACAAAATAATAGCGGTGTGAAGAAGGATGGACTTCACATATAATCTTACACTTAGTGACGATATAATACGCTTAAAGTCAATAACAGAATTTATATATTACAATAATAGTAAAAGAAACAGAGGATCGGTACACTTACCGTAAAATCACAAAGAAATTAATCTACTTCCGAAAGGAAGCAAAGCGTAATTTTACTTACGTAAAATTCTAATTATTAAATCGAGCTGACTCTTGTAAAGTTCAAATTCCCAAAATCATCTACATTAACTACCTGAATTTTAGTTAATACCATAAGGTATAATAATGACGTCGAAATCACAAATTTGACAAATTTTCGTAATGAGAATTTTGGTATACAGTAATAAGAATGATAAAAAATAACACAATATGTAAAATTACAATAAACGGTTGAATCCACTTTTGTAAAATTATCTAAACCGTCCAAAGGGCTTCTAAGCAATACTATACATCAAAGAAAGCGTATTCATCCGCCTAAACGCATACAAAAAACAACTTCGTTAAAATCACCAAAATAAACGTAAGAAAGTAATTGTCCTAATTCGCATAAAGTGATTAATCTAAATTCTTTCTACCATCTCACAGCGTTAAACGCAGTTCCCATACCACTGACCCTTTGGTAATTGATCAATGGATACCAGAAACTCTTCAATCTCCCGGCGTTCCAGTGCGGCAACTTTACTGTCGTCAAATTTCAACTATCTGACTATTTTCAATTTATATTTACATGAATTTAGTGGCGAAAATGTTTATGCCAAAACCAGGTGATTTAATAACTTTTTCATTTGGTTTAAAATACACAAAGAGTAATGTATTTACAAAATATGTTTTGTCTTTTATATACACAAAATTTATTATACAGATATTTATTTGAAGCAACTTTTTATCTGTCTGAACAGCTGTGGGCGCAGATGTACCTTCTCGATGCACACTCTACCATATCATAATCCGCTTAAGCGAGATTGCAATCCAAAAAGTGAGACAAGCACTAAAACAAACGCTAATCCTCATTAATGGACATGCAAATGTCACATCTGACCAACGAATAACAACGTAAACAAATCCCCGGGATGATTGAATCTTTATTAAGATCCACACAAGGTAAACAGGAAAATTCCTAACGATAGCTTCAAGTAACCCAGGTAGAACGCAGGTAAAGTCTGTGCACTCAACGCTACATCACACGCTCAGCATTCGACCTCTTTCCGTTACAACTAAACTTTCACTAATTAACAGAAAAACAAGTCTCCTCCTTCCTCACAAGATTACGTCCCTTTTTTATCGTCACATAAATATCTTCCATACTAGAATTGCGTAATGGACATTTCCCAGAAAAAAATTGCCTTGTTACCGAGAATTGAGACGCACACACCTTGTTTCTGAATCAGAAACCCTGTTAGTCAAACAAATTTTCTATAACTTCTCAATTAACAACTCAATGCATAAATGAACTGGTAAACTTGAAAAAAGCAGAACTACTTGAATTCGACTGGACCTTTTCGTTATCAACCACCATAACACAAATAAATGTACGCCCTTTATATTATGTTTCCTAACAACCCTCTTCATCCTAAATGAAATTTAATTCCTTTTTGTTGAAGCTGCGATAACAAACTTTAAAATAAAAATTCTCGGTAACGTTTTAATTTAAAATACTACATATAACATAATATATATCCTAATATTCCAAAAAATTATACGAAAATTTTATCCATACTTAATTCGGATTTGATCATGGACGGACCACATAGTTGGAGATTTACATTTCTTTTCTTTTTACTCTTGGTTAAAACACAAAATTTCTTTACTTATAGAGTTAGGGCTACGCATATTTTCGTAATTGAAACAAATTAAATTCATCAAAAATGTTTATAATCCTATTATATAAAATCAAAATAATAAATTTTTAGTAACATTTTATGAATATATAAATATATATCGTAAATAAATAACTTTGCAACAATTTTATTTAGAAAAACACATTGTACATACGTACATACATAGATATTTAGTGACCCGAAAATATAATAAATTTATTGTAAAGCATCCGATTCGAATATGAACTTTGAATATTCATTTTACACACATAAGGAATTCGTGTTTTAATATAAATTTCACATATTGATGAACTAATTGTATTAGATAAATGAGTAAAAGTATATCACAATGCTATGCGACAAACTTAATGATCTTAGTACGGCAATTAAATGATGTGAAATTTTATTTTCGTAAATTTAGAGAAGGGCGTAATGACTTTGAAGGCATGAATTTTACTTGCACGCTTTAATTATTAATACAACTAATGTGAATTACAAGAAATGAAAATAAATCAACCAAATTTATTTAAAATATGTAGTACTTAATACCGAGTAAAGTATTTAATTTAATTTCTTCTAATTTTATGCTGAAATATTATATTAAATTAATTTTTAATGTTAAGTCGAAGCGTAGAACACATTTCTCTACGCTAACCGGTATTCATTGTAATTAATCGGATAAAACTAAATCAATACTATACTCTATTTAAGCGTGAAACAAAATGTTTTTTCTTCAGACGTCAATAAAAGATGACATTTTAAACTTCACCTAAAAACGTTAAAGTTTGTCATTTTCACCGGCGGCTGCAAAAGTCTTTTGCAATCTCTCGCAGCGGATGCAAAAGTAATGTAAGTTAACTCAAACACCAAATTTGGAAAACAACGAAAACAAATTTATTGTTTAGAGTTATAAAGATTAAAAGTATATTGATTAAAACTAACATTTTCTCCAAAATAAAATCCGCCAGAGGTAACAGTGGAGGTCTTGCAGCATTCTAAGGAAATGGTCTTTAATTCTTCCTCTTCTACATGAACTTCTGTACTCGTAGCGCTTGCACTAGGTGCAAAAATTTTCAAGGCTGCCTCTTTTTTTGTTGCTAGAAAGTCTTCAATATAACGCTCAGCTACAGCGCTGGATTTCCAGCCACCATGGCACTTCAAGCACATTAAATCTGCGCCGCCGTCCACCAATAGTGTAGCCGAGGTTCTTCTTAGACAATTCCCAGTGTATTCTGTACAGTTCGCTAATTTTAAGAAACAAGCTACCTCCCTAGGAACACTACTTATTTTACGAATTCCAATCATTCATATCTCGTGGGCGCAAAGCAACATATTTGTTATATAAATTTAGGAAAGATTCCCCTACAACTGTAAATGATTTATTTTTTTTTGTTTTGCTATCTGGAATTTTAATATGTAGCCGAGTTTTCAGGTTCTCAATGTCGTCTACCTTCATCTTCAGCAATTCATCGCAACGACATGCTCCTGAGATACCAATAATTAAAACTATCTAAAAGAATACAAAATATAAAGACTTGTTTTCATTATATTTCTAAAACTTACCTTCATTGCCAAGTATTTTTCGTCCGACGCTTCCGATAAAAATTTGTTAAATTGGTCTTTTGTAAATACGTTGGCCTGCTTTGGGGTGTATCCTTCATTCTGCTTCTTTAGATATGCACGAAGTTTCAAGTATTTGCTTATATCTACGCAATAATGATTTTATCAACGAATATTGGGACCACATTGTCTAGCTGTTTATTTTCATTTTTGTTGCTAATTCGGCAAAATAAGCTAACATTACGGTTTCAGAGTAGCTTTTAATATTTTTTTCATCGCACCATTTTATAAATTGCTGAAAAGCGCGTTCATAGATTTTGCTCGATATTGTAGGTAATAGATTATTATTATTATTGCTGTATTAGTCGCTTCAGTAATTTCTGACGGCGTGTGGTTCTCCAAATCCATCATACTCGTAACAATGTAATATTTAATTTACACAAATAGGAACAAAAAGTTTAATAAAACACTTACAATAACATGGAGAATCTTCACAATTTGCAACTTGTTTAATGCATTGATTTCAACGAAACCTAGCAACGTCTACTGCTGCTTGCCAGAGCACGCTAAGTAAATCTAACTATTCCTCATTTTCACAACCTAATTATTTTTCCTTATTTCACACTTAAGTGTAAAAAACCTCTGAAGAAAAAATAGTATATTTTATGCGGAGCAAAGTGACTTTTTGTAGCTCATCTGTATTTGCCTACAGATTCGCCACAAAAAGTGTCACTTTAGCGCTTTATAAAATAATATACTATTTTCTCGCTTCCGTGCTTCGTTGATCAAACTTTTTGTGCGGATCGATTAGCACAACCCACAATACAACATGTAACCATTTTCAATCGCTTCCGATCACTTTTTTATGCACTAAGTTAAAAATGCGTTTATAAATACATACGGGCTCTGCTGATTTCAAAGGTTATTGACACCACGTAACACAAGTTGCCTACCCAGTTCCACTTTAGTTTCCAGTTAAAGTTGCTTATATTACCTCTCGCCTTGCTCTATGAGATAACATGAAGTAAAGTTAAAAAAATTTTCCTTACAATCATTGGATGTGGCACCATATTATTAATTGACACAGATTTTAATTAGCAATCATTAAAAGTTATAACTGAATAATCACATTCTTACTATGGAAACTTAAATGAACCTAATGTTTCAAGAAAAAAAGTTACTTGACTTTAATACTAAATAATTTCATAATACTTTTACTTAGTTCTTGTTTAAATGCGAAGATGAAAAATTTAATTAAAAATCTAAAGACTATGTATGAGTTTTTACTTTTCATGTTAAAATACATACATTTTAAATTTAAAAAATTTATAGGGTAAATTCTTTTAAGTACAAATTGTTTTATGTTTGTAAACTTAATATTAAAATGTGCATCCTTTGCGAAGTAGTTTACAAACAAAGTTATTACTATACAGAATGTTCTAGTTATACTATTATATTATTGCCCGTATTTTCATAATATTTAATTGAAACTTAAAAACTATGTGACATTCTTTGTTTCTAAAGAAATATGAAATATGTACGTATACTGTACAGAATAAATCTATTACTATTTTGCGTTTTATTTTCACATAGACGTCCCACGATACAATTGATATGAAAACACCTACTTTCTGGTGCTACACACCTAATTAAGAAGTAATTGTAATATTATACAATTATAAATTTTACTTACCCGGATAAAAACACTTGAATCTCACAAAATATTTTTTCTACCAAATACCTATAGCAGTATTATAAAAGGTAAACACAATTGATTATTTATTAGCAGAAAGTTGTAAATTAGTTACGAATGGTGCCACACTTTGGTAGTTAAGATGTAAACTCATAATATACAAATTAAGTACGGGAGTCATATAATATGTAACACTAATATAATGCGTTCTAATGTTCCAAAATGTCGATGAGGACGTATCGCCGATGGTACACAAAAGTCTAATGAAATGAAGAAATCCGATGAAGCGCCACGTTCTCAACTTACTCCAATAAAAAAAATGGCGATTTAGACACACAAAAGTCTATTGAAGTGAAAAAATCTGATGAGGCGACACATAGCTATCATTTACAGCTAACTCGTATTTCTTTACTGAAAAAAAACGGCGATTTCGATGAGCGTGTATCCAGGATGGTACACAAAATTCTATTGAAATGAAAAAACCTGACGAGCCGGCACATTAACTATCCTTTTCAACTTACTCGCATTTCCTTACAGCAATGAACAAACGTCGTGTGTATCGCTGATGGAACACAAAAGTCGGTTGAAATGAAAAAAATCTGACGAGGCGGCACATAACTATCATTTTCAACTTAATCGTATTTCCTTACTGCAACGAATAAACGACGATTTCGATGAGTATGTATCGCCGGTGGTACACAAGTCTACTGAAATGAAAATATCTGATAACTATCATTTTACTCGTATTTCCTTACTGCAATGAAAAAACGGCGATTTCGATAGTGTGTATCGCCCATGGTACACAGAAGTCTATAGAAATGAAAAAATCTGATCAGGCGGCACATAACTATCATATTCAACTTATTCGTATTTCTTTACTCCAGTGAAAGAACGGCAATTTCGATGAGTACATATCGCCGATGGTACACAAAAGGCTGTTGAAATGAAAAAATCTGATGAGGCGGCACATAACTATCATTCTCAACTTAATCGTATTTCCTTACTGCAATGAATAAACGGCGGTTTCGATGAGTGTGTTTGGCCTATGGTATACAAAACTCTATTGAAATGGAAAAATCTGACGAGGCGGCACATAACTATCATTTTCAACTTAATCGTATTTCCTTACTACAACGAATAAACGACGGTTTCGATGAGTATGTATCGCTGGTGGTACACAAGTCTACTGAAATGAAAATATCTGATGAGGCGGCACATAACTATCATTTTCGAATAAAGCAGCAAGATGCTCTCATTGAAATCTCAGAAAAGTTTACTACTACTGTAGGAGAAATTACTAGGAAAATCCATAACCTTAGGAACCAGTTCAATAGTGAATTGAAAAAAACTGGAGAAAGTATTGATGAACTGTACATTTCAAAATGGCCTTATTTCCTGTTGTTTTTAGAAAGTGGTTAGCTATGCAGTTCAACAGTAGGAAATATATACACCATAAAAAAACTTGTTTTAACCTTTATTTCAAATTGTATTATTTACATTAATTTGTACTGCCATGAAACTTCTCTTTGGTGACTAACAAAATATTCTCGGAATTCGTCTAGTACTTGTTTTTTTGCGCCAAGTGAATAGTTATTACTGCCTTGTTGCGCCAATGGTGGAAGAATATCTGTCAGTCCTTCGCTAAGTTTCTGGTATTATTTCACCCGTTTCTGGATTTTCGCGGTCAAATTTTCTTTCGGGAGTATATACTATTGAGGTTAACATTGATGAATTTTTTTTTCTTAAAAGTTCACATGAAATGACTTAAAGCAGAGCCTAAGGGGCAAGGATGCCCATCGAGGCCAAGCCTGTTCGCTGTATACACAGGAGACCTGGTGGGGAGCACGAAAGTGTATACGC
Source organism: Vesta saturnalis (assembly GCA_036346205.1). Taxonomy (NCBI): domain Eukaryota; kingdom Metazoa; phylum Arthropoda; class Insecta; order Coleoptera; family Lampyridae; genus Vesta; species Vesta saturnalis. The sequence continues at coordinate 1,567,802 of JARFJB010001929.1, forward strand.
TGGTATATGAGGACGATAATAGTATTAATAGCAAAGGAAGAAAACGAAATGAAGGAGATAATAAAAACAATGGACAGACACTTGAAAAGAAAATAACTGGAAGTAAATTAAACAAAACGGAGGTAATGGTGCTGAGAAAAGGAGGAGTTTAAAAGGAGGGAGGATTAGATACAGCAGGTAAAGGACATACCTGGGATACACGATGAGGCAGGACAACAAAGATGGGGAACATCTAAAAAAACGAAAGAGAAGAGGAAATAAAATAATTGGGCAAGTGTGGGAGAAAGATGGGATGGACTTGAGGAATAAGAAACTATTATTTGACAAACTAATAAAAATGTGGTGTTGCATGGGGCGGAAGTGGGTGGTTGGAAAGAGTATAAAGAGGGGGGGCTACCAGAAAATTATTGGAAGTGGGTAAGAAGGGAGAATAATATATGGTCAAGAAAACAGAATGGAATATTATGAAAGAAACGGGTATGCGAAGGAGAAGTGGAGATATTGAGAAGGGAAGGAGTGAGAGGACATAATAAGAAGGGACAAAGTTGTGCAAAAGCAGGAAAATATAATGTAAGCTATAGCAACATTACGGGAGAAGGGATACCGTGATATTTGAAAGGGGGGAGGAGGAAAGAAAGAAAATGATAGCGAGATTTAGATGTGGAAACGAAGAGAGCGAAAACGAATATTGGAGAGGGGCCGGAAATGTAGGTTGTGCGGGGAAGAGATCAAACATACACTGAAAGAATACAGGGACTTAAAGGAAGAGGAGAGGACGGTAGAAGAAATACTAAAGGAAAAAGGAAGGACAGTGGATTGGATGGAAGAAACATGGAAAAGGAGGTAAGGCGAGAGGGGACAAAAGGAAGAAGACAGTGTAGGTTAAGTTAGGAAAGGATGTAAATAGTAGATGGAAATGTAAAAAAATAAACAGAATATTTTACAAGATTTGTAAAAATGAGCAAATAAAGATAAAATGTATTAAATGTAAAATGTATTAAAAAATAAATATGGTCTAAGGAGCAAGGAACATAAAAATATTATTTTGACCCTTGGATTAAGTATCTTTGAGTTCTGAATTTCACTTCTGTTCTAGTTACGGACAATAGCTAGGCCTGTTTCATTATAAAATCAACCCCGTTTAAAATTTGTTGTACATCTAGAATATAGATTTTAGGTTATCCATGCAAGGTGCAAAATGATCAAAGTGACAATCTACTATGTAATATTAGGGTGGCACAGATGGTAGATGTGAATAGCTTTCAATAAAGACTAACAATATTGTCACTTTACCCAAGAATAAATGAAAAAAAAAACCATTATCCGAATAATTATTTTGTTATTCATTTTTACAAACAAAATGTACAAATAGTAGTCGTGTATATTATTTGAAACAGTTAAGTTTTGCATGTCTAGTCGCTTATTTCTAAGCATCATTTATAATAATGCCTAATATTACAGACATCTAAATAAATTTGGTTACTTTTCAAGGTATAGCTTTTAAAATTTTTCTCTACCGACACAAATTAAAAAATCCCAAAAACAGAATATAAACGTATGATGACATCCTCATATTTTCTATGCCAATTTACACATATAATGCACATGTACGATTTAATTTGGGGTTAAGGTTTAGAACTCTTCTCCCAGAAGGCAAAAGTGTCACATATTTCAAAGTATTAATGTATTTATTGTAACAAAGACAATAAAAACACTATAAATAAAACAACGTAATTAACAATTAACTTAGCCACAAAAGCAAAATACCTTACAGTTACAAATAGATAATACCACATTATTAATTACTGTCAGAATTCAGTTTAACAATATTCTCATTTTCTCTCACATGTAACACCATGTGTTTTTGAAGACTAGCATTCAAAGAGAAAGCCTCTCCACAAGTGTCACATATATAAGGTTTCTCTCCCGTATGTGTACGCATATGCACATGTAAATGAGTTGATTGTGTAAATCGTCTCTGACAAACAGTACACTCATGATTCCTAATACCTAAATGCATCCGCATATGTCTTTGAACACCATTAGAGAAAGGAAAATTTTTACCACAAACTGTACATAAAAATGGAGTCTTTTTAGTTTTTTCACCTGGAGCTCTTTCATGTGAACGTATGTGACGCTTCATTGATGACACACGTTGAAATGCTTTGCCACAATATGAACAAGTGTAATTGCGCTCTCCCGTGTGTGACGTTAAATGTTCACGTAAATGATATGATTGTTTAAAACTTTTGTGACAATACGAACAAACATGTTTTTTAGTATTTGTATGTAATCGTGTTATATGCTTTTGAAGTTTCCACCTTTTGTTAAAAACTATACCACAGTGATAACATTCAAATTCACTTTCCTCTTGTGTATTTATTTTCTTTTTTACTCTTCGTCGCATAACTTTTAACTTGGTGCCATCTTTGGTTTCTTTGTAATTCTTAGTATACCCTGTACAAACATGTTGTACATTTAAGCTTTTCAGCGTTACATTACATAGTGCACAGCGAAACCCATTTAATATGTCATCTATTGTGCATGGGGTATTATTACTTTCATCAGGTACTTCAGTTTTTTCAATTAAATATCCATAAGTGTCATCATTAGTATTATGAGTGAGAACTTCTAAATTTTGAATACTTTTATGTGTTGCATCACTTAATTCTACAGAATTATTATTAACAATAAGGCACTCTGGATTAAAAAATTCTCTATCAACCTCAACTTTAAACAACATTTTACATTTTTCTTCATCAAAAACCACACTTAGCTGTTCATTCTTACGTTTATGTAAAACTTCCTGTGACAATAACACCGTTTCCCTAAATTTATAACATTCACGTAGTTGCTTAATGCATGCAGAACACATTAATCTAGAATTATCTTCCTCCTATAAATAAGGAAATAAGGAAGATGAAAAAGTTGTATTATACACTTACCAAAACAGAGGAAACACACATTTGGAGTTTATATAAAAAAGTTGTACCGTCATAATCTAATGAGGAAACGTTAATTAATTCTTCTTCCTCTACAAGACAAGTATAACACATTTTTAACATTCCTAACATTTTTTATTTACAAAGTTTTTCGTTTTTAGGTTACATTTATCCGAAGTAATAGCCAAGACATTATATTACCAGTGATGCCAACTATTGATTTCTGTCTAGTTTTATTCGCGCCCGCGCATTTTAAAACATTTCTTTATCATGTATCTTCCTTTGAAAGACAGATTTTAAGATATTTTGAACCTGCTGTGTAGTAAATATTAATTTTATAGCCACAATTTTCACCTAACTTTAACCGTAATTGTTTTATATCAGTGTTAAACTGATATGTACAGATTGTACGTATTATAAAGGGCGTTTTTAATCACATACTAATGTTTAAGGAGGTTATCCTTGGGTCCATTTTGAGAAAAAAAACTTCATGGGAAGATATGTCCTAAAGGCCTAAACTTTTGAACTACAGGGTGCTAAACTTTTAAGACGTCACTGTTTTTTCTTAAAGTAAATATCTGGTGTGGAACACCACACGACGATTTTAGTAATATTTTTTTAGGATAATTATGCTACAATTTTTATAAATTAATTACGTAAATCGGCAAAATTGTAAAAACAATCTATGTCAAACAGACGTTTAAAACTTCATGTCAGACAGAGGTTAATAGACATTTAGATGCTGACTTAAAAAATTAAAAGAAATGAAATAATCTAAATTACAAGTTTCTTAGGATATCTGTAGAACCTCTTTTTTATACGTTCATAACGAAAACAGGCAACATTGTAAAAACAAAAACAATAATCTATGTCAGAATAACGTTTAAAACTTCATGGCAGATAGAGATTAATGTTAAATGTTAAAATTCAAAAGCCGCCTGCTTCTATAAGATATCAATAATACAGTTTAACCGTTTTTGTTCATATTTAATTAATTTTTAGACATACCTTACGTTATATTACGAAACCTTATAATGAAAAGTTATGTAAAAATAAATTTTCTTTAAAAAATATGTCTACACTTTTTTATAAAATTAATCGTATTCAGATATTGAAAAATTAAAAAAACTAATACTTAAATTCTACCTTAGTAATTTTTTGCCGCTAAATTACGCGTCGTATCAAAAAAAATTTATGGAAGATAATTAATCGGTACGTTTAAGATCTATATCTAGGTATTTTTATATCTTTGAAATATGCAACTAGTTTAGAAATATTTGATAAAAACGAAAACCTGCCCTAATACCCCCCCCCCCTCTCCACCGCTAGATTTCTACCAAAATCTAATCAGCTCCAAGCGAAATGAAAACAAGCTTAAATACAGAATTTTGAGCATATAGTTCTTTTCCTTCTGGAGGTATAGTGTATACTAACATTCATCCACACAAACACATACACACACGCACACACACACACACACACGCGCGCGCGCGCACACACACACGCACGCACACACGCACTCACTCACGGGGAAAAGGAGTTTTGTGTTTTGATTGGTTAGTTAAAGTTAGCCTGTGACGGAGAACAGGTTGAAAGTTGGACGAGTGAAGTAGTCTTCAGGCGCACAGGATTTAACTATGTTCTACCCGGGTTATTTGGAGCTATTGTAAAGGAATCTGCCCATTCACCTTTTGTGGATTATAAAAAGAATTCATGCATCCAGCGGGTACATTTTTGTGCTGTTCGTTGGTTAGAAGAGATATTTTCGTTTCGATTGGAGACGAATAGTGCCTATTTTAGTACTTTCCTCATTTTTGGGGTATAATCGCACTTAAGCGGATTATATCCTGTAGTTTGGTAAACTTCTTTTTGCATCTAAAAAGTACACCACAACGCGCTCACAACTTGTTCAGATAGACAAAAGTTTGCTGTAAATGTATATTGCTACAATAAATTTTCAGTATATAAAAGACAAAAAACGTTGTGTAGATGGGTTAATGTTGGTGTAGATAGATTTGGGTGAAGCAATTAATGGATCACTTGGTCTTGGCTTAAGTATTTTCGCCACCAAATTTGTGTATATAATTTAAAAGAGTCGATTAGTTGAAATCGATGGCAAAAAAATTGCCCTTTAGGGCCGTGTCCTAAAAAGAGACTGAATAATTATACTCCAATCAATTAACGAAGGGTCAATCGTACGAGAATTGCAGTTGCCGCTATGAATCAAGGTAATTACTTTTCTGTCTTTATTTTTGGAGTGTTTTTTGTACTTGTTTAGGTGGATGAATACGCTTTTTCTTGTGTATAGCATTGCATAGACGCCTTTCAGGCGATTAAGATAATTTTATCGAAGTGCCTTCAACCGTTTGTCGTAATACGTATTACATATTGTGTGTCATTTTTTTATTCTAATTACTGTATAACAATATTCACATCCCGAAAAGTTATTAAATTTACTTTTCTACTTCATCATTATGCAGATAAGGTGGTTATTAAATTAAGGTATTAAGTTAGATGATCTTGGGAATTCCGACCCTTGCAAAATTCATCCCGAATTACATACACACCCGCACCCACACCCACACCCGCACCCACATCCACACCCACCGCACATACGCACCGCACGCATGCACGCCCACACCCTCACCCACACCCACACCCGTATCCGCACCCCATCCAACCTCACACCCACACCCACCGCTTGCACGCACGCACACACACTGCTAATTTACTAAAAACAACGAAAATAAAACATCTTTTGAATAATATTAATGGATCATACTGTCGCTGGTGCCTCAAATTAAAGCAGTTGGTTACAATCAGTACATGTGTTGCCTTTTGTAACTACCTTGTCAGCTTCTTTGCGTTTCATTGTTTGTCTAAGTGATTTCTACGAAGTTTCCTTCCTGAACCTTCTTCTCTCTTAAGCGAATAAATCTTCTTGGAATGGACATTAGGTTCAGATGATAGGGAGTCTTGATTTTTTGATAATAGGAATGCTAGCTTTTCACGAAGTAGTAGTAATTGGAGTTTATTACGGGGATTTACTTCATTAAACTCAAATGTTACATTGCGGTGACACTTGAGCCCCGTTCTCAAGGACCTATAATTGTAGGACATTTGATTCCTATAGTCAATGCCTTTTTTGCATAATTGTAGTCCAACACCTTTGGTTTCAAAACATCCGTTCCAGGTTCGCCACTTTTAGAAGGTCTAGTTTTTTTCCAGTTCCGCAGAAATTTATGGAATGTTCAGGTTTACTTGATAAGGGCAGCTTTTGCCTTGCCATCGGATAATTTTTATATCGAACTGATTTTCCAATCCACATATCTCATTTTTCTTTAGTTTCTTGGTAACGATTTCTCTTAGAAGACCCCTACTGTTCTTCCTGAGCGTGCTAAAATGCAATATTTTTTCGATCTAATAACTCTTTTACTAGAGAAACATCGGAATAAAAATTATCAGCGTACAATGTTCGGCCACTGTCCAGTAATTTAGACTGATTTCAACACCACATTGTGTAAATAATCTTTGCTTCCAATTGAATCTACTTTCCACAATAGACTCCCACAGTGTAAGTAAAAGTTGTTACGGTATAGAGATTATACAATTTGACGCGATACTTGTATCGTTTATTTTTAACGTATTGCCGCATCCCTAAACGACCATGCCAAGGCATTGAACTTCCTTGTATCACGACGTGCCTTCCAGGAGTCATTATAGTCACAAACGTCTCATTAATACCATCTAACATGGGTCTTATTCGATATAATGAATTTTTTCCAGTTAATTATCATTGTTATTGAAATATAAGTGTCGAAGTACTGATAATAATATAATTATATATCTCTTCGCATTATGGACACAATGAACTAATTAAGGTACATACTGTTTTTTGACCAGTATAAATTAATATTGGGGACTTTAACCATGCCCATGCAGATAATTGTACTGAAAGATTTGTTTATTTCGCCTTTTTGTTGGAGTCCAAGTATTTTGTCTTGGTATTCGTGTTCTATGCTGTGTCTTAGTCGTTTCTGAGCGTATTTGTACGTCTATACTGAAATATTTTCTAGAATTCCATTTGTAAGAAAAAAACGAAATATATCCTTTGGAGATAAATTATTCTGATTTTTAATGTTGATTATACATCCGAGAGGATGTTCAATAATTTTGTAATTCGCAGTTGTATTTATTGTGCTACATACATCTGGTCCTAAAAAAATAGTGAACTAAAATTTAAAATGATTAAAGTATACTTAATAAAATATAATAAAATTATTATATACAATGTGTCTACTCAAGTTAGAATTCCGTGGAAAATTTTTTATTAATAATTTTTGAACAAAGGTATTATTTCTATACAGTTTAAAACCTAAAATACAACCATTAAATATAATTTTTTTTTGTTTTGGGAAAAATTCAGAATTTTTTTAAGCAATAATTGTTTCTAAATTTATAATGAAGGAGTTTTCCGTATGATTCCAACTTAGTAGACACAGTGTGTATTGACGTATAATATATATTTTAGCGTATGTTTCTATTATATAAATATATGTATACAATATTTAGTATAAGTATTGGTATAATACATATACACTACGTTTCAAATGAAATGCACCACTTAGAAATAATAATACTATGATTTTGAAAGTATGGTAAAATAATGCTTTATTAACATGTATAAGTAGATGAAATTTTGAAGGCAAAATATTAACAGTTAACAAGAAAATGTTAATAGTGTGTAGCATCGCCACGCACAGCAATGCAGGCATTCACTCTCCGAAGCATGCTTTCTATGAGGTGGTCTATATCCTCCTGAGGCATTTCATCCGAGGCTACCTGGAAATGGTATCGTAATTCATCCAAGTTGTTTGGGGGCCTTGGTAGTTGTCTTAGTCTTCGACCCATCATGTCCCATACATGTTCAATAGGCGAAAGATCTGGCAATCGCGCAGGTCACGGTAATACTGGTAGCTGTACTTGATCCAGAAACCTTATTGTAACATGTACGGTGTGTGATCTAGCATTATCTTGTTGCAAAATACTATTTGGCAATGTCTGCATTAACGGTACTACCACTGGCTCCAAAACATTATCAATGTAACGCTGAGCACTTAATGTGCCTAGAATGAACACAAGAGGAGATCTTCCATCAACACTTATGGCGCCCCAAACCATGATTACGGGTGTTAAACCTGTGGGTCGTCTTTCAATAAACTCTAAATTTCGACGTTCTCCTCGAAACCGCCGCACCTTCTGACGACCATCGTTTCGCCACAAACAAAAGCGCGATTCGTCGCTGAAGACGATGTTATTCCATTGAAGGCCCCAGTCCTGCCGCTCTTGACACCATGCCAATCTAGCAGTCTTATGCTCTTGAGTTAACTGGGGTCGTCGGTACGGACGATACGAATGGAAACCAAAAGACTTACTTCTCCTGTAAATTGTTGACATTGGTAGGTGACGACCAATAACTCCTGTCCAGTTCACCGCAACAGACCTTGTTGACTAAAACAAAGTTTCGTCGTTGTCTTACTGGGGCATTTTTCAGAATAAATGTGTCAGTTAAACAACTAAAAATTAACACTAAGCGACTACATTTCTTAAAATGTATAAATAAAAATTGTTGATAACTGATGTTAACAGTGGTGCAAAGTACATAATGACTTGTTCTTTTGCATTGAAACTTCCATCGTTTTCTAGGTGATACTGAAACATTATTTTGCCAAAATTTCAAAATCATAGCATTATTATTTCTAAGTGGTGCATTTCATTTGAAACGTAGTGTATTTATGTAATATGAAATTAATCGAATGAACTGTGAACATATCGTTTACGTTGCAACTTTCTTCTTCAGAATCGTCATTTTCAGCATCATCATCTGAATTTGCTTCTTCAAACAGAAACAGAACTAGAAGAGTCGTCGGCGTTATAGCTGGGAAAATAGTCTTAATTTTCATCGGAAGAATTAGCGAATGGATCAACTTAAGACTCAGTTATTTACTATTATTTACTATTATTCCTAATAGCAGCACCTGTAGTACTAGTAATATTATTATTTTTGAGTTTTTTTATCGAGCGTATGCACGCATGTACGCACGCACACACTCATACGCACACACCCACCTACCCATGTACTCATCCATGCACCCACTCACCCGTTAGTTAAAAAAATCGATTGCATAGTCTACATATGTATATGTAGGTGGGAAGGTAAAAAGTACCGGGAATCTGATGCTTAATTTTTAGGGTTCTTTAATAGCTCTACTTTGTGGGACATTTGATACAAAAGGAAATATTCCGAATAGACGAAAGGAATTTTGTTATCTGAAAGGCGAGAAATACGTGACCGTCAAGAGTATAGGAATAGCCTGGATGTAAACCTGTTGGAAAACAGGTAACTCAAATTGATGTCTAGTCTACTAAATTTTATCTGAGAATGAAATCAAATATTATTCAGTCGGAAATGTTTATTAGGGTCTTAAGTTATTAATAAAAGGTGTCTTCCTACTCATTCAAGCTCCTGCGCTTATCGCTATTCGGCTCTTCAAGCGGTCACGCAGTCACCACACTGAAATGAAGTATTTCTTCGGCAAGTCTTTTTTGATATTAATTTCCCTAAAATATTTTGAGTTATAGACTCTTTTTTCAATAGATTCAATAGCGACAGTCACTAAGAGGTCGTTAATTGATACTTCATATTCATAACCAAATTTTGGTTGTGAATCTTTTTCATCAAAAAACTTATTTACCAGTTTGGCTCGTACTACATCTTCTTCTGTTTTAAATCTACATTAACGTTGTTTTCAAATTTAATCCGCCCACAGTATGAACATATGTTTTATTTTGAAAACAGTATTTAAACCATAAACTTGAGCTGCTTTTTGACGGTCTATTTTAATTGTACCAAACTCTGATCCTTAGGCACTTGTGGACAACAGAAAAGAAACATTCAATTTGCATGATTTTAGGCGCTTGACAAAATTGTATCAGAATCGTTAGCTGATGCTGCACCGTAGCTGATTGAAAAGTCAATCTATTCTTTATATTTTTACTATTATTGTCCTATTGCTACAGTAAGAGTTTCATAAAGTAACATATTCTTTATCCAAAATTTCACTTAGCATCTCAACAATTTTTAAAACATAAATTCCCTTTTATTTGCCTCTTTGTCTTTTTTATTAACAAACGTATATATATACACGTAAATACATTACACATGTTAGAAAAGCGTCAATAAATGATTAAACAATACCAGTTAAGGAAAATGTGGATATTAACGTGATATAAGTCACAATTCACATTAAGCAATAAACAGTAATCAAATTGACCTCACAAAGTATGTAAACCAAACTTTACATAACAATCTGTACTCCACAACCTAGCGTCTTGTAAACAACAATTTGGTAAGAGCTTACTACTTGCTTGGCTACATCCATTTGTAAATAACGATTTGTAAACACGTCAGTTGTATTGGTGACATTAATTTCTGATCTTTACTGATACAGCAATATTTCTGGCAACCATGGACAATTGATATCAGTCAGTTTCAGAATAATAGCTATACCTACTTTCACGAGTCAAAGCAGTTGCGTCATAACTAACTTTGTTTCATTACCATCTTTAGAACCCGCCTATTGTGCACGAGAGGATGTAGATAGAACTGATTTATGTTGGCAATTCTGTCCGGTCTCAAATTTGTGTTATAAAACAATTACAATGTGTGTTAGTGTGTTAGTGTCAAAACAGTTTTTTTCAAAACTATTGCTTTGTTGGAATCAACTTTCGGGAAAAAATGCCTAAACCTTTGAGCCGTCAAGCGAAGGAAATTGTTTTTTCCTTGATTGATTATTTTGAAAAAGAGCGTAAAAATGGAGGCCCATTACTGCCTTTGCAGTGTGTGAGAGAAGTAAAGATTAACACTTTGTTATTTTGTAAGTAAACTAAACTAAAACATTATTGTTATACCGTGTGGCAAATGCTTTAGACGTCAACTTATGTACCGTAAACCGACTATCGTCATCTGCGAAAATTGGTAGCATAATTTCTAGTCCAAAGAAGAAACGGTCACGAAAAGAACAACTAACTGATGTGCCTCCTTCCAGGCAGGTCGCAATTCGTGACGTAATATACGATACGTACAAAAAAAGTATGTATTATATGCAATGAATGTGTTCTTTGTAGTACTGCTAATATAAAATACTTTTAGACCAAAATGTAACATTATCAACTTTTTTGGTGAAACTGAATGAAATATTTGTTTGCTGACAGCCTATCATCATTATGGGGATTAGTGAAAAAAGCAGTGTAGATTAAGAATTTGAAGATTCAGACTCTTCACATTAATTTATTTCTGTTTTTCAAGTAACTGTTTTAATCTTAGTATAATTTCTCGTAAATATAATTAACAACATATTTTATTTATTTAGTTCTGTGGCTATAGATGTATAGGTTTTATTACTGTATAATTGATTTGCGGCTAATTCTCGAAAAATGCGAACCAATAGGAAATAGCTTTGAATGTATAGTCCTATGTGTAATAGTTTACATAACGGTTTCAACGTCAAACTGGGGAAGAGCTGTTGGTATTGTGGTACATTGGTCGTTGACAACCGGTTGAGGTAGGTTCGATTCCCGGCTCATGCACTTTTTTCTGTTAGGTTACTGTAGTTTTGTTTATGTTTTTTTCCTATTATACGGTAAATTTTAGATTTTTATACCTAACTACGAAGTTGTCAAACAAGGAAACCCGTGATTGGCCCGCAATTTGCGAGATTTAGCTGCAAGTTATAATTGGAAGTGTCATGATGAAATAACTCAATATAGTATTCTCATGGTATAACATCAATAACACATTCAAAAAGAAATATAAAACTTAAACTTTATTGTTGTGATAAAATAAACATAACCTCTGAATCTAAGATTTGACAGTGCCAAACTGTTATTTTTCACAATATGACAACATCGGTGTCCTCTGACAGTATTAATATTAATGACGCAACTGCTCTGACTCGTGAAAAAATAACAAGATTAAATCGGTATCGACTGAACATAAATAATATCTTTGACATGGCATGGCATGTGTACTATATTGACCAGTGCAATTATTATGACCCATTCTTGTGTTATTCTCATAACATAAATCCAAAAAAAAGGAACACCTTAGCTACAACTAAGGAACCCATTACATCAAACATTATCAGCTTCAAAGAAGTTCAGTTTTTGCAAAGTTCTATTAACGAAAGTATACCATGGAGCTCTAAGAAGGTACTTTGTTCAGCTGAAAAATAAGTCCTTCAAACTATTAACTTTACAGCAAAAAGCTTGGAGATTATTTTTTATAGATAATTCAATTTCAGATACGTTGCCTGTATATATGTTTCTCTAATAAAACTAAATAAACCTTCAAAAATAATTTAATTAATTAAAAGAGTGTGATTAGCTTAGTATATGAATGTGACATGTGACAACGAAAAAAATGTAATTGTCTTAATTGATTTTAACCCTTAAACACATCTAGATGCCGTTTGGTAACATTTCGACATGTAGTAATGTAAAATAAGCAAAAAAGAAATATCCGCTTGTTGCATAATGTAGCCCATTGGTTACACACCGTTTAGTTATATAATTCAGCCTTCTTCAAACGAAGTGAAACTATCAGTCATAAACGAAATACTCTTATTTGTGAATTGGCGTCTAGACGTATTTGATTTTCGAAATTCTTCAATTTATTAGTGCGTTTGAAATGATGCTTTTGCGCTTGAAAAATATTTTCTAGGCTTTATAAGGTATTTATTACAGCATAAAATTTTGGTACTGCGTTATTGCTTATCGTTTTTCTAAACTCAAATTTTGTTTTGATGCCAATCAGCAACATTAAGCGTTATGATACAAAATAAAGTTTATTTTGTGTTTTTTGTGTTAATTGGCAGCAAGCGTTTAGGATATTAAATAAATATATTTTACTATTAGACCCACCGGACTTTTTATTTACATATAGGATTATCATTTTAGAATGAGTAATGGAAAATTTTATCAGAAAACGAACTGCGAGAGTATTGGGAAACTTTACGGCTTTTGAAAGGGATGAAGCAACATAAACGGTTTGGAGGATATTGTCGTCACAGAAGAGGAGAATGATGATAACAATATCAGTGAAACCAACAAGCAGTCTGAAAGAGAAGAAGCAGAAGAGCTAAGTGACAATGTAGATAACATACCTTTATCTGTCTTAAGAGTTAGGTTGAGGAAAGAAAAGGTCACTCAAAAGAAATTTTATGTCAAGATAGATTCCCACTGCTAGATGAGGACCAGCGTTACCTCAACGGTAATACTAATCTAGATGCAGAAATTTGTACGTTGGAAACACCTTTCGAAATTTTCAGTTTTTCTTTCAAATGATCTAGTAAAAAAATTGTACAGAAAAACCTGCAAGGCCTTCAGTTACTCGACTTAAAATAATATATGGGAGTAATAATATACATATCCTTAGTGCATATACCCAATACCAGATCATTTTTGAGTGAAGATCTAAGGTTTTCTCGTATAACTTACGTTATGCCGGTAAATAAATTTTAGAAAATTAGACAGTACATACATTTTAACCCTTCAGTGGGCGCGTGGATTACAGTTGTAATCCAGCGTATTTTCGCAGCTCGTTATTTTCGAATAGTTAGTCCTACGCGTGCGTGAGTTTCGTTCATTTCGTTTCTAAAGGTTGTATGTAAACACCCAATGACGTCAAAAATCGGATAATATATATATATATATATATATATATATATATATATATATATATATATACTGTTTTTCCTTCGTACTTTTTATTAGTATGTATAATTTAAGTTTTTACAATACAGAATGCTTGTTTTGTAACGTTTTCACAACAAATCTACATGTGTAAACTATTTTTAGTGAATTATTTTATTACGTGCAGAAACGGGAAGCGGAGAAAAAAGGAGTGAAAGGAGATGGGCAACTACTCACCTGTTGATGTAAGGAATCGTTGGCGTCAGACGGTTCGGGTGGGGTCAAGAAAGTTTCGGTAGAGATAAAAAGGGCGCCAGGAGCCGCTCCCCAAAAGGCAACTCGCCGTTATCTCAGCTCCTGAATAACGATGTTAGAAAGAGGCGAGTAGGTAATTGTAAGAAAAGGGATAGGAAAAACTAATGCGGAAAAAGAAAAGAGTATTGTGGGATAAAACAAAACCTATAATTATTAAGTCACATAAAAAGAATACATATAAAAATAAATTCTAACAAAAGACAAATAAATTGCCAATTAACGTCTAAAATGAGATAAATACGCAATTAAACAAAAAGTAAATGTTTAAATGTACAACGTAGATACGTTGGTTAATTTAAAATTTAAAGACAGCATAATAAAAAGAAGCTTGAACAAAGTTATTTCGTAAAACGTTAAAAGTAAGAAAGGATAACTTTATAGTAAATTATAATTTTAGATAATTAAGAACCTGTTTAATTTCGAAAGGCCTTCCTAAAGTAAAGCAGAGTTTTTTTAAGTCGTAAAAAGTTAATATGATAATCTAAATCATTAAAAGAACGATTTACACAAAAATTAAATTAAAAATCGAATGAAAAAGTAAGTAATTTCGTGATAAAGTAATACAATATTTTTAACAATCATAATTATAGATTGCAAACAAAAAAAAACAAAGAAATAGAGTGAAAAAGAAATTTCACATTAGGTTAGAGGTAAATATTTTAGTAAAAGCAAGGAGTTACTCTAGCAATTTTTTTTATTTTAGTATTACGGGAAGGAGCAGAAAGGAACGGATGTTATAGGTGTGACTATTATAATTAAGAACGTTTGACCTTTTTGGTTAATTTCTACGATGATATTCTGCTTACACCACATACAAATACAGATGGTATACTTTTAAACTTCTTTTGGTTGTATAAAAAATATGGAACACTAACGACAATAACCAGAATAAAAATAACTGCAAGTGCAATTGCGAGGTCAACGGAAAGTTCAAAGTAAAGTTCCAAGCAAAGTTCAAGTGAATGTTCAACGGAAGGTTCAAAGATGAAAATTGTAATAAGTCATTAGTAAAAGCTACAGAATAATAGATTCACACACCTCTAACATGGAAGGCGGAGCTCTTCGTGATAACTTGAATGAATGGTGTACTTTTAAAACCGCAGTATGCGAAGAAAACAATGAATACTCAGCACTCTCGAGCAGAAACTTTATTTTCTTTGTGAAACAATTCCTTCTAGCAAAGATTAAAATTAACTCAGAAACTTATTTAGGAATGCTTCAGCAACCAAACACAAAAGTGAATTCAATTAAAAAACTTTTATGCAAAAAGAAAACGCGTTAACTATAAACTAGGCAAATGTGTATTAAAAAGAATAGATTAGAAATTTTGAATAGCCAAATGTAAAATCAAATTGTAAGAGATAATAAATTGTATTAATAAAAGGTGTTTTGTATCAAAGTATAGGTAACTAAAAGTACTTTAGTGTATATTTAATTGTATAACATTTAAGATTAATAAAAATGAAACATCCAAACTAAATTGAATGAAATTTTTGTTACGATTTGTTCGTTATAACATTAGTTAATACAAAAGACAAGATATCCTAAATAAATAATTTGTCAGTTTTATTCGTAAAAAGCCTTTAACCATTTGTTATCATTAATAACAGCTGGATTACAATTGTAATCCACGCGTCTGAACGTGAACAAGAATGCGCGCGCCTACATGGGGGTTAACAATAACCAAACTTTCATACCTCGTGATCAGCCAGGGTATAACAGACTTCATAGGATAAGATCACAGACTACCTGAATCAAAAATGTTAATCAGTTTCTAAGGAGCAGCATCTCAGTATTGAAGAACAAATGTGTTCCACCAAAGTAAGGCATTACATGAAACAGTGTATTCCAATAGAACCCTACAAATGGAGTATCACATTCTGTGTTTTGGCTGTGATGGTGGTTTTGCCTATAAATTTTAAATTTATACGGAGCAAGAAAAATTCGAACAGCAGACAGCGAAACCAATCTTAGTTGAACGTCAAGTATAGTTTTACGATTAGAGATGTGTATTCCTAGGCAAAAAATTATAGGTTATATCACGATAACTACTACGCATCCGTTCCTCATAAGACATTTCTTGAAATACCTAATTACGATGGTTCACAGCTCGTTTAAATACCCAAATAACTCACTTACCTTTGGACTTAATCACAGGCGGTCCTGGGACTGGCAGATCTTCGCTATACCTGTAAGGCTACAAAAGTATCGCACGTTGATCCTAAATAATTACGTGCCGCAAAATCCGTCACTAATCTGAATTATAAAAACAATAATTTTGTCGTTACGTTACTTCACTTAATAAGTCTGACTTGCAATGAAATTATAATTCAAAGAGAAAACACTTTAACTCAATTTTCACAACCATTGAAATTATATCAATCAATTCCCTGTAACGTATACTCAAATTCATAACATAATGCATTAACGCATCTTTTGTTAAATGTTACATTAATTCGATTTTCTCATCTAAACAACAAAACAGACACTTAAAATTTCGCGTAACTAATGTGCTATATAAGAAATGGGGTTCACAGCTGAATTCACATTAAAAAAATACATGTTCATTAACCTATAGATATGTATTATAACAACCTCGGAGATATCAAAACAATCGTTACATCAGTTTTCCACACAGATCAGATTACTTCTGTTACTCAAAATGCAGTGATACTAGCTAGTTTCAACGTCTGCTTTACTAAATTAGTATAAATATTACTTGTATGCCAAGATAACAAACGGTTATAACAAATAATATGCGTTCCCCTTTTTTTACGCAATCGTCACATAAAATTAGTGTTCAAAATGGTCAATACAACAAACAAAAAAAAAACGTAAATACATTTGGATTATAACACAATGAATATGCTTGCCTTAAACTTTAAAGGGTAAAATGTTACAAAAATTTATCCTACAGGACAGCGTATTCAACCGTTAGTACATACAGGAAAATCGCACAATACTTTATTAAAAACTGTCAACACACAGCAGCAATATGAATGGAAATGATTATCTTAAATTTGATCAGCATCATATCAACTGACTCCTTTAATTTATCCCCTTTCGTTGTACAGCCACCTGGTGGAAATCTAGAGGATGGACCCTGCAGCGGCTGTGGCGGTGGGATCGACGTTTTCACTACGCTCGAATACCCATATTGTGAGAGAAAGCGGCGAGTCGCTTCACTTGCAAGTTGCGTTTTGATTAATCTCTCAACTGATTGTATGATACACTAATGTCTATATTTATACGTTACTTGTTAACTTTACTTTATCTATGTATTAGTTCTGAGTGATACGTATTATTTTTCAAAGAAAAGCTTATTTACAGCGAGTTTTTCGTTACCCATGGGCTATAAACTTAATGTCTGGGGAATTACGAACGGACGTTTTTTTTCTTCCGCACAAAAGCGATAACTACTCCGTAGAACCGGAAAAGCACTAGGATTAACACTTAACACCTTTTTCTAGGATGCACGATAATGTCCCTTTTGACAAACTGCGCTTAACGATAAATCAATCGCGTGTAGGTTAAAACGACACAATCAAATCCCTTCAAAGGGTTGATTGGGGAAACTGCCCCTTCTAACGGAAGTTCTTTCAACACAGATTTAAGGTAACCTCGTTTCACGATAATTCACCGGCTGCGGTAACGTTAATTTGTTAACACCTCTGCGTCTATACTAAGAGTCCCCTCGTGAATACCTCACCTTCCGTCACATTAATTTCTACCTACTTAAAGCTTACATAACAAATCATAAAAAAAGATTGCTTACATTTTTACTGCACGTCAAAAACCAACTAAATCGATATCCTGTAAGTTGATGATTTCATTGCGACGCTAGCCCTTAAGGCCTCGTATCTAAAAGCACAACTCTTTCTTTAAGACCCAAAATTTTATCGAAAAACTTCTGCCAATATGTCTCCTAAAACGTCTAAAAACCGCCATATATGCTTTTCTACACTCTATTTGAATACAAAGTATACAAAATACGCGCAACTATTATTTACAACGGAGCTAATTAATTATCAACCACATTAGTAAAAGGGATTTCACTACTTACCGATACTAATACGTAAACCGAATATTAATTTAAAATTAAAAAAAAAAACGTTACAATCTGTAAGTTTCCAAGAATTCATCTGATATTGAGCTCAATTGTGTGAACTTCTACTACATTTCAGAAGTCTGGTACCAATTCATAATTTAGAAACTACCGGCCAATATTCCATAAATTCAAGACCACGTGACAGTTTTCATCCGACCATAAGTGATTGTTATGAAAATTTCTTATAGAATCTCTGGAAAAACTTGACTCGTCAGTAAGCAAAACGTCATTTAAAAAATTAGGATTTTGAGCGGTTAAATTGAGAATCCATTGGCAAAAAACTAGACGGGGTAAGAAATCTCGAAGTAAGCGCGCCTGTACGCATTGAATATGAAACGGGTACAGTTGTTGCTCTTTTAGAATTTGAAATACGGTGAAGATGCTTACATTCAATATCTTGCAAATTCTGCGAGTACTTGTTTCAGTTGACTCCAAAACTAAATAGAGAACTGCTTCTTCTAGTTGCACAGTTCGTACTTTTCTAGGGCGCCCACATCCATCAGCTCGTTTCATAAATACCATTTTCGCGTAAACGTTAGTGAAGGCGAGCAAATATTGTGCGATCCGGTATCCTATGTTCTGGATACAGTTATCGAGCTTGCAAACCATTTGCATCACTTCCACCTTAGGCAAAATGAATGTCTACTATTTCCGCATTTGTAAAATTTTCCATTTTTTTTAGGTATGAAAATTATTCACTTATAGACATTAATTTGGAGCGAACTAATAATGAAGAAATGCTAATCTGACATTTTGACGAGATGGTAGTATTTTATTTAACAATATTGACAACAACTTACTAGATAATATATCAATAGAAACTAAAAATACACAATTTGCAATAAAAATGTTTTATTTTCTTGCTTGAAAACGCTGCGTCCTGCAAAAAAATTCAAGAGACCAATTTAATTCAGAATTGATAGGGAATTTCTACAATAATATCAAAACGAGAAAAAGTCAGTGGCGCACCGTTCAAGTTGTGGCATTCTCGCACAAACGCCACTGGTGTAAATAGAAATATTCGGATCACCCCAAAGAATGCACCTTTATCCGTCCTAAGCGTTTTGAAAATTTGGAGTCAATATCTTTAAAACTCTTTGAAATAATTAATAAAAATAAATAAAAAATTAAAACTTAAACACTCTATATCTCGGAAACGAAGCATATTTCGATTTACATTCATAGGAACTTTGTTTCACAAAATAACTTCGGCACTTATTTAGAAACACCCTGTATATATTAAAAATTATTATTAATTTTATTAAATACATAAATAAAAAAGTTTACCTCGAGTAGGATTTGAACCTACGACCTGTACTTTGCTAGAGTACCGCGCTACCAACTGCGCCACCAAGGTTCAAGCCCCAATCGATGTAAATTTTGTCTTTATGTATGTAGAAGGGATGTAAATTCTAAATATAATGAGATTACAATCAAATTACTTATATTAATGGAATGTGAGCCTGCAATATCGCAAGGATTCACACATTCCAAAGCAACTTGACTAATATTAAATTACAACCCTGTATATATTGTTTTAATGATTTCAGTTAAATCAGAAGTACGGTTGGCACGTAAAGTTTCGAAATAAAGTATTTTGGTATTTACTTAAAATGTTATAAATTTGGGAATTTAATTTAAATGAAGTTTCCAGTTTCAAGGGTTACAGAGTGATAAGTATAATTTAAGTAATTAATTGAATTCGTTAATTTAGTAGTAGCTTATTTAAACGTTAAGAAAACAAAAGCTTAGGTACTGTAAAAATAACATAAAAGGATTATATACGTTCACATATATAGATTCGTTTTAACCTTCATTCTCTTTTATGCTTTTCCTTTGTTAGATGGACTAATCACATTTTCCAAATTACTGTATTTATACTAAGGTCAAGTTTTTCCCTCTTTTTTTTTTAAACCGTTTAATTGATAGTTCATATATTTTTACTGATGGCATAATGTTGACTTTGATGTGTATTCACATGTAAGGTTGGGAATTTGTTTTCAATATACCATCATTATAACCTATTAAATGAATATTAATGTTTATAGACGAACATTTCTTATTTGAGGTTATGAATTTATTTTAGAAGGATACTAAATTTAGCTCCTTAAAGTTTTGCTTATGATTTTTCAAGTTTTACAAATAAACCATAGCTTTAGAAGTATAAGGATAATAACTGCCTTCATCCCCGAATTCTGGTAGAACCAACAAAAAAGGATTAAATTTGTTGTAACTTTCGGTAACAGTTATCCCAGTGCACATAATTAAAAATTACGTTAATTTAATGCCATTTACACTACGCAAACATTGCGGTAAATACAGATTATTAAATACAAATTTATAAAAATCTGTTCAGATTAAAGCCTTCACAAAGCTGCAGTACAAATCCTTAAGACAAAATTACTAGTGTCACTTTTATTGGTGGATACGTAAAATATTAAGAGAAATATGTTTCAAGTTTTGGTTGTTATATTCTATGGAGTCACCTAATCTAATTTCTGCAAAAAAAAAATGGCTACTTTGTGTGTTGCACTAAAAGAAAAACAAATTTAATCATTGCATTTACTTTCATTAAATGCAAATTCACAAGGCATTTATTATTTTCATTATTTGAATTGTATGACAAAATAGGGTTTAGTGTATAAAATAGTGGTGGTTGAAGTGGTTTAAAAATGTAATAAATTAATGGGTGTTAAATAAATGTGTGTAAAAATGTTCTCCAAAACAAATCATTAAACTAACTGGAGAAAGAAACCATTCACCAAAAATAATGCCTTTGCCCCAGTCGGTAAATTAAAGTAGGGTGGTTCATTCTTTTGTTTTGCTTAATTACCACAATTTATACTGTGTTATTTTCACTTAACATAAATATAAAAAAAAAACTGCAATGTAACACTAATAAAAATGATCTGGGACGCCAAGTTATTTTTTAATTATGCTCGGAGTAACTAAACCGAGGTTGTTTACAATAAAAATTCTACTACAATGTAAAAAAAATAAAAAACATACAAACTATGTTTATTAACAGTTAATGATTTAATAAAATATACCTTAAAACTAGTTATAGCCTTAAATTACTAAATAATTGTTATAAATACAGATACCTGTACAAAATATAATAAATCTTCTTGAGAACCCCTGGTATTATAAAAAATAAATGCGGAAATGCAATCCAAGGTGATGTAATCCTTGTATCAATGTTGCGCAATATCTCGAAATAATACTTTACGTTGTAAATCACACCCAAAATGGAATTTTATTTCTTATAAATTTGTCTTCTTGAAATTGAATAAACCAATATTTATTGCATTCTTTTGAAGGTTGAAAATAAATAATGGAATCCACATTCAGATCTGCATTAAAAGCAAAACGCCATCATAAAATGAAAGCGTACGTAACAGTAGAATTAATTGTGCAATCAAAAGCGGTAAAATTGAAAGTGTAAAGTAAATAAAAGTAAAAGTGCCTGAAAAGAGCAAATGTTTTAATTTTTAGTATTACGAATTAACTTATCTTACTATTAAATCAATGGCACCTTTCACAAAATTTAGGTGGAAACCCAAAAATATGGCTTCCTGCATCTAACTGTGTACCACAAGAAGTGCAAATTGGACGCTCCGAATATCTGGTGATGTAGCGGAATGCGAGAAAGTTGCGCATAGAATTAAGTCAAAGATATAGAACTACAAACCCCTAAAAAGATATGCAACTTAAGTTACACCAAAATGCAAATTAAGTTGCCTACTGACTTACAAATCATTAATAAATAAAATTTTTCTTATATTTACAACTAAATGAACGAAGAACATAAATTACGGTATATTTTAATACAACTCAAAATGGGTTGTTACAAGTGTAGTACAAACACATGATTAGGTCTTGGAGTATTTATGGCTATATTTTAACATTAAATAATTACATACGGTTAAATAAACGTATTTGCTATTAATTAACAATTAACCATGGTATGCATATTGTCACGTGGCCGTGATTTTATCAATTACTTGCCGTTAATTTTAAAATTATAAATTATTTGTTAATACGATACATCTGAAATGTAGTATAACTTCATGCGATTGAACTTGATAACGCATACATTCTTTGGGAAGCTTTTCGACTGTAACGTTCATTTTTTTTGTTACGCACTTAAAAGAATTCGAAATTTTCACAAATAGCATTCACCTCTAGAATCCTTTTTTTTTTCTAAAAACTGAAATAAAGCTTTTGGTTTGTTTATCAAATTTTGATGAAAGTTAAAAATTAAGATTTGATTGACCTTATTGGTATCGATATTTAGTGAAACCCTTTCACTAATTTGGCTAGGAATAGAGTAGTTTTTGTTGTGAATAAATGTTCTCATTATTTTAAATTTTGGTGAATTTTGTTAAATGGATTTGAAATTGCGTCATGGAAAATATATCAAGTATAAAATTAAATTGAGTATAAAATTGTTAATTTGTATTTAAAGATAGTGCAGAGAACTTCGCTGTTTATTAAGATGTGTTCGGCAACGATTTGGTGGAGAATTTCAATAAGAGTTTTGAGTTTAAACAAAGAGTTTAGTTTTTCGGTACGAGGCATTAAGGGCCAGCGTCGCTAGGAAATCTTCAATTTCCAAAATATCGTTTACATTGATAAGGCTCGCTCGTGGAGGAATGTTTTTTTGGTGGTGAAACCAATGTGGCGACAAATGATTTTTCACGAGGTTCAGAGCTATTACAGACGCAGAGGCGTTAACGGGTTACAGTTACGGCGACGAGTGAGTACCGCGGAACGACGCTAACCATAATCCGTGTTTAAAAAACTTCCGTTAGTAGGGAGCGTCATCCCCGAACAAACCCTTGGACACATTAAGTTATTCAGCCATCACGAGATTGATTTATCCTTAAATGCAGTTTGTCCAAAGAGACCTTATCGAGTTTTTAAGATGGTGTTGGGTGTTTTTAACCTAGTGCTCACACTGTTCTTTGGAATAGTGATCGCTTTTATGCAGAAGAAGCTAAACGTTCGTTCCTAAGTTCCAAATAGTTCGCCTATAACAAATAACTCCCTGTAAATAAATAAACTTTTCGTTCTTTTAAAAATAATAAGTGTTATTCAGAACTTGTACATAATTGGAGTAAAGATAATAAGTAACCCGCTGTAAATAAACCAGCTTTTGTGTACGGTTAAAGAAGAACAATAAGTACCAAGCAGAACTAGGCCAAAGTAAAGTAAAGTTAACAAATATCAACATTAAGTGTAAAGTACAACCAATTGAAATTTTAATCCAAACCCAATATGGGAAACCCTCACCAGGGAGAATCGAGTGTAGTCATATCAGCCATATCGCCGACGCACAGAGGTCATTTTATTTTTTTTTAGGAATGAATAAATGAAAAAAACAATGTTCTCAAGTAATTTATTTTATGTTATAATATTAAACAAAACATTCCAAAGAATAATATTTTTGAACGTATTTCTTTGCCAACTCGAGTTGACCATGAAAATAGTTGAAATATTGGTAAACAGTCATTGACAACCTGGCGTTTAGTTTTTTGACATTATGTTAGGTTGTTTGCCAGATGTATTTCTGTGTTCTACTTGCGGTCTCTTAAATTGCTTGAAGAGCCTCATTTGTCAAATGAAATGATAAGAAAGTTTCTCAAGTTTACGAAATTATTGTGACTTAATTATTGTGAGTTAATGGTAACTTCCGGCATAATCGGAAGTGCCATGTTGATAAAAATAGAAAGATAGATCGTCGGAAACTATGGCCGTGCTCCAAATTTCAGCTCTCCACTTTTTTTAACAGTTGAGAAAATTAAGAAAATTACCCTGTATATTTATACCTTTTATATCTTTAAGGTTTTCAGATAAGTACTTTTGAAAAACTTCGGCTGATATGTTTATACGAAACGGTAAACGTTTAAATGAATATAACCCAGAATACACAATTTTAATAATTCCTCTTTGATTTTTATTGGAGCTGCATGAGGGGGGTTTTAACAAGATAATGCATTAGCTTTCAATTTAATGCTATACTCTTTTGAGAATTTACCATTTCCAGTAAACACATCCTTATACTTTCCAAAATAGTATCTTTAGTTAAAAGCTTGATAGAACATTCTTGAATTGTACACGATTTTTTAATTAATTCAGACTCTATACAGCTCTCAAGGCCTAAAATTGGTGTTAATTTGTTTTCTACAATAACAAATTTTATTCGAAATTTTTACTTTTAATACTTACATTTCAGTAGTACATTAATTTTACTTCAATTGTAAGGTTGTTTTGATGCACCCTGTATGCGTAGTATTTTGATAACGTATGTAACGTGTTTTGAATTTCACGGGCCCACGTTGGTAGGCCAAATAATTATGTTACACGTCCAAACCGCACTAGGCGTCGTGTATGCTTACTAATGTAAGCGGGTTGCCAAGCCAGCTAACAGGGAGATGGGCGTGTCGAAATAAGAAGTAAAATGAATGATTCAAACACCTTACACCGATATTCAAACAGCTCAGTCCGGGAAAATATGTCTCTAGGCGCCACCACAATCGAAACTTTGCTAAAATAATTGTCTTAAGCTGGGTGTTAATTAACCCTACTTAATTGCGGAAAGTAGGGTTGTGCTTACTCAGTAAACTCTTACACGAGGGCCCTAAAACAACACTCGTCCCAAACAATTCAACTCAAACTCAAATATATTTAGTACTACCCAGGTTATTAGAAACTTTTTGAATACACCTCCTAAACCAAAATTTCCAAAACAAAATTTATCACTCAAATTTAACTGCATTCACGTAACCAACAGTTATATAAAAAAAAACTGAAATACACGGGTCGTCACAAACTTCCTGATCGTACCCTGTACATCCAGAATACCAAAGTTATAACACGTTAACTGAATATTTTCTACGTATCCCTCGTATACATATAAAGTTAAATTTCTACTTATTAATGTATAAAATAGTTCTTCATTCAATGATCGATAATTAATTTTTAAAATTCCTAACCAAGAGAAAAGCAGTGTCATCGGCTTAATAATTGTTCCTTTATGATACCTCTGAATCGTATAGGACATTCGTAAATATGTAAGTTCTCAAAACTCCATCTCATAGTTATACTTAATGAAATTTTTTTTAAATCAGCAGCTGATCCGTCATTAGTGTACTGCGTTAAACGAAACTAACATGAAAATCTTCTTTTTAAAATTAACCTGGCAAATATAACCTTTCAGGTTGTTCATTAATCTTAAAACCAAAATATGCAAAGTCTACATTTAAATGTTCGAAAACTAGGTCACCAATTCAGTAAACGTCACAAATGTGTCTCATAACTAAAACAAACAACAAACAACAGAATAAAAGTTAACGATAAATATATATATATATATATATATATATATATATATATATATATATATATATATATATATATGTCCTGCACAACAAAAAAAAACAAATGTTTACATACACTACAATAGCGTGGTTGAGAAACCAACCCACCACATCACTGTCAATACAAATTTGCGTTTCTGCAAAAATTCTTACTACTAAAACCGCCAATACAACATAACTCGAGACCGATTACCTTTTTCCTTCAACACTAATTAATTAAAAAAAAAATTACACAACAATACGCAAATAAACTAACCAAAAAGATAATCGTGCTCAACTGGGTTTTCAAAGTTCTTAAATGTAATTCTTACTTAAAGACTGTCCATTCATCCTACGCTTTTCTTTCTTCTCTCTTCCCGTAAACCAATTATTTGTAGTCCATGTGTATCCTTAGATTGCCTGAAGGCACATAACAAGTACTCCACAATTTCACAAACACTTATTCCTTTCGGTACTCGCGAATAGTCCACTTATGCGAGGTTATTACTTCAATAAACCGTAATAATCTGTACACGTTTGGTTGCCTCTATAAAGTTTCTTGCAACCTTCCTTACACAAATAAACTTTTAATGTCATATAAAATTACTTTAACATTGGCTCAATTTACTATGAATATTTCGTTCACTTAAAGATGGTCCCATAAATAATTTTAACTAAGGATCATTACAAGCACACGCGCCGCACTCAACACTATAACGTAACTACTGTTATCTTATTATAAATCTGCTTACGCACTTTTTTTTTCTTGAAGAACAAAAAAACATAAACTGATTTTATCTTCAATCTCAATTTTATTAATTGTTTTATTTATGAATGTCTTATACGATTCATCCCCTTTTGGGTTACGCAGTTGTTTAAACAATGACTGCCTTCAATTTTATTCACAAATATAACTCCAACTCAACCCATTCTGATGTCACACTTCACCTCGCGCGCGTCTTCCACCGAGCTCTCACCAAAAGCAAAAAGCAAAAGCCCCTTCAATCTCTGACTTTCCTATTTATACCTCAAGCCATCCATCTTTAAACATGTCTAACTTCCTCGCATATTCACCAATGGTATTCACTCAAACTTTCTTAGTGCCGACTGATGCTACCCTCTGGACAAACACGCTTGTAATTACAATACATCGCCATGTTTGTTCTTACCTGCAAATTTTACAATTACTTTATGGAGAAGCCATTTCTCGTCATCACATTCATTCAGTGGCCACTCTGGACCATTACACAACTTTCAACGTTTACCTCTCACATGCGCTTATCCTCCTTCCGCAACATTTGCAAAAATAAGTACAGTCTAAGGTCTCAAATCCCATATACGTACATGTATTCTCAAAACTGATTGCACAACATTACGAGAACTTTCTATAATCAACAATTAAACATACCAAATCTTTCTCTACATATTTCCTAAAACATGCTATACTTATACATTCACATCTTCCGGCAAAGATTACTCCTTTATCTTCCAACGTTCCATTCCTTATTCAGTAGTCAATAGTAGCAAAACATTATCGTCCCATCGACACATTTCTCTTCACACTTACATTCATCAGAATCTATTTATTCCAACACCAATGTCTCTATAACATTCAAATACACGTATCTGCATACTGAATGATATTTCTCCTAAATTGCCAGTGGCGTATCACCCACCCACATACATTATGCATATAAACAAACAAAAATTTTTTTTCGTTCAAACTCAATACACCCGTACCCAAAACACGTAACCCACGTCATCATAACATCTTACATACAGGGTGCGTCAACACAACCTTACAATTTACAGAGTAATTTAAGATGGCTACGTTTATTTCGCATCGTTGGCGTCTTCCTCCACGTTGGAACCTTCGACGCCGCAAAGAAACGTAGAAAGTACTCAACTGTGATAGTGAACTTTGATCTTAACGCGAATTTATTGTGACGTATTGGCAGTATGGTGGGAAGAAGGTATATAAGTGAATTTCAAATTTAGCTAGTTGGTTAGAGGTTTTAAGTAAGGTCGCGCGCGCGTTGCATAACCATTAGAATGGTTAGTGTCGGAGTTTATTTGTGAAAATTATGGTTTGCAGAGCATGTATAGCGACTGCATTAACCCATAAGGGGATAAATCGTATAGACATTCACAAATAAATAATTTGTTTAATAAGTTTACCACGACTCGTGTTTTTCAGAATTTTCTTATGCTTTTGGATCAAGTTATTTTGAAGTGTGATTGATTTTGAATGGTGAATGGATTTACTGAGTAGGCTGCAATCCTGTCTTCCACAGTCAGATAGGATTAATTTACCATCCCGCTTAAGACTACTTATTTTAGCAAAATTTAAGATTATGGTGGCGCTTAGCGACAATTTTTCCCGGACTGAGCTTTGTGAGTTGTAGATTAATGCTAGGTGTAAGGTGTTTGAAACTACTTTTCAATCATTTTGCTCCTTATCTCGACCATGCCCATTTCCACTGTAGCTGACTTGGCAACCCGCTTATTTCGGTAAGCATATACGACGCTTAGTGCGATTTGGGCATGTAACAGCCTCTAATTTCACATTGGTTTTATTATTATCTCGGGGTCCGCAAATTGCGGACCCGCAATCTTATTTACTACGCGTCCGCAAATGTGGTTTATACGTACAATAAAGAAATAAAAAGGAAAATTAACGTGTACGGTAACCTAGGAGAGGATCCTAAGTTACTGTAGGTTTATTTCAGTTTTTTTACACAGATTGACGTTATCTGAAGTGATCGGCACACGACCTAGACGCGAGGAGTTAAATTAACGTCTGACCCTGTATCAAGTTTAAAATCTATAACACAATTTTCAACTTTTATTTTTTGATACCAAGAAATAGCATTTACAATTTTATCACTTACAGAATCACAATAATATTCTTCTTCCTCTTCGGACTCTTCTACCTTTATTTCTTGTACTTGGCTCCTTCCAGTTTTTGTTCGACATACACTTGTAAAATAATTTTCTTTTCCACATTTCTTACATTTCTTTCCTTTTGCTGGACACAAGTTCTTGAACCTTTCATGCCTTCTTCCACACCATCTACAATCGATTACATTTTGTGCGTTGCTGGTAACATTTTTCTTCTTACTTGAGCTTTTTTCATTCACGTTTGACACTTTGATTCTGTCCACATTTAAATTAGAACTGTTACTCGCCTGTCATACACTTTTAGCTTGGACTTTTTCTAATTCTGCTACTTTGAACATCTTTATGGCTTCTCCTAGGGTTACTTTATCCATAGTGTTAATTTTATGTTTTGCTTCATTATCAGCTGATCCAAAACCAAGTCTACCTCGTAGAATCTAGTTTGCGTCAGTGAATTCAAAGTCTCTTACTAATCTATTAAAAATGATTCAAAAGGTTCATTTGCCTTCAGTGAACGTTCAAAAAACATGTGCCTACAATATAAAATGTTCTTTTTGGGATTACACACTTCCTGAAACTTGTTTAATACTGCTTCGAAGGTTTCATCTTCAAGTCTAAAATTATTATGTGTTCATCATCCCCTACACAGTTGAGGAGAATTGCTATTTTCGTGTCATATTTTTTTGCCATTTGACCAGAAGCTCGCATGTATATATTTAATGATTGGTTAAAACATTTCCAATTTTCATTTATATTACCGGACATTTTGAATGGTTTGGGCAAATTAAAGCCGGACATGGTTATGGATTATGGCGGGCTTTTACACAACTAGCTTTATGACTGTTTCGACGTTGTATTTACTTGTTAACACTTCAGGAACGTTTAACTAATTGACTGCGCCATGTATGTTTGTTCAGTGAACAAATGGATTAACAATTGTCATTTAAAACATTTAATAACTGTTAAATACAAGAACAATAATGTTACATGTCTATGACCTTTAGCTTGTAAATATACTCTACCCTTTCAGAGCGCGAACTGTCGCGTGCTCTTTTACTGTTGACAGTCCAAGATGACAACCTTGTTACTGAGATGGTTTACGTAAAGAGTAAATTACATTAATTTGTTTAATTCATGGAGTATTTCACGCCATTTGTGATAAGAAATTGTCATATTAAATAATTCTCCGATTTTCTCACAAAGTTGTCGTACCATTTTTTTTTGCACAATGCGGCTTCCTTCAGGAAAGAGGCATTTTCAAAGATCAACATTGACATGCCTAGAAACAAAATAGTTTTAATAATATAATGCATTAATTATATTGCTTAGTTTGACCTGAAAATAATATTGCGCGTGTTACAGATAATGGCGTACAACGTTAAATATTATACTAAATTAATCACTTTTAACATCTTCAGCTTTAAATAACATCCAATTTTTATCAGTTTTCTAGTGACACGAGTATAGAGATTAGCAAAGTAGTTTTGATTACCTTTACTACTGCAAAATCTTCAGATGTTGATAACCTTTTTATTTGGACGTCAAACTTAGTTTATGTCAAGTACGATTAAATAAAAGAAACGCATTGATCAAGTTATACACGAAGGAAATAATAGTGATCGGCTTTTGTATCTAAATGTATTTAATTGCATTTAATGTCATTCTGTGTTATTTCCTTTCATGAATAACTTGATTAACAAAATACATTATTCAATTATATTTGAAAAAGAGAAAATGGGAAAATTAATGCAAAAAAATTATATCTCCGTATAATTTTTCATAGTGAAAACCTTCTTTAAATGTATACTTTTTTCTGTTCCTTAAAATAACGTAGTTTACTTTTGATTATACAGGGTTATTACAAATGATGTTCCGATTTTAATTATAAATATTACTGTATTAATCTGTTATAAGACCATTTCAGTTGGTAACACTGGAAAGAAAAACACATAAAGTTCTGTTTACATTGGTTTAGGTACGTGTAAAATCAGCTGTTTATTAAGTCAATTGTTCTCAATTGTGTAATGGCTGAATTTGAAGACAGGAAAGCATTTTGTGTGTTGGATTATCACATCCACCAATCAGTTATTGGTGTGCAACGTAACTTTAGAACCAAATTTAATGAAGATCCTCCTAGCAATCAGTTTATTTGCAAATGGTACTTGAGTCAGTGAGCAATAAAGTTGTAGAACAGGTAAAGGACAGTTTTACGCGTAGTCCACAGATATCCACTCTTAAATTCAGCAGAGAGCTTGGTATACCAGAGCCAACAGGAAAATTTTACGTAAACGTATAAATTTCAAGCCTTGCAAACTTCAGCTTGTTCAAGCATTAAAACCAAATGACAAAGTTCTAAGACCTTTTTGTGAAAACATGCAGGCCTTGATGGACAATGAAAGCTTTGTAAAATGTTTAGTCCTTAGTGATGAAGCTACGTTCTACTTGTGTGGTAAAGTGAACAGACATAATGTCAGAATATGGGGCTAGGAGAACACACACCTACATCGAGCACTTGCGCCATTCTCGGAGAGCTAATGAGTTTTATGCTATCACTTACAACAAAGTGTATGGACCTTTTTTCTTTGTTGGACAAATAAATAAATGGAATAATTTTCTTGGACATGATGACGGAATGGATTCTACCGCAATTAGAACAAGAATCCCCAAATTTCATTCTGTAATTAGACGGCGCATCTCCACATTACCACTTGGATGTTAAGACTGAACTTCGAAATCGGCTGTCTGACAGATGGATCGGTCGTGCTGGTACACACGATGGTGCACTCTTGAACCGGCTTCCAAGATCTCCGGACATCACCCTCTGTGTTTTTTTGTGGGTATACATCAAGGATAAAGCGTATACACCACCATTACCAGAAAGCATACCTGAGATCCAACAACGGATTACCAGAGCCATCGAAACAATCGACCAAGACACTCTTAACAAAGTATGACAAGAGCTTGATTACAGGCTTGACATCTATCGTGTCACAAGGGGTTCCCATATCGAACATTTATAATTCATGCCACGTGGGATGAAACTATTTGAGTTTTTATTGAAATGTAACCATTTTATTTTTTTGTATGATAAATAAAACTAGATTTATGTACACTTGAAATCATGAACATCATTTGTAATAACCCTGTATAACATTCCTGGGAATTTCAAATATATGCCAGCTTTTAAGAAAAATCAGAAACTTTTCCAAAGAAGGAGTGCTTGTTGTAAAATGAAAAGTATAGGTCCAAGGATTTAAATTTTACCAATTCGTGCAAATGTGTTATTTAAGGCAATTAGAACTTTAATAATTGCCACCAAAGTAAGCGTTTGTGCCTCTGTGGAATATAATTTAACAAAGAATAAGGGCATCCTGTCACAAACATTTTATATTTACACTCCGTAGACACATAATTACAATTGAAACTCATTTTAACATATTAAGATGACGAAATAAACATACGCTTTCTAATTACCCAAACATGGTAAAGATGAATTAAAATATTTCCTGAGTGTAGTTTGTTTAAAATGTAAAAATAAAATTCTTGCAAACGTCTAAAATCGATATTCAAAAAATTTGATCCGCCATATTTTCCAAATAATATTTAACGTAATTAGCTACTCGCTAATTATTAGTAATTACTTTTTTTAATTAATGGCAGATTTATTACGTTTACTACCCAGCTACTTCAAATTTATAATATTTCTGCATATTTACTCGTTATAGATACTTCATTTCCGATTGCATGAAAATTGAAATATCTCAAAACGAATATTTCCTAAATACTCGAACAATTCATTAAAAACAATATATCCTACATACATTGTTTTATACCATTGAAATGTATACTGTGTAACTAGAAGCTGATCAGATTTTGCTTTACCTATTTAATATTATACTGTAATAAATTACTATCAACATATTTAAGTATTATAAAATCCAAAACAAAACTAGGTGAATGCTAGTGCATTACAGAACTTTCTTGCAAAATACTTAAAAATATATGGGGTATTTTTGCACCTTTGAAATATTCAGCTGTTTTGGAAATATTTAATAAAAACCAGAAACTGCCCCTAATACGGGGGCCGAGACATCCAGACATCATGGCCGATCTTGACGAAACTAAAATGAACTAATAAGTCGATTTAGCGATAGTGAACAAGAAGTCGATTGCATAACCTTCTATACCAATGTATGTATATGTAGGTTAAAAGTTAAAAATAGATATCCCGCTTGTCTTTCAATATAACTATGGACTGTTTCATATCATTTTAAAAGATATTTTGCTTCCTTTCAAATAAAGTAAGAATATGTGTATGTTATACCAGCAATACGAGGAATGTTTCTAATTTCCGGAAAAACCGGAAGTATTGTTTTCATCAGGATAATATCATTTCATTAGCGCAAATGAACAAAGTTTAGTTCCAAGATCCCAAGTTTGTAACCAAAATAGTTAGAAAGTTATAACTAGGGCTATGTGATTTGCATATGCACTTATGCACTATAAAATGCTGAAATATGCACTTAAATATGCTCTTAAATGAATATGCATTAAAAGTAATATTTTATAGAAAATATGCGTTTTGCAGTTCGGAAAAAGAAATCAAAAAATAAAAATAATCACATTAATTTATTTAATTTATAAAAGATAATACAACTTTACAAAATAAATTTAGCCTATATATTAAATGAATAACTATTTTACAATTATATACATTTTTAAATTATCAAAAGTAAAATTTTGTCGGTTGTCTACAACAACAGCGCAATTCGACTATACTATATTCTTTCAGTTCATCTGCGATAGTAGCTTGACCAGTTATTGCGTCATCTCTTTTTTTCTAATTAAGGCAAAACCTACATTTTTCTCTAAAACATATTTTATTTTTTTATGTAGTGCAAGGCCCTTTGGATCTTTAACTTTAGCAAGAGAGGTACTAATATTATCTACCAGATTAATACTTTCTGAAATTGAACAACCTTGTCTTTCTAATAACGCAATTGTTTTTGACAAACAAACAAAATTTGAAAAAACAAACAGCAGTTCTTCTTTAATTCCTTTGGCATTAACTGCGTCTTGTGCATTTTGTATACAAAGTGCATCATCTTTGTTAAATATGTTTACAATTTCTTTAATTGTATCAAAGTAATTTGAGTAATATTCTGTTGCAGATAGCCAGGTACCCCATCTTGTTATTACAGGCTCTGGGGGCAGTGGAATTTGGTGTGCTATTTCCTTAAATGCCTGTATACGATGTGGAGCTTTACGAAAGACTTTCTTAACGTTTGAAATTAAATTATTCACTTTTGAATGTACTTCCCACACTTTTTCCGCGACTCTGTGTAATCCATGTGCCAGGCAGGTGAGATGAATCATCTTCGAGTATAAGACTTGAAGGCCTGCTCCAGCCTTGAGCATGTAAGGTGCTGCATCAGTAACAAAAAGGAGCACTTTCTCGTACTGAATACCCTGGGGCCACAAAAGAGCCATGGAATCATTAAACAATTTTGCAATTGCCGAATTATTTGTATTTTCAAAAACATCCATGGTTAAAAGATATGAACTGGCATTCGCCTCTCCAGTTAAAATGCCTATTATAACGTTAGCAACGTATCTGAAAATAAATTTTTACTAGAATAAATCTTTAGTTGCAACAACAAACTTAAATCATTATTTAAAGAACAATACATTTTAAAAACGAGTATAGGTGAAATTCGACAAAGAAATATTTTGATTTCGTAAAACCTTCGTATTAGTACATCAGCCATTTAATCTAACAAAACAATAATTAAGTTTCTACGTACCTGCCAACGCTGTCTGTAGCTTCATCAATCGAAACCCAAATATAATTGTCACCTATAGCTCTTCTAATTAATTGGATGGTATCATGGTACAAGTTAGGTAAGTAATTTTTTCTAAGAATAGATTCATCAGGCATAGGGGTTTTTGAAATTTCTTCTAAAAAATTTCGAAAAGGGGGTGGTTAATCTTGCTTAATGGAATGTCCGCAGCCACTAACGCAATATACAGTTTTTTATTAAATTCCGTAGATTTATTACTACTTAAATTATTAAGACATCCCGGCAACAGAAACTGTATTTTAGTTTTTAAACCCACACACTTTTGGTGTTTTAATGTGTTAAGGTGTTGTGTTACTTGAAACCGCTTGTTTGCACTGACTTTATCCTCACACACTGTACAAAATAATATTTTATCGTCGGTCGTAAAAACCTAGAATTCGCGAACGTAATTTCGCAGAGTTAAGGAAACGGATCGCTTTTCTTTTCCCATCCTTAGGACACAAAGTTCTGAACTGAACTATGTAAATTACAATAACAAGTACAACAGTTACAGACAGGTAGGATATTCCATGAAATATTTATGAAAGCTGTATACCTAAATGGTATAATCCTCCAGTTGTTAACAATAGGACAGTAGCATACTTAATACTCAGAGAATGAATAATGTGTGAATACTTCCGACTGTAAAAATAAATCCTCTTGGTAATTCCCATGTTAAAAATAAACATAAAATAAATTTTAAAAGAAGAATTTTTTAAATAGTCATTTTTAAATCACATGTAAATGTAACTGTAAAATTCAAAAACGCGAGCAAAAACGTACAAAATATGCACTAACATTAAAATATTACGAAATATGCATGCATTTGGAAAAATCATTAAAATATGCATTTATATGCAGTTTCAAATTCACATATGTGGTGCACATACTCATAAAACATGTTTATCCTTCACTTTGCATATGATTACTGTAAACAAAAAAAAACATGCAAACGTATAGAAATCCTAGCCCTAGTTATAACAATATCAATATTAAATATTTGAAAATTCATATCTCCTGTACTAGTAGCTTTAGAAGGAGCAGGTTAGTGGCATTCATGAGTGGCTAGTTGCCTATAAAAGCAATTTCGAATAATTGCTTAAGTTTGACCCCTTAAATGTAGACAAACTATAATTTATTACGTGAAGAAATCTCTTTAAAAATCAAATTTTGAAAGATTAAAAAAATTGCATTTCCTGCAAGTTATTGATGACCTGAACTTCAATCTCTATGCTAAAATTTAACATTTGCCCCAAAATAAAACACACCAATTTTCAATTTCTTGGTATACCTATTGTGTTAAAAATAAAAAACGAACTTGTTTTCGATCATAATTTTCGACCGCAATCTTCATTTCAAAATTAAATCTAATCTATAGTTATTGGCGTTTAAACCGTTCATTTAATTCAAAATTTAACATAATGAAAGTTAAAATAAATGACGACATCGCACAGACGAAGATCCAGTACCAACACACCACCAGCACACAGCACACGGAGAATGTTTTGAAAAATTTATTCAAAATTATTTTTGAGTTATCAGAAGGTCGTTAGCAATTTAGTTCCATCAAAATAACGCAACTTGTTTTTTTCGATTCTTTTTCGACCGCAATACTTTCTTGTTTAGCAAGAAATTAAAAATCATAATTATAGGTTAATTCCTTCGTTTTAAACCGTTCATTTTAATTCAAATATTTAACATTAATTTGTGTTAAAGTTAAAATAAGATGACCGGACATCGACGCATGACTCGAAGATCTCAGGGGTACCAAATACTCCTCAGTAAGGGGAAGGAGAATTTTTTTAAAAATTAAATACAAAATTATGAATTATGAAGTGGTCGTTTATGGCAAGTTTTAGGCCTCCCATGTCATAGTGCATAATGTCAAAAAAAATGTATTTTTTTCTGTGACGGGAAAAAAGTTTGACATTTCGTCTCTTTTGGCAGGTACTAAAATGTCACTTTTAATGCAATTACTTTGTCCTGGGGAAAAATAGGTACTCTTTTCCCGGGTATGTATACATAATACAAATAAATATAAACACAACATTTATTTCAAAAACGAAAGTTACATTTTCTTAACATTGAAAGTAGAGTTGTTAAACCTGCATTGCATGAAAGTCTTTTCCAAGGACGATTTGAAACTTCTGCTACATTAGAAAATTATTCCACGGATACCACTGCTCTGGATTTACTTAGCCGGAATACGTTTGTAATAGTTTGTAAGCAATTTCTGTTCTTTGCGCTATCGAGTCATCAACATACATTCGTCCAGTAGCAGTAAGGGATCGCCGCGTGTTTTATACATATCGCAATGGAAAATGTATCAATCAGGTTGTGGGTAAAAATCAATTTTATAAGGTACCTGAAACAGTAGCTAATTTTCTTCAACTTGAAAATCCAGGCCATTCATTTGGAAGAACGTCTGCTACACTTTTAGTTGAATCTGGGGAAGACTTGATGACACTAAAGAAACATGGCAGTTGGAAATCACCAATGGTCGCTGAAGGGTATGTTGATGAATCGGTAATACACAGAACAGAAATAGCTAATAAAGTGTTTAGAACGTGTGGCATTGCTGAAATAACACCCGATTTGCAACCAGGTACATCAACGGCAGCTGTATCCATGGCAGAAAATATATTTTCAACACAAGAAAATTCGACTGTTGTACCGAATAGTCCAAGGAACATGTCAATCATGCAATGCACATTTAATAATTGTACTTTTTATATAAAGGATATGTAACTTTTGTATAATAAATCATTCTAAAATATGTTTTTTCAATATTAAATCATCGTTTTTCCCGTCACAGAAAAAAATAGTGTATTATACACGGGAACGATATTATATTTTAGCTCTCGGTGTAATTTTTTTGCGAAAATTAACCGTTTCTGTCGGAATGTCGAACAAAGCCCGCTAGCGACGACATGTGAAAATAACAAAACTTCAATTATTTTAACATTTGTAGCCCAAGAATAGCTCATTTCAACGCGCCCAAGTTTGTTAAAATCGGCTTAGCCGTTTCGAAGATACGGGGGGTAATTTAAGGAAACCTTTGAATACCCCCCACCACTTTATTTTTATAGATACGTCAAAAAGTGCCAAACAAAAAAAGTTCAGATTAGCCTCGACTTCAAAGATCAGTTATTCTTTTATTAGGTTAATATAGCAGAATTCACATAAAAATCACTTTTTTAGATTCAAGATTGCAATTACGCCCCCTAGCGACCATTTCAGAAACTTGAAAATATTTTCCAGGTTTTTGTATTGGCCGTTTTAGTAAAACTTTTTTTTACGCAAGCCTCTACGATGGATAGTTTCCCAGATACAGTACCTCACATTCTTAGTTGGCCACCCTGTACAAGTAGTATAAAGCATGTTCACTGACATTTTAAATTGAGTTACGACTAATTATTCTCCTTCATTTACTAAAGCTGTTAGCATAGATTTGGCAAAAAGACTTCATCTTTCCGTTCGATTAATTGTTGCAGTGCACATTTATGAACTGTAGAAGCTTGTGAGTAAAGAAGCCGTAGCCAAACTTCAAAAAAATTGTTTTTGAACCATTAAGGATCAATGTGGGGCATATTTTTATTGAGAGACAAAGTTACTCTGTAACTGTTTGAACATTTTTAATATTCCTTCTATCGAAGTTATATAGCAACGCTAACCATTTGGTTTTACTATATCCCCACAGTTTTTGGTATTCAACATTAACAAACCCAAAAAATTCTCTTAATTGTTCAGCTCGAACAGTATAAATATACAAATAGCCATAGATTTTCACAATAATGGCTTCGATGTCAATAAGCAAGCACTCTACTAGCTGATGTTTTAGTACAGTTATGAAAGATATAAGAAAACAAAGGAGAGGTCGCGTATTTCATTCCCTCTCCAAGGGGGTGGGAGGTCTGTTTAAGCTTTCCAAGCTACTTCAGCCACAATCATGGATTCCCAGCATACATACAGTACGTATATATGCATGGTAGGATTAAGGATAGGTGCGGCGAGGATAAGGTCGGAAAGAACGTTAGGGTTCTGAGGGGAAAAATACTACACCAGCATTCGCACATCATGCGCGGCTAGCATGATGTGCGTATGCGCAGTGACCATGCCGCTACATGTGTATGAGGAAAACCCCCTGAAAAAACCTCATACAAGGTAGACGGTAACGGAAATCGAACCCTTTACCTCCCGAATGCTAAGCAGGTCATGTCACCATTATTCTACTAGTTAGGTGAAAGATATAAGCAGCACAGTTCGCCCCAACTAAAGGTGTTTTAAATCATTGCTGAACTTTATGAAAGACGTTATTTTGGCCATGTCTTTCTGCTCCTCGAAAATTTTAATTTGTGTTGTAAGCCCACATTGTTAATACTTTTGTTGTTAATTCGTATTTATCAACCGTTTTAATAATGCAGGGTGTTTCGGGAAGAATACACGTACCTTCAAGAAATGATAGATATAATCATTTTAACACAAAACTTTCATATAAACGTAAGTCCAATAGTGCTTGGTTTTCAGGATACAGGGTGTCAAACTTACTAAAAAAGTGATTTTTGAAATATCTCCAAAACGAAAAATGTATTTCTCTCAATCTTCGTATAATAAATAGAAATAAAGTACATTGGTTTTAGCTTATTAACACATTTTTATTACGTACAGTGGCGTAGAACGCAATGGGACCAAAATATAGCAACATAAATGGTAAGGTTAAGCCTTAGAAAGTTAACTATCATAGCGAGGCCTATTTTAAAGTATCACTCAAATTTTAGAATGTGTTTAGAATTTATGATAATATAGCAATGATGTAACTTGGAAAAAATGGGAGAAATCTTCAAACTTTGCATCACTGAAGTCAATTTTTTTACAACCAAATTTTATTTTTCCTTAAAAACTAATAATTGGATGGATAAATTTTAATCAATTTATTGCGATCAGCTAAATATTTCATTAACAAATGGACTAGCATTCGTTTTTTGCTGTTATTTTGATAAGAGGCCACTATTGGTCAAAAATTGTCAAAAAATCAAATTTAGTACATACTTACAATTAAAAAACAAACTTTTTCAAATAAAGTTTTTCCAAATTCTGCAAAAAAAAAACGCATTTTTTGGCCATTTATTTTTTAAATGTCAAATTTGACCTACCCGAGAACAACAGGTTGAAATTTTCTATGTAATTTTGGATCAAATTCCAAGCACCAATTGACGTCAAAGTCAAATTTCATCTAAAGTCATTAATACATTTATCTGTGTTAGTATGTGTATGGAATGTAACGTGGGATTGTGTGTTTCTCCTTGTTTTGGCGAATATCACACTAATTACGTGTACTCAGAATAAGGATTATTTTGATTTTCTCTTGAGTCTACAAAGAAGTTGTATTTTTGAATTTCCATTTTTCATTTTTAATTTTCAATTTTGTGTAACAACTAAGAAGTTATATTTTTGAATTTTCCGTGTATATTTTGTAATAAATTATCTCAAAATTTGTTTTTATTTAATTTCTGGTATTAGTCTGGAAGTTATGCGTCAAAATTCGGGTAAAGTTTGCACTTTGTGAATAGAAGGTGCCGTTTTGCACACGACTTCTATAGACCTTAAGACAAAATTTCAGATATTGCGCCATCGAATCTGACCCTGCCTACGCGTGTAATGGGGTGTTGCCTACCCACAGGGTGACATTTCAGAAAAATCAGTTTTGGTGACCCTCGCTTGACAATCGCCGTATAAAAATGATTCAAAACCAATCTGGACTGGAAGTTCGAAGTCTCCAAAACATGCTAAGGCATCAGCAAAAATTATAGGTCTGGGAAGTGCTGCGTGCTCTTTAGCAGACCCTTCATCGCGTGTCAAAGCAGAGAGAGTGAACTCGCAGAATTGTTTGTACACGAGAATCAGCCGTGCCCTCCATCCTTGTCTTTGCTAGGACAAATAAGAAGTTGCGTTAAGTCACATACAATTAAGTGCCTCACCAACACCACGAAAGATGCTATTCAAGACCCAAACATTCCACTACCAAAGTTTGAGCCGCGTTGGTGCACATGCCTCCTCTTGGTTCTTCGAGTACATTTCAAGAGCATATCGACTTCATTTTCGTGCCTTATATCAACAGAGAATATATGTACTCTGGGACTCATACAGCAAAAGTTTGAATAATGCTACCAAGGAAAAACGTGGACACGGCGAAAGGGTGGTCGTATTACCTGCGACAAAGATTCCTGAGAAGTCTTGGTCCGTTTTCCTTTGAAATTATGAAAACAAGAGACAGCTGTTTGGACTTCTCGCTCTGGCCTTGAAAAACCTCAATGTGGACGGAGTAGAATTTTACACCAACATAGAGTCTGAAGTTATCACCATCTCAGGAGCAGCAGTATCCGAAATCAGTCCATGAAATCAAGAAGAAGGAGACACAAGACTTATTCTACACGTTGCAGATACCGTCAAGAAGGGACATGGCGAGTGTGCGTGATTAGTGTCATAGTGATGTCCTTGTTCTTGCTGTGTCGTACTCTGAAAAAATTCCTGAACTCGATGGGTTGTGGGTCTGCATAGGCACTGGTCAGCACCGAACGGTCGTGGATGCAAAGTCTAACTGTAAATATCTTGGTAAGTCCATCACTCGTAGATGTTGCTACTTAATCGGTATTTGTTTGACATAAATTTACTCACAATTGTAATGTCTCCGGTTTATCCTGAAAAATCTGCAGCACTTCCTGTTTTTCATGTAGCAACAGGATGTGATGTAGTTTCTTCCTTCTGGAGAAAGGGCAAGAAATCATGTTTTGAAGCATGACTACCCAACCCAATGGCGACTGAAGCCTTTGATGATATTAGCAAGGACTATTTAAAGACTGGTTTGCCAAAAACGGAAGAATTTGTAGTGGCTTTTTACGATCGCACTTCTGAAGTTAGTTCCGTGAACGAATGTCGTCGGGTATTGTTTACGAAAAAGGAACGCTCTCTAGAAGCTATACCACCCACGCAGGACACTTTAAGACTACATTGTTTAGAGCAGGATACCAAGGTGGTTAGGTGTAGGGACAGTGCCTCAGTCCGGTGCAAACACTTCCGAATCCCACTAACTGGGGCTGGAAGCGTTCTACGTCTCCGGAAAAGGACGTTTACTGGAGCCAGTATGGACAACTTGCCCAGCCATACAAGATTCCCTGGCAATTTTATTTAAGCGTGGGTGCAAACAGACCTATGGGGGCAGATGTAAGTTCAACAAAGCTCAGCTGCCCTGCAAAGAAATGTGCCGGTGTGAGGATGAATAGTTAATTCACACTATTACCTTTTAGTTTGTTTTTTAACTGATTGTTTCACAGAAGTGAAATAAATTCCGTTAAAAATCGAATTTTGTGCTTTCATTTTTCCGCGTGAGTCAAAACGTTAAAAAAATCGGCTCCTTTCGTATTTAATGGTAAGATGACACTTTTAATTATGTTTCAAAACTAGATTGGTGATTGTATTGGCTCAGACCGCCAAAGATCCTCAAAAACTTCCACGTATCTGGAACCAGAACCTTAATTGCTTCATTCCAAACATTTGAACAGTCCGTTACGGTTCTGCCAACTTGGCCAACGTGCTTATTATAATAATTTTTGGTCATGCCCCATACCAACTCTATCGAGTTAAAATGCAATAATTTGGAGAACAGCACAACACCTAATGGCTATAAGCGTCTTAACTGGTCAAATAAATCAACTTTTTGGTTTTTCTCTTGAAATTAAATGTATTTAACCCTGTGAATCTAAATCAAT
This sequence comes from Vesta saturnalis, assembly GCA_036346205.1. NCBI lineage: Eukaryota > Metazoa > Arthropoda > Insecta > Coleoptera > Lampyridae > Vesta > Vesta saturnalis. Next base: position 1,609,784 of record JARFJB010001929.1, read on the forward strand.
GTGTTTACTTACAGTGATACGGTCAGCATGAGTTTACCTTTAAGCATGTTCTCTCTATAGATAATTTCATGCTGGTTTGACTAATCTTTATATCGACTTTTCTCCAGGAAGTGTGTGATATTTCCGTAAGTCGGGTATGGAGTGTTGTCGATAACGATTACTGATGGACCACTCAAAGTAGTTGAGTCTTAAACCAATGTAAGAAATTTTTTGATACATATCCCCACTTGTTTCGGACGAAAACATTAAATCAGCATCTGGAATAAATCCCTTCTCGCTTTCCGCATGGCTGCAATATTTTACTACCACTAATCGTTGTAAATATCTTTGTGCCGTCTCATAAATAGGATTTTTTTATTAACCAATAATTAATTTCACGAATCCTCGTTTGGCCTCACCTTTTTGGCATTTAAAACCAATTTCTTTTCACATGGACACGAAGATATGAGAAAACCATAAAATATTGCCTATTTATGAAGCTTTTCATGAATCAATGCTAACGTTACACGTATTCCTGCAAACATAACTAAACATACCTGTCATAAAATAGCTGGTTTCATACATTTTATAAATAGTATTTCTTAATGAATCAACTTTATTGATATTCACCTCCATCGATATTGTATTCACCGTAGAAAAATGTTTAACGTTTGTGCAACCCGCTACAATAGTTAGTGTAATTGAAAGGCAACTAATAACACGTCAAAGCAAAGCTTCCATTACCTCTCTAGCAACTTGTCGAGGTCTCAAACAACCGTCCACGTTACATTACATTACGGCATTTGACAAAGTTTCGCCGAGCTTGGCCATAATTGTGATGGTGCGTGTGTGCATGTGTGAGTGTGTGCTTGCGTGCATGTGTACGTGTGCGTGCTTGTGTGCATAAGTGCGTGTATACGTGTGTGCGTGTATGCATGTGTGCGTGTGTACATGTGTGCGTACGTGCGTGTGTGCGTGCGTGTGCGTGTGCGCGCATGCGTGTGTGCGTATATGCACGGATGCAAGGTTGAGTCGCATAACCATCAGACTGTATGCCGTATATATACGTCAGTGGAGTTTATGGCTTATCAAAAACTGCGGGATTGGGGGGGGGGGGGACTGGAATGGAATTTGAGTGTGGTAAAGAAAGAGTTAATGCGAATAAGTTCAGTATTACCCTCTTAAAGGTTTTATAGTCTTTTAATTATTGAGAGTAATTTCAGATTACATTTTTAAGGATAGGGCACCTTGGGACACTACACACTCTGTACATAAATTCTTTAGAAAATGCAATAACCTGTTACAATTGTTGTTCGGCGTCTCGCTTATATTACAGAAAAGACATGATCATACGATCAAACTACCTACATTATGGAATTAAGAATTGATTCGATAATTATAACAGAATGATAACATTTTCATTATAAACCTAATTTATTGGCTTTACTGTAATACATCTAAAACATGCACAGATTGTTGCGAAACCGTGACAGTTAGATGTACTTTACATCCATTATTAAAACTAGCAGAAAAATTTGGAAGAAAGCGAACGTTCGGACTTTTAATTAGAAATAGCATAATTTAGAAATTATTACAAAATTTGTCTATGCCAAATGACCTTTCTTCGCTTTTTAAAATTTCTAACTCTCGTTTATTCTGTATAAAGTTTGGACAAGTACCCAAACTTAATTAAGACAACAGCAAACCTCGCACCATTTTTGGTTTTGCAATACTCTTAAAAACTTAACAAGATGTCTGTTCAGAAGTTTGATAAGAAGAACTGTTATTAGAAGCCCGAAAGCAAATATACAGCTTCAAAAAAATTCCATTCAACTCGACTGAAAATTCTTTAATCGAGAACAGGAAACTTCCAGTAAATATAATTACAAAGTTTTATAAATGTTTGTACTAGAAGTTTAACAATTAAACCATAAAACGTGCGTTTTAGACTAATTTTATTATAAAGAATACCTATTTCGTATAAATTAAGCGAATGCTCCCTTATAGTTACAATCGCTAAATTGTAAGTCAGGAGTTTCCACTTTGTCCGATTTAACCTAAAGATAAAGTGTAGCAGGAAACAAAACTTTTGATTACTTTCATTTTAGTAAAATAGGATGAAAACGTCTCACAATTTGAATTAGGTTTTTTGACGAGATGATTTGGTAAGTGCATGTCTAAATGTATCGAAAACTAACGCTTTTCAATTGGAGAAAAGTTGGAAGAACTTGTGTATAAGTTTATATACTGTTAGCTGTGTTTTGTAGCTTTTAAGAAAACACTTAATACTAATTACAAGGTACTCGAGTTTCATCTAATACTATATCCGGATCAAATAATTCCCAAGAGCTTTTTGTCTGTGAGTGAATTTTCTAACAGTCTTTTAACTAAAAGTTATTGTTACTTTTTATACTATAAGGTATACACTGAGCGTTACTTCAAGTAAAAGGTTTGTTTATGATAAAAAGTTTGGTTTACATTAAAAAAAATTATTATTATATTTCCCATTCTCTTCCTTTCACAGATATGGCTAAAAGGATGAAAATGTTATTGTTTCAGCTGCAGCAAAATTTTAAAATAAATTTATTATACAAATACGAGTGATAGACTTTAAATGTAAATGCACAGCTTAATAATTTCCCTAAAGCAGTGTTTCCCATAAAGCGATGAGGTACTAGGTAGGTCGCCAGAATTTCCAATATAAGACAAAAACACTAATTTATTAAATAATGTATTTTTATTTTAATAACGTCGTAACAATTAACAATTAATTGTCAAACGAAATGTAATAATTATGTATATATCAATGGAATTATGAGCGTATTCATTACCGAGGGCAACGGATTGCAATCTCGAGGGACGATTGTCCCGAGAGTGCGTGTGTGCGTGTGTGCGTGTGTGCGTGTGTGCGTGTGCGTGTGCGTGTGCGTGCTGTCGTGTGCGTGTGCGTGTGCGTGTGTGCGTGTCGTGTGTGCGTGTGTGCGTGTGCGTGTGTGCGTGCGTGTGCGTGTGGCGTGTGTGCGTGTGTCGTGTGCGGTGTGCGTGTGTGCGTGTGTCGTGTGTCGTGCGTGTGCGTGTGTGCGTGTGCGGTGTGTGCGTGTGCGTGCGTGTGTGTGTCGTGGTGTGCTGTGTGCGTGTGTGCGTGTGTGCGTGTGTGCGTGTGTGCGTGGTGTGTGCGTGTGTGCGTGTGTGCGTGTGCGTGTGCGTGTGCGTGTGTGTGTGCGTGTGTGCGTGTGCGTGTGTGCGTGTGCGTGTGCGTGTGTGTGCGTGTGTGTGTGCGTGCGTGTGTGCGTGTGTGCGTGTGCGTGTGGTGCGTGTGTGCGTGTGTGCGTGTGTCGTGTGTGCGGTGTGCGTGTGTGCGTGTGTGTCGTGTGTGCGTGGTGCGTGTGTGCGTGTGGCGTGTGCTGTGGCTGTGCGTGTGCGTGTGTGCGTGTGCGTGCGTGTGCGTGTGTGCGTGTGTGCGTGTGTGCGTGTGCGTGTGTGCGTGTGTGCGTGTGTCGTGTGTGCTGTGGTGTGCGTGTGCGTGTGCGTGTGTGCGTGTGTGCGTGTGTGCGTTGCGTGTGCGTGTGTGCGTGTGTGCGTGTGTGGTGCGTGTGGGTGCGTGTGCGTGCGTGCGTGCGTGTGTGTGTGTGTGTGTGCGTGTGCGTGTGTGCGTGTGTGCGTGTGCGTGTGCGTGTGTGCGTGTGTGCGTGTGTGCGTGTGTGCGTGGTGCGTGCGGTGCGGTGTGTGTGCGTGGTGCGTGTGCGTGTGTGCGTGTGTGCGTGTGTGCATGTGTGCGTGGTGTGCTGTGTGCGTGTGCGTGTGTGCGTTGTGCGTGTGCGTGTGGTGTGCGCGTGTCGTGTGCGTGTACGTGCGTGCTTGTGCGTTCGTGGATGTGCGTGTGTGCTGTGGTGTGTGTTGTGCATGTAATTCCACGATAACTCCAGAACGAAGCGTGATCTTAATTCTGTCTGTTTAAGCGTGTGTCTGTTCTTCTTCTACAGTGTGATTAGATTTTGGGAGAAATTCAGCAACGTGCGTGGTGTTTTGTAGAAGCTGTTTTCTTTTATCAAATATTTCTGAACAGTGTATATCGTTTAAGAATGATGCTAGCATTGGACCGTGTAATGCGTATAGATGTATTGATGTTCTATGCAATGTTTGTGACAGTGATGCGTAATTAGCGTGCAAAATAGTACCTAGGTATTATTGTGCAATATCGTGAACAATGATTAATTCTATTGAAAATGGGCAGCTTGTGTTAGAATTTATTTACATAAGCGTGTGTTCTTTCTACGTTTTTAAAGGACAGTGAAATAATGTAAAATTGAATAAATATGTATTGAAAATGCTTAGTCTGTTTATTGGTATGTGTTTAGTGAAGCAGTGTGTTTCATATCTACGATGAACTCAAAGACCATAATGTACACGATAGCTTGAAATGTTGTATGTTAGCTTGATTACTACTTCTTTAAAAATTAATGGTGCGTGTGTGCGTTTAGCGTGGGCGCAGTTTGTGCATGTTTTATCAAATATTTCTGAGGCATGTCTGTGATATATGAATAGATATAAATGTCAACGTATAGAGCTTGAAGGTATCGTTGTTTTTGATAATGTTACTTAAAATTTATATTTTTGCTCATTATATCGAGTTTAATAGCACCAATGTTATAATTCAATTAATTCAAATTTCTATTTAAATATTATTAATTCCTACAGTCATTTTTAATTACAAGTATGTTTATTATAAGAGTTTTAATTAAAATATTTCAAACAAGTGTATATGTATTACAAATATTAAACAATTAACGCAAATTTAATCATTAGATTATTATGTTCTATGATTTAATTATCTGTTAATAGTGTCATAAATCAGTACCTAGTTCTTATTAAAGTATCTGTAAATGATTAAATTTTAATGGTTCCAAATACATTTAATTGAATCTTATATTTTACAAAACTGTAAACTTCTATGTGTTTTGAAGTATAAGTAGATTTTTAACTGTTAAAATTGAATAATATTGATTTGTCTTGTGTTATTTTGTATCTGTTTGTAGAAAGTTTTATGTACTCAAATACATAAATTCCAGAATTAAATGTATATTTGCTTAGATTCACTTCTTTAAAAAATTGAATTGTTTATTACATTTGATTTTATAAATATACTGAGCATTTATGAAATATAAATGTTAGTTTTAGAGTGAAGCTACGTTGTACTTTGTAATGTTCTGTAATTTAATGTAGTACTCTTTTTCTGATATAACCAATGTTTAAATTGAAGAGTAATTTCATTTTTCTTTTTAGTTAAATTTATCTGGTATTATGTAATAATTTGTATCATTAAATATGTTTAGGAAATAAATTACAAATGTCAGTATATTGAACTTAATCATTAAGACTAAACGCAAATATCTTATGAACTATAATTCTTTATTTAAATATGTTTAACAGGTTCTATAAGATAACTAGATTCTTTTACTAATGAATTATATTATGTTTTAATATGGAAACATGTAAGTTTGATCTTTATTAAAAAGTTTAATGTAGATCTTGTAAGTCTGCAAAATTTACCTGTTTAAATTTCTAGAAAGTAATGTACTACTTTGGTTCTGTTGTTGTATTTTATCTAATGAATTTAATTTGTTTGCATTACTAAATTATAAATGAATTTAACAGTCAATTTGTCAAAGTTTATAAGTAACATAATACTTATGATTTAGAAACACTTCATTTGAAAACAAACCAAATGTTATTTTAAACTACGGAACTAATGATACCTATTATCAAGAAATGTTATTTTAACTTTTCAAAATTATAAGTGATAATCATATTTCATTGTTTATTGTTTACATTATGATTTGAGACAAATACTTTTATTATTTACTTAATTTTTTTATAATAGTTTCATATATTAAACGTAAAATAACATATGAAATAACTATTTGTATTATATTGTTAAAATGTCTAAAATAACTAAATGCAATGTATTAAAGTAATTAGGTTTTTTGGAGAAATTCAACTAAACATGTTCTAAGCTAGAAATGTATGTTATAATTTTGTTTATACCAAAACTTCAATGGTTGTAATCTTGTTTATATTGAAAATGATATATCAAGATTAAATCAATTATGTCAAACTTTAATAATAAACAATAAAACCTTAATTGTTTATTAAATACAAAAGTACAATTACATTTAAAATGGTTAATAAAAAGCAGAATTCCTGAAATTATGAAATACAAATAAATACATTTAATTATACAGAACAGGTTAATAACTAGATTTTAATTTTAATATAGAATCATTATTTTCAATTGTTTGTTGTTTTAACTTAATGATTTGAGACCATAACTACGTGTTAATTAATTCATACTGTTTCTCTTGATAAATATTACCATATTAATATTCGTAAGAATACATAGTTATACAAAAATATTTGTATTATATTTGCTTAAAATATAGTTTTAAGATACTTTAATCAATGTATTAAAGTAAAGGTGTTTTTTTTGTGGAGAATGTTGGATTTTAAACTATTGGTTTTATGGCTAACTAAAATTAAATTGTTTCATCTTTATATGGTGGACTTCATTTACCAAAATCTTCTCAATTTGTTTATCTTTACTATATTACTTTACTCCAAATAGATTATGTTCTTTTCTTTAATGGTGTGATCTACTTTTTTAATTGTTGGACATCATCATCGGATATGATAGAAATGGAGAAGGCAAATGGCTCTTCATCAGCGCTATCCGAAGTTGACTTTAGTAATTTTTTCTTCTTTGGCGGCTTCTTTTCTTTGATAAAGCGGGTTCTACTTGTTTTTCTTGCAATTGTTGCAAATAATCAGCAGATGTGATGACTTCCGCCTTTGGACATATTTTCTTTCGCTTCGGATTACTCACTGTTGGACAATAGCTTCAAACGATTTTGTGCAGAAAAAAGTGCCTGGTTCTTGGTTTTCACTATCATCAGGTTGTCTGATATCGTCAGAACTCTCGATGCAAATCTACATTTAAGCCTAACGTTGACGGAGTTGATCCTATTTTTTCTTGCTGATGAAGTTTGAATCTCTCCAAGGCCGCCGGTTCATATTTGTCGTTTTAAATGACCTTGTCTCAGAATGTATAAATTTCTGCCTTGAGAACTTCACTTTTTATAATTCCTTCATCCAATTCCTGACAAATTTGCGCAATTGTAGTAGCAAACAGGGACTTCGACATCTTTATTCCACAGTGTTTTCGCTGACATGTTATTACGAGTTGTGCTTTAGAGACTTAAAAACTCCAAGGTCCATTGGATATAGAAGATGGCTGCTATAAGGGGGCAGTTTCAGAATCACTAGATTCTCTTGCATAAATGAGAATGGTTGATCTTTCTTTGGGAATGGCATGCAGAAAGGTTCGTTGAAAGTAACTCTTGAATGCGTCGCTCTGCATCCATCCCTTTGCCGTAGCAGCATACCACGTTCCAGGGTATTCACACTTTCTGTCTGCTAGCCAGGTAATCCAAAGATTTTTTCCTTTAAAAAGAATAAGTGGTGGTAATTTTCGGCGATGCATTGGTACCCATTAAAACAGAAAAGCTTTCCTTGCCTGGCCCTGTCGTGACTATGTGCTACTCTTCCCTTTTCATCAACTATTTTCACTCTATTCGGACCAAGACAGAAGCTTTTCTCATCAATACTATAGGTTTGTTCTGGTGGAACATTTAAAGTAGATTGTTTCAGCAGACTAAAGTAATCAGTTATCACAGATGGATCTACACTTCGTTTTCGAGCAACCTCAACAGGTTCCGGCTTTTTCTGAGAGAGGTCTTATCGACGTTTGAAGTTGGGAAAGTAGTTATCACCAGGTATTGAATACTTAAAAGGAATTTTTAGGTTATTTTCCTTTACGTATCGTCCAATGGTCAATAGAAGTTCCTTTTTTGAGGCAAAAACCCCACTTTTCCATGGTTTTGACGTTAGATGAAATTTTGGCCTCAATTTCACGCGGTATAGCTGATGGTCTTTCCATAGTATTGACTTTAACACCTTATATTACATGGATTCTTTAATATAAGGTAGGTTTGGATATGCAATAATGCTTAAAAGCTCGATAAAGTGTCATTTGTTTGCTCCTTACAGCTTCCACAGCAGTGTTTAATTGCTTGTTAGTATACGATGGAAGAGGCTTTTTACGAATGTAATTTCGAACCATTGTAATCTGCAAGAATGTATAAAAATAAACGAAAAGTACTAAACAAAAATGTATGCCACATATATACACTAAGTGTCCACTTGCCCTTTGTTGTGAATCCCACTTGCCCCAACTATTTCAAAACCCTGGGGTAAGTCGACCCTATCGAATTCTTTAATTAGTTTTATAAAAAGTAACAAATTTTATAAGAACCGTACAATAATACATACCGAATAAAATGTGGATTTATTTTTTTTTTTTTACAATTAATGGGAATCTGAAATGCATGTGCACAATTCAATCCTTGCTTTACAAACCTACATAATGAAAATCGTGCCAATAATTCCACGTAGCGAAATAAATTTGCACTCTGACAATATTATTCACATAATACATTGTTGCTTACGCTATTCTTCAACAGGTGGCACTCACAGCGAGCTTTAATAGTATATTAAGAAACAAGTTTCATAAGACGCATTTTTATCGCATGAGTCCAAGTTTAGAAAACGACCCGCGCAGCGGGGAGTTTTCTAATGGACGAATGCGATAAAGCGTCTTATGAAACGAGTTTCTTATAGTATTTTTTCTATTTTGCGTATTTGTGTTGAAAATTTTGAAAAAATGTAAATTCCATTTGTCACCTTATTTCACAATTTTGAATGTAGGTTGGCAACAGTGGTATTTGTTTGTTTGAGTTCGATACAAATATAGGGTATTAAAACTATTATTTGTTACTAGTTCATTTCAAACTACCTTATAAATATGTTCTCAATAGAGAAGTTGTATACTATATACATTATAATCGGAATAAAATTACACTATACTATGTAAACTTAATAATTTACACTCAAGTGAAGTTAACATGGTTAAATGAAGGTTATATTTTACGCAAAAGATGTACCTAATCGGCTTAATCTGAAAGCATATTGACGCTTTATCTTGAAACACAATAAAAAAGAGAAATCGTCCATATTCGGTTTTGGTCATCTTAATCATTGCAATACATTAATCAGGAATAATTCAATACAAAGGATATATACACATTTCAAATAAGAATAGGTTATGTTACATTTACGTTTTCATACATCAATAAAGAACTTCATTAGTTTACATACCAACATCAAGAAAAAAAATGTTAGGTTACTAAACTTTAAAGTCAAACATTAAAACACCCGTTTGAGTGTCATAATGTACATATTAAATACGCAAAATAGAAAAAATAGTTTTAAAACCATGGTTTCCACTTACCCCTTATTTTCACTTGCCCCAGTGTACCTTAATATAAAATCTCCATAAAGCAATAACATTATAAAATGGACCATCCTGTGAGGAGAATCATACATAACTGTGTACATTTTTGAGGGTTCGCCAATTTGCACTGTTTTAGAGAAAAAGTCCTTTATTTACTCAAGCTGTGTATAGTGTTTGCATTAGAAATACTGTTTGGGTAAAGCGTAAATTAAAAAGTTTTGTTTTTAGATTTCCATTACAAAAGGTTCTCAATGTGAAAAAGTGAAAAAGTTTACAAACCGCACCTTGTTCATTTTTATATTTTATATACAGCTGTTTGCATTTTATAAGAAAATATAATTCATTTACTAAGTCGTATTTTGAATGTAAAAAATAAATTTGCATTTTATCATCGATATAACTCGCACGTCATAAAACAAAAACTCGTGCTTTTCATTTCTTTTTCTAATTAAGATGGAAATTTGTTTATTCAGTTACAAAGTGAGTTTGTATACCTACGGAGTGTCTTAAGAACTGTTACTTTAAAAACATATTATTCTTAATACAAAACCATAACTTAAACATAATTTGAAATACATTTTAAGGAGAATGGTGATGGTTATAGGGAAGAGAGAGTGGCATGAGCATTACCCTTTTTATAATTTATTTTACCACTGATATACCTTCTTCAAGTAACCAGCCGTTGAACCTCATTAATCGTATACCAATACTAATATAAATTTGCATTAAAGCCAAAACGTCATCGTAAGTACCGTTGGTATTAAAAGTCATTAATCGGATAGGCTTAGCAACCATATTTTATCCTTGTCGCACACGTTGCAGTACATATTTACAACTTAAAACGTAGTGCGAATATAAACTCACAAAGTATCTCGATGTTGTCACGTCGAATTTTCTTTCTTTGTTAAATTCACCGGTACACACACCTATTTGTTTTAAGTTGCCTTACGAAAAACAGTACTTTTTTATTTTACATGTTCATGTTTTTTCTGTATTGTGATCAAAAGCTTATGAGTATATCATGCTTTGCACTTCATACATACAGCATATTTAAGCAATGTTGTGTTACCCCGGGTAAGATTGGTTTGGTTCTAGCAATGCATAACAAAATGTATCACAATTATTGATATTCTCGAAAGGATTTTTTACATTAGTGTGAAAGCAGATCAAACGAAAACAATTCAGTAAAGTACAAGAACATCGTTTCACTAAACCAAATTGTTGTATTTTATTATTACATGTAATAGGTAATATGCAGTATCTATTTATTCCTAACCTAAAAATATGTGTAAGCAATTACACTGACAATACGTACACTTGACAACGCTGATTGCCACGTCAATGATTTTGTAAGTAAGTTGGTTGGTTGGCTGGTGGCTTGAATAGCGTATACATAACGAATGCGCACAACCCATTATCTCCGCCCTCGAACCACTAACATAACCGATGCCGACTAGCAGCAAGCCGACATACGACTATGCTGCAATAACCGGAAAGAAAAAGAAACCGCAGAGGAGGAGGAGTATCATCCTTTTAGACATGGTATGAGAATATGTTTAATGTGAAACCTCGGAGGGCGACGTTTGCTGAGAGTTACATGAACGTAAAACTAGTATCTTTGTTTGTTTCCAGATGAAGAAACAAAGTTATCCGATCCTCCTTGCGTAAGTCCTGAAGATGATCCCGGCAGGTTGTTACACTTCGTGTTAATTATTAAATGCCATCGTACATATCTTTGAGTTTATTCTTAATTTTCAGTATATTTTGCTTCATAATTTGCATTACCACTTATTATTATTGCTGAAATGGAAAGGTTCAGTCTGAGTTGCTCATGGTTTCACGCTGTCAAAATTTGTTTTATTTTTTAGTTTTGGTGTAAAATGGTATTCTAGTGAATGAAAAAATAAAGCTTTGAATTGTCCTACCTTTCTAACTACATCGCTTAATAACTTAAGTAATGGAGGTTACTTCACCTTTATGGGTTTTACTCTATTAATGCGTTTCGACGGACATACAAGGTGTCCTGGAAAGATCTTTACAACGCTCTTCCACATAGAGTACACATCAAAATAAGTCGATTTAACTAAACTTACCTTATTCCAAAAGTGGATAATAACCGAACTACATGGTGTCAAAGTTGAACAAATAAATCATTTTCCTTAATATCTTTCGACTATTTCGAGCTTATTCCACGAAATTTGCCATACAGAGGTTTCTTGGAATGATCAATTCACCTAGAGGGCGTCAGAAGCGACGGTTAGGAGACTTTAAAATCACTATAACTTTTTTGTGCCACGGTGTATATCATTTTGAACTTGACGAATCTTATTCCCTATCTTTTCCAGTCAAGAAAAGTTCATTGAAGTCGCTAGAAGCAACCCTTTCCGAGAAAAACACATCTGAAGCTAATGGTGCACGGAAATTGTCAAAGTGAGTCGAAAGCTGTAACAAGGTATTGCAATTTTTTTGGAAGAATAGGGCAAACGCAAAGGATGTTACCTTGTGTTTATGGTATTACTCGTACTTCCTTGTTTTTAAGCATAGGAAATAAGATAAAAAAACAATTTTAACACAAAAATTAAACTGAAAACAATTGCAAATACAAGAGTATGTCATAAAAACTGTTCAATGTGCCCGCCATTTCCACGCATGCAAAGATTTAAACGATGCAGAAAATTAAAATTAACCCTTTGCATAAGTTCTTCATTATCTCGAAGATTATCTGCAGCATCCTAACGCAATATACCAATGTAGAATACACCCATATGTTATTGGTTTTTGAATATTGTCAAGGAAATACCGATAGTGTATCAGAGCTCACAATGTGTCAAACAAGGCAAAATCTTTTACGTTTGCCAAAGTTTAAAAAAAAAAAATTGAAATACCTTGTACTAGCTTTCGACTCACTTTAACAATTTGCTTTGAGTTATCGCCTTCAAATGCGTTTTCTCGGAAAGGGTTGCTTCTAGAGACTTCAGCAAAGTATACCTTTCTCAACTGGAAAATATAGGGAAAAAGATTTATCAAGCCCAAAATGACATACCCCGTGGTGTAAAAAAGTTATAGTAATTTCGAAATCTCCTAATTGTCGCCCTCTCTCGTTCGCAAATTTGAATTTCTCATGCCAAGAAATTAGTGTATTTCGTGAAATTAGCTCAAATTAGTCAAAACACATTAAGAAAATGTGATTTACTTGTTCAACTTTGACAGCCTGTAGCTCGGCATTATCAATCTTTGGACTAAGGTAAATTTAGTTATATCGACTTATTTGGAGGTGTACCCTATGTGGAAGAATGTTGTAGAGACCTTTCCGGGACACCCTGTATATCTTGAATTCACGTTTCACCAGGTAGTACACGTTGTTACCTCTAAATGTTTCTAATTCTATTTATTTTTAGCTAACTACAACAATTGCACTTTAATGGCAAAGTCATTAAAATTGGTAAACGATTTCGAAAACCAAGATCTTTGTATTACTTTATACTCAGGTGTGTGTTAATCAACAATTTGTAATCCTACATGCTTATGTAAATACTGATAAGCAATTTATTTCTTTTCTCTACAACCTGAGCAGTCAGGGTAGGTTTTAGAACGCCACGGTGTTATTTCGATTACTTTCATTAATTTCTTTTAGACCTTGGAGGATTTCTAATACCAATATCTTCGTATTTTTCTTCATGCCAATGTTAACTAATAAATTTCTTACTTCTACATCCTTTTATACAATGATTAATGAACACTTTATAGTGTATTTATTTTCTTTACAACCTGATTTAAAACCCGGATAAGTTAAAAGAAAACGATGTTAACATTTACTGACAATTACTTTAAATAATTTTTTTTAAACTTGGTGGGGGTGTATTCCACCTACACATTACGTTCGTGGGGCTGTATTTTAACCGCATATGTCTAACCACTTGTTGCTCGACTGCCTACTTTCTCTTTTGCTGCTGCAATAATATATTGATTTGTTACCTGGGTGATCCTGCAGTGAGGCCAATTATACTCTTCGTTATTATGTTCCTTATACATGCGAAATGTTATGTTTTATCTATTAGTCTAAATAAAATTCTCAATCTCTTATAATATATATATATATATATATATATTATATATATATATATATATATATAAAGGTGAGTCAGTTTTTGTAGACAAACTTTAACAGGAGATAGAACACATGTTTCTAAAAGGAAAAGTTCCATAAACATATGTCGTAGAAGGCTTCGTTTCCGAGATACAGGGTGTTGAATATAATTTTTTTCTCAAATTTTCATTATAACTCATAAACGAATGCTTAGATTTTTTTTCATGTTGGGGATAATGTCTATTAATTAAGGGGCATAAAACAAGCGATAAGAATGTTCACAAACTTGCACAGTGGCGGAGTGGAGGGGGTGCTCAACCCCTTTCATAAACAGAACTTCTACGCCAATGACTATTTTTAAAAACTGTTATTTTCATTATCTACATACAGTTTAACAAAATAATGTACCTTCTTCTGTTTCGAATTCCAGTGCGTTTCCGAGTTATTTTGATTTTTAATGTTTGATGTGGTACTAAGTTAAGTAATGTGCTTTATGTGAATAATTGAATATAAAGTTTTAATAAAAAGATATAATAAAACATTTAGAGCCATTTAGTACCTAACGATCGTTTCTTTAAAATTTCAAATACATTTTCGTTTGCGTCAACGCAACCTGACACTGTATAATTATGTATGTATCAATTTCGCCATAAACATGTATGTAGTTTTATGTGAGATTCTAATAAGTTATAGACCGCTGCTCACTTGCTCTCATTAAAGAGCCGCCACTGTATCAAGACTTTTGTAAATTGAAATCTGTTTAGTACACTAATTTTAACAATCCTTATTTATTATTGTAACAATACTTAATTAATAATTGTGAAATTAATAAGAATTCTTAGCAATAACGATTTATAAATAAATAACAATAACACTAGTATAATAAAATTAGACACTTTGTTCAAATGTAAACCGTTCTTTTCAATACACATTTCACAGCAACGTACAATAGAACGTCTTAAGTTAATTAAATGATGCACCCTTATGGATACTAAAAAAAAACCGATAACCTACCTATTTATAAATGAAAATGTATCTGAAATTTTAAAGAAACGATCGTTGGGTACTAAAATGGCTCTAAATGTTTTATTATATCTTTTTATTAAAAACTTTATATTCAATTATTCACATAAAGCACATTACGTAACTTAGTACCACATCAAACACTAAAATCAAAATAACTCGGAAACGCACAGGAATTTCGAAACAGAAGAAGGTACATTATTTTTGTTAAACTGTATGTAGATAATGAAAATAACAGTTTTTTAAATAGTCATTGGCGTAGAAGTTCTGTTTATGAAAGGGTTGAGCACCTCCACTCCGCCACTGTGCAAGTTTGTGAACATTCTTATCGCTTGTTTTATGCCTTAATTAATAGACATTATCCCCAACATGAAAAAATCTAAGTATTCGTTTATGAGTTATAATGAAAATTTGAGAAAAAATTATATTCAACACCCTGTATCTCGGAAACGAAGCCTTCTACGACATATGTTTATAGGAACTTTTCCTTTTAGAAACATGTGTTCTATCTCCTGTTAAAGTTTGTCTACAAAAACTGACTCACCCTGTATATATACATGAATCATGTACTAAGAAGATGTGATTCTACATGAAAAATAAGATTTTTATGAACTATATGCTCAGACGTACCGTTTTCAATATACACAAGTTGAATTTTTCAGTTTTGCACAATATCGCGAGAAATAGATATGATGTTCAGCTTTTATACAATTTGTTCTCATTAAGTCACTTGTTTTCGCTGCAAAATAAAGATTTTAAAAATTCAGTGGCGTGGATTTTGGGTATTTTGAGGTTTAACCCTAATTTCTACGCCACTGAATTAAATGAATTTAAAACGACTTAGAACCGCCATGTTTCTACACCAAAATGTCTTGGCTGATAGCTCTAAACTCAACTGTTTCCGAGAAAAATGGCATTCAATGAGAGAAAACATTTAAGAATCATTTTCATTAACAATTTATTAACAGTAGGCATAACATTGGAAAGAATGCAAGTAATAAATTATTCTTAAAATTATGGTTTTTTCTCATAAAATTTCTCGGAAATTTTCAACTTTAGAGCTGTTAACCAAGAGTACCTTTTGTAGAGAAAATAAAGCGGTTCTAACGTGCTCCTTGAAATTGCATTTATTTCAGTGGCTAGAAAGTAATGAAACTCAAAATACAAAATCACGCCACTGAATTTCAAAAACTTTATTTGAAATCAAGACACTTAACGAGCACAAATTGTGTAAGCTGAACATCATATCTCAAACGGTTCTCGAGATATTGAAAACTGAAAAATTCAACTTTGATCTCCTGTATAATGAAAACCTACGTCTGGGCATATAAGTTCATAGAAAAATTATTTTCATGTAAATCACCTCTTCTAGGTCATGCTATTTAATATATATATATATATATATATATATATATATATATATATATATATATATATATATAAGAGATGTAAATTTGACCTACTTTTGAAATACAATGTAACGTTAATTGGTTTTCAGTCAGAAAGCAGACTGTTAATTTTAAAAAGATTTATTTTATTACATATTTAAATATTTTATTTTCTGATAAAATTATGATTAATTCAATTAACATTTAATAAATTTGATTATATATTTGTAAGTAAAAACTAGATATATAATTATGAATTAAATTTATTCGTTTTAAATTTACATTATTTTCATACATTTCAATATTTATTAAAAATTGATACATTATAATGTAATAACATTAAATATTCAGAAACGAATTATTTTAAATTATCTTAAATATAATTTTAATAAAAAGGTAATGAAAAATTTAATATTATTATATATATATAATATATAATATATATATATATATATATATAATATTATATATATATATATATATATATATATATATATATATATAATAATGCCACTCAACGCGTCGGTCTCTAGCACTCAAACGACTGAATTTTTTCAAAATCTGTTTGGGCGAGAATATTAGCTTCTAGGACTATAATCTAAAATTAGTTTGATTTATACAGGGTGATCTACAAACTTGTTTATATTATTTTAAATGGAATACCCTTCTTTTTAATTTTTTTTGAAATAAGGTTTAAAAATAAGGTAGACTTTCATTAGAGTTCCTATACCTAAACCTTACAGTTTCCGAAATATTTAACATTTTTGAAAATGTTGGGTTGTCAAAAATTCAAGTATTTTTCGATTCGAAAAGATGAGACAATCTAATCTAGGTCATCGTAATAAGAATATTTGGAAGTACGTATTCTGTTGTTTATTGTTTCAAATCATAATTTATAAAATACAAAGAATAACGCGTAAAGTGAACAAACTTCAAAGTTAAATATCTTTGTTATTTTAAATACAACGCCAAGAAATTTTATCGGAATGGAATAGTATTCTTTGATTTATAAACATGTCTGTCATATTGACGTATTTAAAAATACGACAGTGTTTATAACTATTGATGATTTTTTCATTACAATGAAATATTCAGTGCAAGAAAGAGTGGATATGGTGTTGACCATAGGAGAATGCCATGAAAATTGTCTTTTGGCTTCAGGGTTTATGCCCAAAAGTACCCTGATCGCAACCATCCTGATACGGAGCTTTTAAAGGCTTTACAAACATTTCGAGCCACAGGTAACACTGCCTATCCAAAACCTAATAAAAGTAAACCGTAACTGGCAATGAAGATAGTGAGTTTTAGTATTAGGATCTATCGCTGAAAATTCACACTAGTACTAAAGTAAATGCTAGACAAACAGATTTAAGTAGAGGAAGTGTAGAAGAGTTCTCAAAAACACAAATTTCATGCTTATCACATAGAAATTCATCAAAATTTGTATGGCAATGACTTTCAACAACGAATAGATTTCTGTTTGTGGCAATTGAAAAATAGGGATCAACAAGATGTTTTAAATTTCGTTTTGTTTACTGATGAATCAACATTTCACAACAACGGTTTGGTAAATAGACATAATTTTCACTATTATGATACCGAGAATAGCCATGCTTTTAATACTGTTGACCGCCAAAATCGTTGGAGCATAAACGTATGGGCAGGAATTATTGGAGGTCAGGTAATTGGACCATACTTTTCAATGGTCATTTAAGAGACTTTTGGACATTCACGAAAACGTTCCGTTGAACATTAGACGGAATATGTGACTACAATTAGATGGGGCACCGGCATACTTTGATCGTAGAGTTAGAAATTATTTAACTAGGAAATTTGTTAATAAACGGATTGGAAGGAACGGACCATGTCATTGGCCACCAAGATCCTTGTCTTACTCCAATGGATTACTTTTTATGGGGCTATATCAAAATATTGTTTACAATATTCCTGCTACTACTGCAGACAATATGAAAGAGAAATTAGAAATGTGGACACAATTACTCCAGATATGTTAAGAAAAGTCAGACAAAATTTGGAAGAAAGAATTAGACTATGCATTCATCAGTTTGAACATTTACTGTAGTTACAAATCCAGCAGTAGGCTCTCGGTGCATTTTCAAGACCAGTAACCGTATAACCTTGATAACCTTAATAAACCAAAAACCGTTTAACACATTTGTAACCTTTGTAAATCACAGAATTCTAACTGATCGAGATCAGTTAATGGCGTAATGTCTAAAATGTAACAAATACACTAATTTCTCGAAAAGTATTGAAGTTAGGTATAGGGAACCCTAATACAGTTCGAACTGTTGTCAAAAGACTATTCCATTCCGATAAAAATGTCTCACTATCTTCATTGCCAGTTACCGGTTTACTTTTATTAGGTTTTAGGCAGTGTTACCTGTGGCTCGAAATGTTTGTAAAAGCCTTTGAAAAGCTCTGGTATCAGGATGGTTGCGATCAGGGTACTTTTGGGCATAAACCCTGGAAGCCAAAGACAAATTTCATGGCATTCTCCTATGGTCAACACATATCCACTCTTTCTTGCACTGAATATTTCATTGTAATGAAAAATCATCAATAGTTATAAACACTGTCCTATTTTAAATACGTCAATATGACAGACATGTTTATAAATCAAAGAATTCTAACTGATCGACATGAGTTAATGGCGTAATTTCTAAAAATGTAACAAATACACTAATTTCTTGAAAAGTATTGAAGTAAGGTATAGGAACCCTAATACAGTTCGAACTATTGTCAAAAGACTATTCCATTCCGATAAAATTTCTTGGGCGTTGTATTTAAAATAACAAAGATATTTAACTTTGCAGTTTGTTAATTGTACGCGTTATTCTTTGTATTTTATAAATTATGATTTGAAACAATAAACAACAGAATACGTACTTAAATATCCTTATTACGATGACCTAGATTAGATAGTCTCATCTTTTCTGAATCGAAAATACTTGAATTTTTGACAATACATTTTCAAAAATGTTAAATATTTCGAAACTGTAAGGTTTAGGTATAGAACTCTAATGAAAGTCTACCTTATTTTTAAACCTTATTTCAAAAAAATTAAAAGAAGGGTATTCCGTTTAAAATAATATAAACAAGTTTGTAGATCACCCTGTATAAATCAAACTAATTTTAGATTGTAGTCCTAGAAGGCTTATATTCTCGCCCAAACAGATTTTGAAAAATTCAGTCGTTTGGGTGCTAGAGACCAGGCGTTGGAGGTGGGCCACCCTGTATATATATATATATATATATATATATATATATATATATATATATATATATATATAAATGTAACGTTAATTGGTTTTCAGGTCAGAAAGCAGACTGTTAATTTTAAAAAGATTTAAAATTCCATTATTAAGTCGATATTTCAAAATATTTTATTTCTTCTTCTGGACTAATAATAAATATGAATTGAAAATGTGACAATGTAAATTTTAATAAATATTGATGAATGTATAAATACATGAAGTATTAAACAATAATTAATGTACAATGATTAGATTTGTACATTAATTATTTCCTTTATATATTACATGTATTATTCATACATTATCAATATTATAATGTTACATTGTCACATTCGTTTCAATTCATATAATTTATTAAATATTTGAATAAGTTACTGCAAAAATTATAAATTGATAATTTTGTGATTCAAAAGTCATTTTTGCCAAATAGAAATTTTCTAAGTCATTGTTTTCAAATTCGATATACAACATAAGTGTAAAAATTTAATACATTATGAGTAAATCGAAAAAACTACTTTTTACTGCGGAGGTAGTAACTACATACTTATCAGTGCATTCTCACACGATAAAGTCGCTTATTTAGTATTTCTTGCTCGTGATCAAATGTAAATTAATTTACAATAAATGTTCAAAATGTTGCCCGTTAGACGCAAGACATTTTGAACCCGTCTTATAACGACTTCATTTGTAGCCTTTGAATTTCTTGTGGGAAAGAGAATTGAAGGCATTTTGCACTCTTGCAATGCAATCTTCTTTAGTCGTTAGTGTAGCATAAACAATATTTTTAATTCGACCCCAAAGATAAAAATCCATTGGCGTAAGATCAGGTGACCTAGGTGGCCATGGAAAGGGACATTATTGGCAAACCAACGATCTTAAAAATTTCATAGTTTCATGGCAACAGCGTTGGTGTTGTGAGGGGGCGCACCGTCTTGTTGGTACCATAAATTTTCCTTTTCTAGATTTAATCGGGGTTGAATTCGAGTGTTTAATATCTCAAGGTAATTTTCTCCTAGAAATTAAATTTGTAATCATAAATCGCAACAATCAACTATTTTAAACCTCTCAAATCTTCGTTGTAAAAATACACGTCAAAGATTTCGTTATTCCGAATAGCACAAAATACGTTAAAGTCCAAATTTCCTGAAAATGGCATTCGCGAATTGGATTGCTTTTTCGTTATTCCAGTAATGCGAGTTTCGGCGATTAAATATGCCATTTTCGTAAATTTAGATTCGTCCGTCCATATGATATTAGTAAAAAATTAGAATTTCTTCTTTCAAATGTTGAACTAATTGTAAACAGTATGGTCTAAACTTACGTTTCTTAAGAATTCTTCTGATAGTTGTTGGTGTTAAGCCAATATCTGTTTTTGCGTCGTTTATGGAATTAGAAGGATAGCACGGAAATATCCTAAAGTTGTAACTTCATTCTGTTCGTTATCAATAGCAGTTTTTTTGCGAGGCGCAGAGTGCTTAAATGTGCCAAACTGTTCCAAATTTTGAACCACACGTCTTATTGTATCTGCTGATGGTCGGGGGCGCTCAGGATAGCGTTCGATAAATGTTCTTACTGTTCGTTTTACAACTCTATGACATTGTCCGTGAATTAAAATTAAGTTCAAATAATCTGTATTAGAATATTCAAGTCGAACCATTTCATCAAGAAAAACACAAACTGTCAACAATTTCATTAAATTATTGACTACAAAAGAGAAACAAAATAAATAAGCATCTTTATCGTGTACTTAATGATGCGCTGATAAGTATGTATTACCTCCGCAGTAAAAAGTAGTTTTTTTCGATTTACTCATAAAGTATTAAATTTTTACACTTATGTTGTATATCGAATTTGAAAAAAATGACTTAGAAAATTTCTATTTGGCAAAAATGACTTTTGAATCACAAAATTATCAATTTTTATAATTTTTGCAGTAACTTATTCAAATATTTTCTTTATTTCTATTGTCAATTATTTGGTTTCCATGGTGACCACGAACAAGGAATACTAGATTTAAGTATGTAGCTCATTTTTATCACAAATTTTAAAATTGGGACTTTTTTGATAATAAGTATGAAACTGTTACGTTTAGGCAAATAAAGTTTTAAACAAACTTACCTTAATTATTGACGTTAAATCGATCTGAGTAATAAAAATAGGGTTTCCATTTGATTTTTTGAGTAACTTGCATTTTTTTATAGTCAAGTTCAGACATTCATAATTTTATTTTTACGAAAAATTCAAATGTCATTTTTTGCAGACTGTTGCAATAAACCTTTGCCTACAACACCTCAAAGTTTTATTCAAACTGTTTGACAGGAACAGAACAATTAACGAGTTATTACTAAGACCGCATCTGTCCATTTTTTTAGAAAAATGTTTTTTTTTGAAACGACTGAAATTTCGTATCTAGTTTATTTAACAAACTTAGCTTAAAATTCGACATAGAATCCAAAAATGTATTAATATACAGGGTATTCCATTTAAAATAAGCGACTAAGTACCGACTTCCGGTATAACCGGAAGTGGTACGAACCTGAAAATATTTTAGATGAGTTAGCCCTAACATCATTAATTCATTACCCTGTCACCAAATTTTCAAAATTATAGTAAGTTTGGTTTAGCAGATACTCATAGGATCAGCTCCCAAAGGCGGACCCTGTATATATATATATATATATATATATATATATATATATATATATATATATATATATATATATAATCGTTACATTAAAAATTGTTTGTTATTTTAATCTTAGATTCGAATTAACGTTTTTCTCTTATAATAATCTAATAACAAAAAGGGATATTTGAAACCTGTTGTAAGGTAAGAGAGTGATCACTGTCTGACCAAGATAAAATATATGTTTGGTCAATTAAAATATTATTATATATTTAATAACAGGGAATCAGTGCAACTATATATAGATTTGGTAATAATTTATATCGGTAAGGTGTGTGGCCTATTATTATTTATTCAGCTGTTTTATTGATTTTTATTTAGTGTTTCACTAAAAGTTACTTTCAAAAGTTTTTATTTACTTAGTAATTTAGCTTAAAAACAAGACCGTGTATACTTTAAAAGTTTTCTTTTCTATTTTAATGGGGTATTGAAATTTGATTTAATTTCTCTTTTACTGTTAAGTGTCAAAGAGCTCCTGTTTATTTCCTTTTAAATTTCCAAACCTAATATTTTTTTTATCAATAAATATAACTTTATTTAATTAAAAATTATTATTAATTAAGGTTCAAATCCTACTCGAGGTAAACTTTTTACTTATGTATTTAGTAAAATTAATAATAATTTTTTGATTACATATTTACCTTTGAACTTATTCGTTCATAACAAAACTTATAATAAAATAACTTTATTTACTTTGGCTTTCCTGTGTTCTATTGATTATTGTGTGTTCTATTTGTTATTATAATTAAGTAATTGTATGTGTTCTCTTACAGCTTTATTTCCCCCTGTCGTAGTTTAGGGACTGTCTTTTCTTAAATTACGTGACGCCTTAGGTATTTTTACTATTGTACTGATCCCAAAAATCAGCCGAGCTAGACCCATCTCTCATCATATTCTCCCGTAGCGTATTTCGGGCTTAGGTCAAAAATTATTTTGAACACGTTACAGGCAGAAATTCTGGCGACCAACTCCAACCTCTATTATCCAGGACTTTAGTATTTGGGATATGTCGTATACAAACACGGATTGTTACTAGATTCAGACAAGGTAGGCACAAATACTAGGACTGACAAGCTGGTATAGACGTTTTATTTTAAATTTTGCTGCTCTTATTGATCCGCTAGGTGCGCTCACTAGAAAAAATGCCTCTTTTGTATGGTCTTCTGAATACCAAGACGCTTTTGACTCTTTGAGAAATGTTTGATATCTGCTCCTATTCCCTTGTCCAGACTTTTCTTGTGCTTTCCTTCTTCAAACGGATGCCTCAGATTTTGGTTTGGGTGCAGTGTTAAGTCAACGTACTTCTGAGGGTGAACAGGTAATTAGCTATCTAAGCCGTTCCTTATCAAAAACGGAACGTTATTACTCTACGACGGAGAAAGAGCGTTTGGTAGTGACTCTGTAGCTGTTGAACCTTCTTCTCGTATTACCCTCCCAATCACTTAATCTTGGTATCTAGCTATGAAGAATCGTGTTACTTCCTCTCCTAAAAAGTTTCCTTTGTAGTTCGTAAAGGATGATCTACTTTACAAACGAGTCAAGTCTTCTTCTTTATCTGATGACCTCCTAAAGAACGGATTTTAGCCCACGGAACGCTCCAGGATATAAACTGACCGAGAATAGGATGTGCTATTCGAACTGCTAAGCATGATGTCACTGATCCTGCTAATCCTACCTCTCCTCTTTTAAATCCTGACAGTGATAAACATCCTACGCGTACTACCAAATTTTATGATTCACTTCGCTTAGACATTCTCAAACGGATGAAAAGTTGTACCTAACGTAAGCAGAACCGTTACAACTTTCGTCACGGACGTGTACGCTATAAAGTCCGCGATTCCGTTTGGAAAAGGAGATTTGTTTTATCTGATGCGGCCCGGCACTTTAATATCAATTAGCTCCGAAGTCCGTGGGTCTGTGTCTCCTTAGAGTTGCGAAGTTCAAGATTCTACGGGAAAATCATCCGGAATTTACCACGCTAAAGATCTGAAACCAAATACTGTCTGATAGCGAACCTGCTACAAACAATTTAATTGTTCCTTGGCATAGGAAATGCCATGAGTATTAATTTTCTTTATCTTCTCTGTTTGGGTAGTTTGGTTGGGAATGTCAGGGAATGAACTACGGAGACCTCTCCTTCGTCATCCGTGACTGAACATCCAGTCCTTCAGTCCTTCTATCTGCACTTCTCCCAAGAGCTTTCCTCCTAATTTTCCTTAAGGAGGTCTTTGGGGACTTACGTTTTTTATTTCACTTTAATCTAAATCTACTATGGCTTCCTGCTTCCCTGAATGAACGAATAAATGGTGTACGACTGGACCTAAGAGGAACGGGATAGGCTCGTCTTCCCTGCGCGAGCTTCGGTGACCATGGGATCCCGGAAATCAGAGTCAATGGAGTTATATTTTCGCCGCAAATGAGATTTCCTCTTTCTCTTCGACTATCTCTTAACAGCACCTATGCCATTTCATGTGTGGTAGTTCATGGTGTGTAAGGCTGATTTGGAATCTATAATGGGCTCCTCTTTACAGGTTGAGGGTGGGATAGTTTTCTAGGGGTTGGGTTTAATTTCTTTCTTCCTCTCTAACTTTACTTTGGGTATCTTTAGGTCTCGTACTGTACCACATTGAATAGGTGTTTGCTAGAACGAATGAGACGAATACAATCACACCTGCCCAAATCACCTCATCCTTATCGGCTTTGTTTCCTTAAGTATCGTAATAAAACCTTTTTTTCCTGATTTTTTAATTTTTTTTGGAAGTACTATCGCTTCACTGTATGCTCTCCTTTTATCTTTATTTTTATTATATTTTTGCTCCTAGTAGCGACCGATTCGTCGAAAAAGTCAGGTGAGAGTGAGGTTAAATTGTTCTTTCGTTTGTTGCTTGAGTTGTTTGCTTTAGTGTCCGTATCTGGTGGTATATACGTTTATGTCGCTCCACGCTTAACGTAACTTTCTTCTTACTCTTTGCTCTTAAGTGGAGTGGGTGTCATTGTCTACTTTGGCGTTGGGTTAACTTATAAGGATTTCGCATTTATATATTTATTTTAAATTTCGGTTTGTCTGACACCTTCAATCAGTCAAGGGTTGGGATATGGAACGAGGTTGGGCTCCATTTTTTTTCGTGCTTTTTGTCCTGAGTTATAATCTTACTTCTTCCTACATTTTATCTTTCTTCTACCTTTTGGTTTCCTCTACCGAGGTCTCAATTTGACTGGGGAGATTGTTACACGTCGTTTTCACAAGCAAATTCCATCGTACACATTTTTGAATTTGTTCCCAACTTTCAATATATTTGTTACATAATCTTGCATTACTTTTTATATTTCGAAGGTTTTACAAAATGGCAGGTTATTTCTCCAACGGGATTTCTGAAGTGGTAAGTTTGAGTTGAGCGTTTATAGAGGCGAAGAACAGCGTCAAGTCTAGATTCCATTAATCAGTACACAAGTAAAGGTTATCGAGAAGAAGAAAGAACCTAAGAACTAAGCTTTAACTAAATACTAACTGGCATTTCAGCATTCATAAAATATCAAAAATGGGATTAAACAAAACGTACCCCAAAATCCTTTAAGAGTTGCGAATGTATATATATATATATATATATATATATATATATATATATGTATGTGTGTATAAATAGCAGTAATAATTGTGAATTATTAAAATCACCAACTTACACATGGTAAAAGATTGCCTCGAGTGGGACTCGAACCCACGACCACTATTTAACCATCTAAGCTATCGAGGGAGCTAGTTCCACTCGATTGAATCCTACACAGTTCAAAATTTTGTCTGCAATTTGGATATTATTGGTAACTGATTCATCAATACATGGTGTTTCATAATTGGTTGCTATTCCTTAAGAGTGTGAATCCTTTGGCTACAGGGTGTTACAGGTTCAAGAAAAAAAATCTTTTTTTTATTAGAACTTGGATAACGTTCTAGATATTTTTTTAAAATTTAGCACACGCGCTCTAAGCATCAACAGCCGTATCTTGATGTACAAGATTGTTTAATTCTTTAACCAGTAGCGTCCGTACGCCACTGCTTTTTCTTAAAATAAAAATAATTTTTAAAATCCTCATATATTTTGGAGTAAATTTGATTTCTTGACTTTTTTATCCGATGCGCGGTTTTCACGTAAAAAATAAAAACCATTTTTATGCATAATAATATCGCTGTTCTTCTTTAAAAGTAGGACAGGGACTTTATTGTTAAGGAAACAATGGAAATGGTAAAACGATGAATGCTAAACTGTTTGGACAGATATTTATTTCAGAACGCGGCGTTTCATTTACTTAAAATTTTAAAACGTAATAATTTTTTAATTAGATTGATAAATATGCAAAATAAACTCACCAAGACACATTATTTTGCTGAACAATCTGGAAAACACAAAAAATACAAATGATAAGAACGAAGATATCAATGCTCTTACGTAAACTTCCCTTAAACGGCAATATCCAAATCCCGGGCACATTTAAGTTGAATTTTCAGCGAACGCAACACTTCGTCTCATTATCACTCTTCCAATCCTATTTTTATTTACTTACACCTGGTACACTAAGATGCAATTATTTTAATATTAACATATTTCATCTTTCACCAAAATTTTGTGCATGACTTCAGCATTATTTACATTCAGCAAAAATGCACGTATATAAATCAATTTACGCTGCATACCTCTATTTTTTTACTCTATTTAAGTAACAGGGAAAGCATTAAACGATACCTCAATATTCCATTTTACAAAGTTTAATTAAAACTGTAAATCATGTGAGTCATGGCGCTCGTTTTCCGCACGATGTAAGTTACCTTTTATAGACCGGCTGTGCAAACAAACGTGAAGTGAGTAACCATGTACAAGAAGTTGACCCAGATCCAGAAAACGGTATTCACTTTTTGTAATAAACTCCAGTTATAAAATTACGTTATAAAAGTAAACAATGATATTCAAACTTCTATTGAGCATTGGCATTTTGTTCCAGGAGTTTTGTACCCCCTCATGGCTGTTCTCCAAAACAATTGTTAGATCAAAATTGTGGGAGGGACCTGGTTGGCTTTATAATGAACCCAATATGTGGCCCCAAGGTGAAATTAACTGTAATGAGGAAAAAAGCAATAAAGAGGAAAAAAGTGTGTCACTACTCTTATTAATTCTAATTCATTTTCGGTAGATTGACATGTTTCATACTTTTCGAAATATACAAAGATCTTACGAATGATTGGATGTATTTCAAGATTTCTGTTTAATATAAAGACTCCGACACAGAAGTTGTATGGCGGACTCTCTGTAAATGAATTAGAAGCTGCCGAGACACATATTACAAAGTTAATTCAAAACGAAAGCTTTGATGGTGAGAATGATCCTCGTTTGTGTAACTTGAATGCTTTCAGAGATGAGCGTGGAGTATTTCGCTTACGTTCTAGAGTTTCAAATTGATATGATGCTGAAGAATTTCGTTTTTCGGTAATCTTATCACCTAATCATGTATTAGTTTGTACACTTATTTTCGAACAGCATGTGTTTACGTGTAGGTACTCCAGGATTAATGACTGTTTTACGTGAGCATTATTAGATAATAGGAGGGTGAAGGGTTATCCGATCTATTTTATCGAAATGTGTCGTTTGTAGACGACATAAAAGTAATGCTTTTGTAACAAACTTACCTCCTCTTCCATTGATCTTGTGCGAGATGCAGCTGTTTTTGGGATAGCGGGGGTAGATTTCGCGGGGCCATTGTTTTTAAAAAAATGTGGAAAAAACATGGGTGTGCATTTTTACCTGCGCCGTTTATCGAGCGATACATTTAGAATTGTGTACAGGATTCTCTACAGCAACTTTATACGAGTGCTTCGACGATTTATAGAAAGACGTGGTCGACCAAGGACTATTTATAGTGACAATGGTACTAATTTCGTGGATTTTGGGAAAGACTAGTGGGAATTTTAAAACAAATTCTGTGCAAAGTGATGCTAATGAGCTTACTTCTCTTACGCCTGTGATGTTTATGAGGGACATAGTGGTCTTCCCGATTGTGACAAGGTGAATCGTTATGTAAAAGGATTCAGCACAAGCAAAAGCTCCAAGATGACCTAAGGGAGAGATTTAGAAATGAATACTTAGGATAATTAAAATCTTGGAGTGCTAAGAAGCCTGGCAGGCAAATTGCCTTGGGGGAAATGGCCTGTATAGGTAATGTCGTTGACAAACGTGTTCAGTGGCCGATAGGTAGAGTTGCAGAAGTGATTCCGGGCAAAGATAGACAGATCGGCCTTGCTAGAGTGAATACGGCTAGAGGATCCTTATTGAGACCAGTTCAGCGTTTGTATCCATTAGAATGTGATATGACAGACCCCGTTGTTGAGAAGAGAAGCCTAAAGATTTCATCATCCACAAAAGAGACGAAGGCTGATGTAAATGAACCTGAATCTATAGAAAGTGCGGAAAATTGTTTACGAGTTGATGTTGACAGAGTAACGCGTAGTGGCCGTCTAATTAAAATGCCCAACAGATATACATATAACGAGTATTTTACTTTTACTATTGCTTAGTTATTTTAGTGTTAAGATAGTGGCGTTATAAATTGTATTGTTAACAATTTTGTTATTGTAATGTGAGAATCACCTTTTTTTGATAATTTAATTCTAGTACAAGTAGAATATAATAGTTTATCTCGAAGTTAGTGTAATTACAACTGTTCACTTGGTTTTATAAGGAAGCTTTGTTGCTACTTAAAACGGGTAGTTTTTTGGACGTAACATAAGTTGAATGAATAATATTATTTATTATTATTATTCATAATATTTACGAGATGTACTCCAATAGTAAGATTGAAATTGTCATTATTATATTTCGTTAAGTAAACGTAATTTGAGGGGAATATGTAACTATCACATGCGCTCATCAGAAAGTTCAAGCTAAACAACTTTTTGAAGGAAGTAAAATATCCTTATTTTATCGATTATTAAAACAAATCGGTTGATGGAATTAATCTTTGTGGCAATTATGGATGGTGTATTAGTAAGTGACGTGACTGATACCAGCAGTAGAAAACGACACTGTACTACAGAAAAAGAGAGAATAAAAAAGAAGAAAACAAGGCAAATCTTCTTGCTAACCCATTTTTGTATCTTTTGCCTGTGGATTAAATTTATTTAAGATACGAACCAAAAGACCTACATTTAGAAAAGTAGAATTACAAATGTGTGTATCCCAATATTAAAAATTTCCCTGTAACGATATTCCAAAACAAATATTAATAAACACTAAAAAGAAACGTTCATAAGCTTAAGGATATACTACAGCAGGATGTACGTCACAAATCAGGCAAGCATTATCGGTCTGTAGAACTTTTGGAGGTGCGCTATCATAGAATCTTATGGATTGCAAAAATATTATAAGTGGCGCAGAGTTCAACGAAAATAGAGGTGGAGATCGACGGAAAAATAAAATGTCAACGCAAAGGTTTATAGGAAAGAAATGTGTTGAGAGTCACTGCAATAGGGTCAAGTCCAAGAGATTATCCTTGAGTGCTATGCCCAATACAAACAAAATGTTTAACATGTATAACGACACTGTAGACCAAGATCTTCAAGTAAACTATTCGTTCTTCCACAAAATATTTTCAACAATTTAGGATTTGCTTCTCCAAAAACTGGCGTTTGCAGTTACTGCGAACGTATAAAACGAAATACTGTCGGCAACTTGTTTAAAAGTTAGAAATCAATCATCTAGAAATCTGATAGTACCTACATTAACTAAGAGCTGTGCAGTTTCACTTAATGGTGAAGGAGGAAGAAGAAAGTGCTGCATCTAAGAGCTGTGCAGTTTCACTTAATGGTGAAGGAAGAAGAAAGTACTGCATCATTTTGCTTTCATAAGTGCGGCAACTCCCAAAACTGCCGATTCAATAATGTTTATATTTATTGCAAATTGGATGCTATGCATTTTGTATTGTTGACTTGAAAAGTACGTTACCTCACTTTTACGTGTAGGTTGAACATCAATGCGGCCGAGGCTCAGATGCAACTGGTTTCGCAATTTTACATTTTTTAAATAATAATAATTGGGATGGTGTACGGCTGTAGTGGGAAAAATAAAATCAATCATATTGTCCATCTATGATACTGGTGGCTTTCTAAGCATTCACCACGTAGCGTTAAAGAAATTGCGGTAATTTTTCCAGTAATAGGTCATTTGTGTCTTCCAGCCGATAGGGTCTTCGGAGGAGTTGAAAAACTTAAACGCTGTTGAGTTACCATTACTGGATTTTGCGAGAGAAATTTCTCAATATAAAGGAAAGTCCGTTAATGTTTTACTAAAAAAAAACGTTTCAGGGAAGATTGGGTAAGGGACGATCAATTGAATTTTTATTTTGAAGTTCTAAAAGACTATGTTACTTTTAATGAACAACATGATGAAGACCTGCAGTTTATGCCATTGCTTAGAAGTAGATTGTTAACGTTAACTTTGTTTTATACCACACTTGTGTGTTCAATTATAATTCTTGTTCGGTTTAAAATTACATTATTTTTATTTAAAAATAAAGATTTTTGTGCAGTATAAAACGATTCTTTAATTCCTAAAAGTTGTAAAACAGGATTTTGCTTTCAAAACGCAAAAAGTCACTACTTGTTCATCAAAATGAAACGAGTCCAAGGGTCCTTTTTGATTTATCTGAGATAAAGCATTTCCATGCGGGATTTTTTGTGCCTAAAAAGTAATGCACCAACTTTCATAAATAAAAATAGTTAGCATTGTTAGAACTATAACAACGTTGTCACAAGCTTTTCTGGTTTTCTCAAAAAGTACTTTTTGTGACTTGCTGCGTTTTGTCAAAAAGCTCCTCAAGCATATAAGAGATTTCACTGGTGGATAGTTGACCAACATGGCATTGTTGTTTTCTAAAACAGAGTATAATACATGTAAACTCTTTGATTAAATTAGACAACATTGTAATTTGACACGTCATAAAACATCATGTCGTGCAGCTAAACTTACGTGAAATTTACAACAGTAATTTATAAAACGACAATTACATCTTTGGAATAAATATACACGAGTTTTTTCTATAATGTGAAAAGATGAATATCTTTCTCAAATGAATAAGAATTGTCACGAAGACAGAATCGAATTAAATTTCATTTAAAAGTGATGCGTGATATGTCTGCTTGTGAAAGCAGTTATATTACTCGATAAACAAATATTTATATAAACGAATTTCGATAAACTCCCACAAATTTTCGACAACATACTAAAGGTTTAATTATCATTACTCTACTTCGAAATTTAATTAAGCGCTAACTTCGAATTTCAATCAAGTACATAAAACAGAATAGGTGAAAGCACATTCAATAAGTGTTTTGCACATATTCAATTATCTATATTCAATTCTTAGCACCTCCCATATACAACAATGTACTTTGGTTTTCTATTTTTTGGTAAATCATTAATGAACGGTCAGTTTAAACAGTCGTATAACCCAAGGCTGCCTTAAATTATATTTCTTATAAATGCATTTATTTACATAAATGTGGTTTAATTTATTTACATACATTTCTATGAATATGTTTATTTGTAAATATTAGTTAACCCCACAACTCGACAATTAGACTCACTTCAAAGAGAGAATTTTAAGCTATTATAAAGTTTTAATTACTGTAATACTTATAGCAAAGAGTTGCCATTGTCACGCTCGCGCTGGATGAAAAGGAATATATCCTGTGAACGTATTTATCTCAGATGCTCTTCTAGTGGTATTTATAGATCGTTTAAAAGGCAATAAGTGTTTCTGTCTTTTTATTTACATCCTTTATTTCATTCACGCTCCTTCTTTTGACGGAAAAGAATATACTAATTACGCTGGTGTAGCAAGTATATAACTCCTGATAACGAATCTATACCATAAAATTAAAATTAAGCATGTGGTGATAAACCAGATTGTGTTATAAGAATGAAAATTGACATTTTGTGTGCCAAAGCTGGACGTTCAAGTTCCGAAGTCAAATAATCCAGCACGAATTATACAAAGCCGTTTTTACTTCGAATATGTTCTATTTTATTTTATAGATTATAAAAACATAAAACAAATTAAAATACTTATCTTTTGGGATCTTAAATAATGTATTTTATGAAAATAATATGAAAACGCAAATAAAAGCCTGACGTTAATATAACAGTTAGATAACTATATAAACCAACTATAGAATCTAATTTTATCTTTTTAGCAAAAAATAGCTAGATCTTTACTAAATTAAATATTAGTATACTGCCTTGAAGATGACCAGTCAGAACAAAACTCTCTAACGGACGAAGACTAACACTGAAAAATATCATAATTAAAGAGCAAATTTAACAACACTTAATCAAATTATCATGTAAGTGTAAAGTAGTCAAATTGACAAAAGCATTTACAAATAGAAACCTCACATATCCATTAAAGATCTAGCAAAATCTAACAAAGAGACAGTTTTGGGTTAATAATTGTAATTGCTATTGTATAGAGAAAGCGCTTTTTACAACTTTTGGCCAAGTTTCGCCAAAACCAGCCATGTGTGAATGTGTGTGTGTGTGTGTGTGTGTGTGTGTGTGTGTGTGTGTGTGCGTGTGCGTGTGTGTGTGCGTGTGCGTGTGCGTGTGCGTGTGCGTGTGCGTGTGCGTGTGCGTGTGCGTGTGCGTGTGCTGCGTGCGCTGTGCGCTGCGTGTGCGTGTGCGTGTGCGTGTGCGTGTGCGTGTGCGTGTGCGTGTGCGTGTGCGTGTGCGTGTGCGTGTGCGTGTCGCGCGCGTGCGTGCTGTGCGTGTGCGTGTGCGTGTGCGTGTGCGTGTGCGTGTGCGTGTGCGTGTGCGTGCGTGCACGCGTAAGTGGACATAATTGCGTGTGTGTGTTGTGTGGTGTGTCCATGTGTCCGTGTGCCCGTGTAACCGTGTGTCCGTGTCCGTGTGACAGTGTCTCTGTCCGTGTGTTCGTGTGTCCGTGTACCTGCGTGTGTGTGGGTCCGTGTGCCCGTGTGGCCGTGTCCCCGTGTGTCCGCTTGTGTGCCCGTGTGCCGGTGTCTCCGTGTGTCCATGTGTCCGTGTATCCGTGTGCGTGTGTCCGTGTGTCCATGTGTCCGTGTGTCCATGTGTGCGTGTGACCGTGTGTCCGTGTGTCCATGTGTCCGTAGGTCCGTGTGCGTGTGTCCGTGTGTCCGTATGTCCGTGTGTCCGTGTGTCAGTGTGTGTGTCTGTGTGTCTGTACATCTCTGTGACTGTGTGTGTGTGCGCGTGCGTGTGTAGGTACGTGGTGTGTGTATGAATGTTAGTATACACAAGTCCAGAACGAAAAGACCTACGTACTTAAAAGTTTGTATGCAAACTTGTTTTTATTTAGCTGGGAGCCCGTGTGTCCATGTGTCGGTGTGTCGGTGTGTCTGTGTGTTCGTGTGTCCGTGTGTCCGTGTGTCCGTGTGTGCGTGTGTTCGCGTGTCCGTGTGTCCGCGTGTCCGTGTCCGTGTGTCCGTGGGTTTGTGTGTCCGTGTGTCCGCGTGTACGCGTGTCCGCGTGTACGCGTTTCAACGCATCCGCGTGTCCGCGTGTCCGACTGTTCGCGTGTCCGCGTGTCCGCATGTTCGTGTGTTTGACTGTGTCTGTGTATCTGTTTGTCCGTGCGTCTGTGTGCGCGCATGGGTATGTGCGCGCGTGCGTGCGTGCGCGCGGCGTGCGTGCGTATGGGTGCGCGTGAGTGCGTGTCGCGCGTGCGTTCGTGTGTGTGGCGTGCATACGTGCGTTCGTGCGCGCGCGGTGCATACGTGCGTGCGTGCATACGTGCGTGCGTGGATGCGTGCGTGCATGCATGCGTGCGTGCGTGCGGGCGTGCGTGTGTGCATCCCCGCGCGCGCGTGTGTGTGTGTGTGGATGTATGTTAGTATACACGATAACTCCAGAACGAAAAAATCTACGTACTTAAGAGTTTGTGTTTGAGCTTGTTTGTATTTGGCTTAGAGCTGGTCAGATTTTGTGAAAAATCCACCGGCGGGGAGGGGGTTTGTTAGGGGAAGTTTTTGGTTTTTATCAAATATTTCTAAAACAGCTGCATATTTCAAAGGTATGAATATACCCAGATATGGACCTTAAACGTATCGATTAATTATGTTCTATGGAATTTTTTGATACCACGCGTAATTTAGCGGCAAAACCTTCTTAAGGTAGGATTTAAGTGTTAGTTTAAATATTTTTAAGTCCTCAATAATGATTCATCTTATAAGAAAAAGTGTGGACATGTTTTTTAAAGAAAATTTAACTTTACATAACTTTTCTTTATAAAGTTGCTTAATATAATGCAAGGTAATTCTAGAAAATAATTAAATATCGTGTGCGTGTGCGTGTGCGTGTGCGTGTGCGTGTGCGTGTGCGCGTGCGTGTGCGTGCGTGCGCGCGTAGGTGCACGTATGTGCGTGTGTGTGTTGTGTCGATGTGTCCGTGTGTCCGTGTCCGTGTGACTGTGTGTCTCTGTGTCCGTGTGTTCGTGTGCCCGTGTGTCTGCGTGTATGTGGGTCCATGTGCCCGCGTGTATGTGGTCCGTGTGTCCGTGTTCCCGTGTTTCAGTGCGTGTGCGTGTGCGTGTGTGTGTGTGTGTGTGTGTGGTGGTGTGCGCGCGTGTGCGTGTGTGTGCGTTTGCGTGTGCGTGTGCGATTGCGTGTGTTCGTGCGTGAGTGTCTTCGTGTGCGTGTGCGTGTGCGTGTGCGTGTGCGTGTGCGTGTGCTTGTGCGTGTGCGTGTGCGTGCGCGCGTGGCGCGTGCGTGTGCGTGTGCGTGTTCGTGTGCGTGTGCGTGTGCGTGTGCGTGTGCGTGTGCGTGTGCGTGTGCTGTGCGTGTCGTGTGCGCGCGCGTGCGGTGCGCGTGCGTGTGCGTGTGCGGCGCGCGTGCGCGTACGTGTGCGTATGCGTGTGCGTATGCGTGTGCGTGTACGAGTGCGAGTGTGCGTGCGTGTGCGTGCGTGCGCGCGTAGGTTGACGTGTGTGTGTGTTGTGGTGTGTCCATGTGTTCGTGTGCCCGTGTAACCGTGTGTCCGTGTCCGTGTGACAGTGTCTCTGTCCGTGTGTTCGTGTACCTGCGTGTGTGTGGGTCCGTGTGCCCGTGTCCGCTTGTGTGTGTGCCCGTGTGTCCATGTGTCCGTGTGTGTCGTGTGTCGTGTCCGTGTGTCCATGTGTTCGTGGGTCCGTGTGCGTGTGTCCGTGTGTCCGTATGTCCGTGTGTCCGTGTGTCAGTGTGTGTGTCTGTGTGTCTGTACATCTCTGTGACTGTGCGCGCGTGTGTGTGTGTGTGCGTGTGGGTACGTGGTGTGTGTATGAATGTTAGTATACACAAGTCCAGAACGAAAAGACCTACGTACTTAAAAGTTTGTATGCAAACTCGTTTTATTTGGCTGGGAGCCCGTGTGTCCATGTGTCGTGTGTCCGTGTGTCCGTATGCCCGTGTGTCAGTGTGCATGTGTCCGTGTGTCCGTGTGTTCGTGTGTTCGTGTGTCCGTGTGTTCGCGTGTCCGTGTGTCCGTGTGTCCGAGTCCGTGTGTGCGTGGGTCTGTGTCTTCGTGTGTCCGCGTGTACGCGTTTCAACGCATCCGCGTGTCCGACTGTTAGCGTGTCCGCATGTCCGTGTGTTTGTCTGTGTCTGTGTGTCTGTTTGTCCGTGCGTCTGTGTGCGCATGCATGTGTGCGCGAGTGCATGCGTCCGCGCGGCGTGCGTGCGTATGAGTGCGCGTGAGTGCGTATGCGCGGCGTGCGTGTGTGTGTGTGCGTGCGAGTGCGTGCATACGTGCGTTCGTGCGCGCGCGTGCGTGCATACGTGCGTGCGTGCATAGGTGCGTGCATGCATGCGTGCGTGCGTGTGGGCGTGCTTGAGTGCATTCGCTCGCGCGCGTGTGTGTGTGTGTGTGTGTGATGTATGTTAGTATACACGATAACTCCAGAACGAAAAATCTACGTACTTAAGAGTTTGTGTTTGAGCTTGTTTTATTTGGCTTAGATTTTGTGAGAATCCAGCGGAGGGAGGGTTTGTTAGGAAGTTTTTGGTTTTATCAAATATTTCTGCATATCTGAAACGTACGAATATACCCAGATATGGACCTTAAACGTATCGATTATGTTCTATGGAATTTTTGATACCACGCGTAATTTAGCTGCAAAACATTCTTAAGGTAGGATTAGTTAGTTTAAATGTTTTTAAGTCCTAAATAATGATTCATCATATAAGAAAAAGTGTGGACATGTTTTTTAAAGAAAATATAACTTTACATAACTTCTTTATAAAGTTGCTTAATATAATGCAAGGTAATTCTAGAAAATAATTAAATATTGTGTGCGTGTGCGTGTGCGTGTGCGTGGTGCGTGTGCGTGTGCGTGTGTGTGTGGTGTGCGTGTGTCCGTGTGGGTGTGTCTCTGTGGCCGTGTGTTCGTGTGCCGTGTGCGTGTATGTCCATGTGCGGTTGTGTCCGTGTTCCGTGTGCGTGTGCGTGTGCGTGTGCCTGGGTGCGTGTGCTGTGGTGCGTGTCGTGCGGTAGGTCACGTAAGTGCGTGTGTTGTGGTGTGTCCATGTGTCCGTGTCCGTGTGACTGTGTGCGTGTCCGTGTGTACGTGTCGTCGTGCCGTGTGTCGTGCGTGATGTCGTGTGCCGCGTAGTGGTCCGTGCCGTGTTTCGTGTGTGTCGTGTGCCCGTGTGTGCATGTGGCCCTGTGTGTCGTGTGTGTGTGTGTGTGTGTGTGTATGTGTGTGTGCGTATGTGTGTTGTGTATGTGTATATGTGTGTGTGTGTGTGTGTGTGTGTGTGTGTGTGTGTGTGTCGTGTTGTGTGTGTGTGTGTGTCTGTGTGCGTGTGTCCGTGTGTCCGTGTCTCCGTGTGTCCGTGTGTGTCTGTGTGTCTGTACATCTCTGTGCCTGTGTGCGCGCGCGTGTCTGTGTGCGCATGCGTGTGTGTGGACCTGGTGTGTGTATGTATGTTAGTATACACGACAATTCCAGAACGAAAAGAGCTACGTACTTAAAAGTTTGTATGCAAGCTTGTTTTTATTTGGCTGGGAGCCCGTGTCTCCGTGTGTCCGTATGCCCGTGTGTCAGTGTGTCCGTCTGTCCGTGTGTCTGTGTGTCCGTATGTTTGTGTATCCGTGTGTCCGTGTGTCCGTGTGTTCGTGTGTCCGTGTGCCCATGTGTCCGTATGTTCGTGTGTCCTTGTGTGCGTGCGCGCATGCGTGCGTGCGTTCGGGCGTATGTGAGTGCATGCGCGCGCGTGTGTCGTGTGTGTGTGTGGATGTATGTTAGTATACACGATAACTACAGAACGAAAAGACCTACGTATTTAAGAGTTTGTGTTTGAGCTTCTTTTTATTTTGGCTTAGAGCTGGTTAGATTTTGTGAGAAATCCAGCGGCGGAGAGGGGGGTTTGTTAGGTGAAGCTTTTGGTTTTTATCAAATATTTCTAAAATATTTCAAATATATGAATATACTTAGATGTGGACCTTAAAGGTATCGATTAATTATGTTCTATGCAATTTTTTGATACCACGCGTAATTTAGCGGCAAAACATTCTTAAGGTAGGATTTAAGTGTTAGTTTAAACGTTTTCAGGGCCTGAATAACGGTTCATTTTATAAGAAAAAGTGTGGACATGTTTTTTAAAGAAAATTTAATTTTACATAACTTTTCTTTATAAAGTTGCTTAATATGATGCAAGGTAATTCTAGAAAATAATTAAATACCAATGAAATTGGTTAAACTGTATTATTGATGTCTTACAAAATGAGGCGACTTTGGAATTTTCTTTAAGTTAACAAGTATTTTTGTCTATTAATCTTTATCTGAGGTGGTGTTTTAAACGTCATTCTGACATAGATTATTGTTTTTGTTACCTGCTTTCGTCATTACGCATAAGTTACCAGCTAGATGTCTAATAACATCTGTGTGTCATAAAGGTTTAACGACTGTTTGACATAGATTATTGTTTTTGTTTTTACAATGTTGCCTATTTTCGTAATGAACTTATTATAAAGGAGGTTATATAATTAGCCTAACAAAAATGTTATTATAGTAATTAAGGTATCCAGGTGTTACGGGTATAATAATGCCCCCAGGTCAACAGTGTACTTCCCGAGGGATGTACGTTGACCGAGGGCATTATTCTTGTAACACACGTGGTGCCTTCTATATTTAATGTCCTTTTAGTGTGTCATTCAATTAAAACAAGATAATGAAGTTTATCTTTTGCATGCGTATTTTTAGTAATAAACAAAGTGGGTTTGTAGCAAGAAATATAATCGAGTTTGTTCAATCACCTTGGTGTTCTGTTTAGTTTCATATCGCTTCTAGGTGTATTATTGGAAAATAACATACTAGAAAGTCATTAGAATTATTTCATTTCTTTTAATTTCCATTTTTTAGTTTGGAAGATCGTGTGGTGTTCCACACCCGATATTTAATTTTAACTACATATGTAAAACTACTGTATTGCTCGTGAGACGAATTGAGTAATATTTTGTTTGTGAGATAGGAACTAATTCAATAAATTGATGGATTATCCTATATATTAAACTAATCGTGTCATTTAGTTCACGCATATTGCGAGGCAACCACTTGGATTTCGATGATATTTTTTTGATATGATGGTAATTTTGTGTAGAAAGAAATAACGGAGCCAGAATTTTATTTTAAGGTCCGCCAATATTGTTGTCCATTTCCATGTATACGTTTGTATTTAATTTATTATGCGTTTTATTATCATCATTAAATTTAATTTTAAATGCAAAATTTTGCGGAGGAAAGCTAGTATTATTTTAAGATTGTTAGTGGAAAGGAATTTCTTTTTATGAAGAAATTATGCAGAGATTCAAATTGGTTTAATACGGATGTATACACATGACAGCCTGTTTAGTTTGCGAAATTTAATCACAGCAATTGTAGTGTATCGTCTTAGAGATTGAAACTTATGCTGGGTTGCACCAACATCCGTAGTTAAATCGGCTAAATCATGTTAGCTAAACGCTATTTAAATTTTAACACAGATTAAAGCTATCCGTGATGCACAGACATATTTTTAATACATGTTAGCTAAACTTAGTTAAATGTAATATAAAGTGTACGCACACCTGACTTCACGAATTATCGTGTTGCTATTGGAAAATTTATAAGAAACATAGAAGTTCTTTGCGCGCGTTTATATTAATTACGTAATCTAACCTCTACCGACATCGACATTAGTTTGGTCATATTTGTTATTTCTTCTGGAAGTAACTAACTGGTTTTTTAAAGTTTAATATGGGAGCAGAAAAACGTGAAAGAGGTTCCAATTTTACGGAACAGGACAAAGAAGTATTAATAAACATAGTGACAAATTCCGACATTTTTTGTGTACTAGAAAGCAAGCGCACAGACGCTGTAAATGGTACTTTTGGCGAAGTTTGTATACGATTTTATTCACGATTAAAGAACAAGCAACATTATACAGTTCAAATAAAAAATTGGAACACATCTATCACGGCTTCTCGTTTAATATTGAAGATCGTGACAATGCGACTTTTAATTTTTACTATAATGAGAAGCCATAAATGTTATGCTTACTATTTTTCTATTGGTTTTGTCGTTACTTGTTATCAATAATTCTCTTATTAAATATGCTTATTATGGAAAACGTGTTGATTGTTTCCACCTATTGCTTGCATTCACTCACCATCTACGCACGTGAGAAAAATGGTTGCATACGCTTGACCTTTTATTAAAATTGGCAAGTTGTCAATTTGACATTGATAGTTTAAATCGATAGTAGCTCCCCCACAGGTTGGAAAGTGGTCCATTAACCGCTTCATCTCATTACTGTCTCCTTTTTTTTGTTATTACTGACCGCTTAAACTAAACCCGCAGAATCATTCACTTTCCAACTAAATGGTTAAAAAACGGTATGTTACAAACTAATTGTGAATAAAATTTAAAAATTATTATTAATTTTATTCAATACTTAAATAAAAAGTTTACCTCGAGTAGGATTTGAACCTACGACATGTATTTTGCTAGAGTAGTGCTCTAACCAACTGAGCTATCGAGAAACTGTCCGTATGTATGTAGAACTGATGCAAATTCTAAATGTGATGAGAATATAGTCAATTTACTTATATTGATGGAATACGAGCCTGCAATATCACAAAGATTCACACATACTAAAGCAACTTATTCATTCATAACAAAACTTATAATAAAATTTAAAAATGTTTGTATTGAAATTCTTGTGGTTAACAATTGAGCTCTTTTATCATTACATATATATATATATATATATATATATATATATATATATATATATATATATATATATATATATGAAGATAGATGATCTTTACTGTCTTATTTATATAAAATTGTTCTTCAGAAAACTAAGTTTGCAGTCAATTCTGTTTAGGCTTTAATTAATGTAAACTCTTTGATATTTATCTAGCTTTCGGAACTTTTATTTCCATTCTCAAGACTTTTTGTCAGATTACAAACAAAACTATACTAACATACAATAAAAAACACCCAGCAACCATTTACAATTAAAGTATCTGCCATGCCATTCGTGATGCTTTTATACTTTGTTTATACTTTGTTATTTTTCACAAGTTTGTTTCATATGAGATACTTTTTTATTATGAATTTTACAAAAAAAAAATTATTCTTCATAAATAGTCCTGCTTTCTAAAAAAATGATACCAAACGATTCAAATTTGAGATGATATGTACCAGATAATCAGAAATTATATCTAAATTTAGACTTTTACTAGCATGTGCAGTGCATCCAATTTTGGTTGAGACAGCCAAGTATCTCGGTTGTTGTTGAAGATAGAACCTTGCGGTTTCCGCGGTCCTGTGCCACTTTTTTATGAAACTCAAGATGGCTTGAACGGATTTTGCCTAACTTCTTCCGTTTATAAATTACAGGGTGTTTTTGAAAATCCATACTTTTTGGATCCCCTCCATATCTAAGAAGTTTCTCAGCGATAATGTCAAATTGAAAACTTGTCCCATAGAAAATTTTACGTAGAATCCAGGGGCGCACTCAATTCTTTTTTTCGGGGTATCGTTATGGAGATAAGACTCAAACTTATGATTTTTTCAATGCAACACCCTATATTTTATTATCTCATTAAATTACTTATTTTTTTTTCCTTTGAAATGATATATAATATATAAATATGAAGTATTAAGAAATGCTCCCAAATTACTAAAACATTGAATTTTAATAGAGTGCCATGGATTTCAAAGTTTTACTACAGGGATTATTATTTGTAATTTTTTTATAGTAGGGATGCTACAAACACTGTTGTTGACTTTTGGAGCATTGTTTTATCAAGTGACTGTGGAGAAATCAACACATCTGCTGTCATGATGATAAATTTTGATGCGTTTTATTGTGTTTGTGTTTGGCGATTTTGTGAAATTTTATAATGGCTGAAAGATTTTTTCAGAACAACT
The DNA here is from genome assembly GCA_036346205.1 of Vesta saturnalis. NCBI lineage: Eukaryota > Metazoa > Arthropoda > Insecta > Coleoptera > Lampyridae > Vesta > Vesta saturnalis. The sequence continues at coordinate 1,651,104 of JARFJB010001929.1, forward strand.
AAAAGTATGATGTCATACAATATTTCAATCAATGCCATGAAAATGTTGACGAAGCATTAGAATTATATTTATACAGGTAAACTAGTAATTCACAATAAGAAATTATATGACATATTGTTTTTAAAACGTTAGATCTCCAGAGAGGCGTCAACCTAGTCGAGCAACGATATTTCGACTAAAGAATAACCTACTAAATTATGGTGCGTATTCTAAACTCCGACCCAAGACGTATAACAAGGAAAATAATGAAGTGGATGAAATAAATGTCTTAGCCAGCGTCCGTGTCTCTCCTCAGACTTCTTGTACGAAGTTAGAAAATGACACTGGCGTTCCCCGATCACGGGTACAAAGGATTTTAAAAAACACAAATTGAAACCCTAGAAAGTGAATATTGTCCAGCATTTATACCCTGGTGATGCAGCGAGGCGTGTGAATTTCTGTAATTGGTTTTTGAACCAAACTCGAAGGGACAATAATTTTGCGAGTAAAGTCATATGGTCAGACGAAATCCATATAAGCAGTGCCGGTTTATTTAACAAGCAAAATACAAGGAACTGGTATGATGAAAACCAACACCTAATTTTTGAGCAACAACAACAGGGTCGATTTGGATTTAATGTAGCCTGTTTCTTATTGGGACATCAATAAAATGCCGTATTTTTGAAGGGGCTCTCAACGCGAATAGGTACTTGGCAATTTTAGAAGAAGTAATACCAGAATTCCTGGAGAATGTTCCCCTCGCCTATCTTAATGCCATTTACTTCCAACAAGACGGCGCCCCTGCCCACAATTCGAGGTTGATTGTGCCGTTTTTAAAAGAAACTTTCCAGGACCATTGGATTGGAACAAATGGACCCATTAGCTGGCCTGCAAGATCACCTGATTTGTCAGTGTTGGACTTTTTTTTATGGGTTTTCTTGAAAAACAAATATACGGTAAGAGGCACAATGATATTGAAGAACTTCGTGCAACAATAGAGGCAGTTTTCCAGAATTTACAAAATCGCCCTTTCATAATTTTAAATGCATTAAGACGTATTAAGAAATTGTGTCAGTTGTGTGTTAGGGAAAATAGACATCAATTTGAACAATTCCATGAGTAAGTTACCGAATAATTTCGAAATGAAATAGTATGAGTAAATATTTAATTAGTTGCTTATTCTACATTATGAACTTTTTTTTACTATTTATTTGTTGCTATTAGTTACCTACGTTTTGTGTTTTGTTAGTGAATTTGTGTTAGTATTGTTCTTGTTCCTTTCATGGAAAAATTACAAGTAGTATTTCTTCAATTTGAACTTTTTTTGTATGAAAAATCCATAGCCTACTATTAAAAACCAATGTTTTAGTGATTTTGGAGCATTTTTGAAGAATTTATGTTTATATGTTATATATCATTTTGAAGGAAAAAAAAATAAGGAATTTAATGAGGTGATAAAATACAGGGCGTTCCATTGAAAAAATCATAAGTTTGAGTCGTATCTCCATAACCATACCCAGACAAAAAAAATTGAGTGCGCCACTGAATTCTACATGAAATTCTCTATGGGATAAGTTTTCAATTTGACATTATCGCTGAGAAACTTCGTAGATATGGAGGGGGTCCAAAAAGTGTGAATTTTCAAAAACCCCTTTAACTTATGAACGAAAGAAGTTAGGAAAAATCCGTTCAGGACATCTTGAGTTTCACAAAAAAGTGGCACAGGACCGCGAAAACCGCAAGGTTCTATCTTCAACAACAACCGAGATACTTGGCTGTCTCAACCAAAATGGGATGCACTGTACATACGATTGTTAAAAATAAACTTTTCAACAACAAAGAAATTTAAATAATAAATGTATTTTATTATGGATTTCAAGCTATAAACTCTTGGTGTACATTGTTATGGCCTTTTAATACTTTCTTAATTTACTCCAAGTTTATTTATGTACATATATTTTTTCAATGGTTTTTTTCACTGTTTTTGTACTCTGATTAAGCATAACCTAGCAACCAGGTATCATTTGAAATATTTTAAAATGTAATTTTTAGTAAGTCAGCAATTGGAATATTTAATTTTTAAACATGCGGTTGAAATTGAATATGCAAGAAAAAATAGAAATTGTTTTAATTGTTGGCGAAAATTACAAAACGTTTAGAGAAGCTGCAGAAATTTTCAACAAACACTCTGAGAAAAATATTCATTTTACAACAGTAGTGAACATAGTTACTAAATTCGAGACTTTTGGAAGTGTGGAAAGTCAGAAGAAACGGGTAGAACATAATGGAAATGTGGACCAAGCAATGTTATCTGTAGTAGAAAATCCTAAAAATCTCTAGGAAAGAGGTCAGCAACATTACCAAATCAAGTTGGTAAAACAACTATTGCAAAAATATCAAAAGAACCAAAATTTTGGGCTTACAAGCCAAAATTTATACATACTTTGAAATCAGGTGATTATGAGTGACGGCTAAAATTTTTTTCTTTAATACAAGAAGAAATAGAAGATAACCCTTTCATAACAAGAAGCATCATTTTTACCGACGAAGCAACGTTGACGTCTAATCAATTCACAAAATTATCGTTGGTGAAGTGACGTTAATCCAACTTTTATTGTCCAGGCACGTGATCAGTATTCTTTTAAAACTATCGTGTGGTGCAGAATCTACCGAGATAGAGTAATAGGACCTTTTTTTTCGAGAAACTCTAAATGGTGAACGTTACTTGCTTTTTTGAATAACCATTTGTTTAATTTTATGCATGAACTACCTATATGTGATAGGCTACGTATATGGTACCAACAATATGGTGTACCATGCCACAGTACAGGGGATGTGAGACAATACTTAAATACCCTTCGCAATGGAAAACTGATCGATAGATAATCTAACCTTCTTTGGCCCGCTAGTTTTCCAGACTTCAGCTCCTTCGATGTGTTCTTGTGGTTAAAAGAAAATGTATACCTCCAGAGGACATTCCAAAATGTGCACCATTTGGAAGACAATTAGAGAGACAATTGCAAACATAACTCCTGCCATGACTACATATTAAGAAATTTTTCTAAGAGAACAGTTAAATGTATGCAAAACGTAGGAGGATATGTCAGGGCAAATGTACAGTGAGAGGGAAAGGTTAATACATTACTTTTATTTAAATTATTTGAATGTCATGTTCAATGTTAGAATTCCATTTTTCAAAAATAAATATGTTAGACATGTTTCTATCACGAAACATAACAAAACATGATTTTTGATTGTAGGTAGATGTAATTGGATATCTGAACGTAGTTTTCAGCTTTGAACAACTTTTCTTAATAACAATGTTCGATTTTGTCAAAAATAAAGGTACTTTAGACAACCCTAGTATACAGCTTCAAAAATTTGATATCTTGGTCGTATTTTCTGTTTTGGATTATGCAGAACTTTTTATGAAGAATAACTTTTTTTCGTAAATTTAATAATAAAAAAGTTTCCCATATGTAGAGAACTTAAGCGGACACAGTATAGTATGGTCTAAGTTTTGTGCGCAACTCAACACGCTTTGACGCTTATCATTTACTTTCCGTCTCTTCTGCCATACAGTTCATTACATTACGTTTAAGTTTTACTTCCCTTTTATAAGGTATCTAAGGCTTCTAATTACATTATTGATACAGGGTGAATCTTATCTAATCCGCCAAAATTAGCACTAGAACTCATCATTATAAGCAAAAAGTTCATATGTACATGGGTACGAAAATGCTTTTTAGATACATTGTCAAAGTTGAAAAATAAATCGCGATTTCTTCAATATTTTGACTGTTTGAAATAATTTCATGAAATTTCGTATACAGGGTATTTTTGGGACAGTTGTTTGAACAGTTGTTATCAAAAGAACATGTTTACTTTTAATATTAATTTCTTTTCTTGTTTTTTAATATTGGATATTTTAGTGCTCCTTACAAGTTTTAAATAAATAAACATTGTGAGTTTTAAATGTGTTTTTCTCAGAAACGGTTGCTCTAGCGACATCACTAAAATATACATTTTTTAGCAGAAAGATAGGAGAATCGATTTTCTAGTCCAAAATGGTATATAATGTAGCATAAAATTGCAACGATTTAAAGTCGAAATGGTTGCCTTTCTAGAGACCACAACTAAATGGACCAAATTTGAATATTTCATTTCAAAACCATCGTATACGAAATTTCATGAAATTATTTCGAAACAGTCGAAAGATATTGAAGAAAACGCGATTTCTTTTTCAACTTTGACACTGTATCTCAAACGAGCATTTCCGGACCCATGTACATATGAACTTTTTGCTTATAATGATGAGTTCTAGTACTTTTTAATTTTGCATTAGATAAGATTCACTGATATATTGTATTTATTAGGGAACAAAGAATGGTGCAAGAGTACGCCTTTACATTAAGGAAACCGCTGGACTTAACGAAAAAGTGGAAATTTTAGGAATTTTGTTTGTTGTAAAACCGTGCTGCGTGACGTCATGAAAGGATTCATAAAATGGCGTGCATGACCAGGATGATATGCAATTTTCGTCTTGAATAATTAAAAATGGGGATACATTTATATCATTACCGCTTGCTGTTAGAACGCCTACTGTTAGTTTGCCTGCGTTGGTAGTTTTTTCATTATTGACAAATGAAAAGTGTAGTACCTTACCTTACGTTTATATTATGTAAATTAAGTTACCTTACCTATATGGTCTACAGTTCGTTTATTTGAATGGGAAATGAATTTCTCATACTATAGTGCATTTTAAGACGCAGTTATATTTATTTTGAGTACGTTTAAGTAATACGTATCCTTTTGTGCAAAGTACGTTTTAAGTAAGTAAACTGGTCAGTTAGTGTTATTTTGATACGGTTATAAAGGAATAGCTGTTTTCTGTTCTTAAGATAAAAACATTTGAGTTCACAACCTACGAGTACATTAACCGTAATATCTGTTAACATTGGCCAACACACGTTTTATTATTCAATACAGTGTTGATCATATTACATTTTGAATTTTAAGTAAATATACGAGTAGATTATAAGCTTACGTAGTTATGTTGAATTTCGTAATTTTATAATCGCTAATCTTTACGAGAAATATCGTTTTAGTTATTTTATGCTGATATTAATAAGACATTTGGATTTATTAAATATACGTATAAATACAGTTGTTTAGTGTTTATTCAGATTACCTATGTTAATAAGGTACAACTTTCTCAATTTTTGTTGTATTCTAATTATTAAACCTATAAATTGAGTGGCGTCCAATAAAACAAATGCATTACTGGTTATACCTACGGATATCTCTCTGCCTCCTCACGACATGAAAATCAATGGGTTCTCAATTACAGTAAGTTTTGTAAGCAATGTACCTTTCTCAGCTAGACCGTGGTACAATTTACCTTTTAATATATATATATATATATATATATATATATATATATATATATATATATATATATACTGAAGTTTTAATTTTGTGACTATATATTAAACAAAACACGAAAAAATTTCTTTTATAGGAAGAAAATATAAACTTACTCCGAAGTGGGGTTGCAATCAATTTGGACTTATACAAAGAAAACGTAAACTCTTTGTCTATGGTCAAGCTTTGGATATATTTTCATATCTTCTTCAGGACTAAACTAAAATAGAACAGATGTTGACAAGACTAATTTTAAGAGATAATACCTACACGTGAGGTTAATCGTTATGTAGCAAAGTAATAAGTAAACACAAATAAGCATCATATTGATAACTAACTTTACAATTATTTAAAATTAAAACACTAATTATGTTATTGTAAAACAGATATAAAGTAAACTACAACAATGAGCTATTCAATATCACTAGGTATTATTCTCAAAAAGAGAGAACACTTGAACTTTGTACAACATAAGATAGTAACATCAACAATGTCAATAATACATACATTTTAACAATTGTAACGTTAATAATAGAATACGGGAAAAAAACATTTTTATAAAATATTTGAAAACAACAACTATTTTATTTTGAGTAATACAAAACTGATAAGCATTAAAAATTCATAACCATAGTAAAAAACAAACAAACTACGAATAAATAGCAACCCCAAAAAACAACCATTAAGTAATAGATCCATAGAATAGTTTAAGTATGTAGTTATAAATAACACTCAAATTTTGATGTAAATTTTTTTATTCATTGTATTTGCCTCCTTATTGATAAACACCATTTCAAGAAACGTCCTTTTAGAAGTGCTATGTTCAATAGCTAATGTTGTAGCATCATTTTAATTACTGAATGGTAGAGTTTATTAGTATGCTACGATAGAGCACAGGACAAAACTCCTCTACGGGAATCACTTTTATGGGAAACTATGCGACCCGCAACATTCCTTGAGGTCTGGCCTATATAAGATAAATTGCAATCTTTACACGGGATCTTGTAGATAGCATCATATTTCTCAAGTTAGCGGTGTCTAAGTTGTTAAACAGATTGGTAATTCTTGCCGTAAGATCTTCCAAATACGGGAAAGTGAATAACCTGACTGTGGAGGTATTAATTTCAGGAGTGGTAGTGCTCATACTGGATAGAGACAACTTGTCATTGGAGTATTGTTGTACAGAGTGAGACATACTAATATTATTCTTGGAAAACAAGTTATTGGTATCAGTATTAAACAGAAATTTGTTGATGAGCTTTAACGGGTATGAATTGTTGAATGGAATCTCCCTGAGTTGAGTTAACATTTCATTTCGATACTGTGGATGTGTTAACCCTATTACTCTATTTTTAAGGGCCCGAATGAGGTTGGTCAGAATAAAAACATATAAACCTGTTGCTACACATTCATTTTCAACACCATTTTGTTTTAAGTACATTAGTTTCATCCCTGATAATTTGAATGTCAAAAAAATGGATAGAACCGGAATTTTCATATTCAACAGTAAATTGAATGTTTTCATTATAGCTATTAAAAATGGTAGATAATTGCTCAGCAACTGAACTATATATATCTCTATATATATGTAATATGCACGTATTATTTGCTTTATTAGGCACTAAATAATTGTGTACGTGTATATTCCTTGCCTACTTTTTTTTGTCCTTGCAGTTACGTTATCACCTATGCAATTTTATTGTTACTGTTATATTTTATATGTACCGTAATTTGCTTTTTGTTTTATTTGCTTATTTTTTATTACATTGGTTTTTTATTGTGTTTCTGTGTAGCTAAACTGCTTTTTATTTATTCTTAATGTTATAATTTTGTACGCACTTTAACCTGATTTAATGGTGTTTAGTTATATAGTGAAACCTTCCATTGTTTTTTTTTTGTTATTGGATTTATTAATGTACTTGTACAATTACTTATTTATGAATAAATTGGCTTTTCTTGGTGGTTCTTTCACAAAATAGTATATTAACGGGTTGAACAATCATTGCGGAAAGCTCGTTAATTAATTTGAGTAGTTTCATTGTTTACCTGTCCCACATGATGCAACATTTAACCTCATCAAGCCTATGTAATTCAAATAACACAGCGTACCTACCACTAGTCGGCTAATTCTTTTGATCAGATTTGAGGTTTACGAGTAATTAAATATCACACTTGTAAATAAATCATAATGTTTTACTTATTGCCAGGAAAGGCCATGTAAGGCAAGCAATTAATTTGAGTAATAGTAGCATTATTGTCAGTAAAGTAAAGATAAATCAAAAATTATTATTAATTTTGTTTTAATTTGTTAACGTTTACCTCGAGTAGGATTTGAACCTACGACCTGTACTTTGCTAGAGTACCGCGCTAACCATCTGCGCCATCGAGATACAAGCCCCAATCGATGTAAATTTTATCTTTATGTATGGAGGACTGATGTAAATTCTAAATATAATGATATTACAATCAAAATACTTATATTAATGGAATGTGAGCCTGCAATATCGTAAGGATTCACACATTCCAAAGCAACATGACTAATACTAAATTATAAGTTTTTGTTATGAACGAATAAGTTCAATGGTAAATAAAAATTATGATTAATTTTATTAAATACATCAATAAAGAGTTTACCTCGAGTTGGATTTGAACCTACGACCTGTATTTTGCTAGAGTACCGCGCTGACCAACTGGGCCATCAGATTCAAGCCCCAATCGATGTAAATTTTGTCTTTGTGTATGTAGAACTAATGTAATTAATGTAATTACATATTTACTTTTGAACGTATTCGTTCATAATAAAAACTTATAATAAAGATAAATCATTTAACGATTATTTTGTGCTTGAAGTTGAATTATTGCTAATAAGTTCAAATTACACTTTTTTAAGATAGGGTACTTGAGGACGCTACAACCCCCCTTACCGAGACATCTAGATATCATGGCCGATCTTGACGAAACTTGTCCAAAAGTTATAAAATGACCTAATAAGTCGATTTAGGGACAGTGAAAAAAAAGTCGATTGCATAACCCTCTATACCTACATACGTGTATGTAGGTTGAAAGTTAAAAATATGTCACTTATCTTTCAAGATAACTGCGGACTGTTTCATATCATTTCAAGGCAAATTTCGCTCCCTTTCAAATAAAGTAAGAATATGTGTATGTTATACCATCAATACGAGGAATGTTTTCAATTTCCGGAAAAACCGCAAGTAAGTGTTTTTTTTCATCACGATAATATCTTTCATTAGCGCAAATGAACAAAGTTTATTTCCAAAATCGCAAGTTTGTAACCAAAATAGTTAGAAAGTTATAACAGTATCAATATTAAATATTTGAAAATTCTTATCTCCTACACTAGTAACTTTAGAAGAAACAGGTTAGTTGCATTCATAGGAGTGGCGGGTTGCCTAGAAAATATAAAAACAACCAAAAAAAATGCTTGGAGATAATTTTGAATAATCAATTTCTAATAATTGCTTAAGTTTGACCCCTTAAATGTAGGCAAATTTATACCATAATTTATTACGTCAAGAAATCTCTTTTAACGAACGTTTATTTAACTACTCATATGTATTTCCGATTTTTTATATCTTGAACGGTATCGGAAATACATATTTCTACAAAATAAATGTATATGTGACTGTAACTGGGGCCATATTCAATTTTGAAAGTTTCAAAAATTGCATTTCATGCGAGTTATTGATGGCCTGAATTTCAATCTTCTATGTTAAAATTATTTTCGCCCCCTGCATACCTATTGCGTTTAAAACCTTGTGTTGTCGACATAATTCTCTCGTAGGTCTTCATTCCAAATTTCATCAAAATTATCTGTATAGCTTCGGGTGGCGAGTGACCACAGACACGCAGACAGACATTTTGAAAAATTTTCTATAATTTTTTTTCGGGTTCAGGGAGTTGTAAAATATCAAAATAACACAACTTATTTTTTCGGTTTTTTTCAACCGCAATACTTTTTGTTTAGCAAGAAAGTGAAAATGCTAAATTTAGAATTAGAATTATTCTACAGTAAATGTATGTACAAGGTGGGGCATAATGGAGGGGAGTTTTTAGAGCGGCTAGTTCACGCGAACGGGTGGGGGTAGAGGGCCGCGGTTGACATCGTTAGATTCAGGCAAGATTACCGTTGATTAGTCACAATGGTTATCTGGATAAGAGAGCATCGCGCGTTCATAGTTGAGGAGTATTTAAAATCGGGCGAGTCCGTTATTGTTGTGCAACGGCGCTTTCGTCAACGCTTCAATATTGGTCGTAACGGTTCAGTTCCTAAACGTGACACAATCAACAGGTGGGTACAGAATTTTAGAACGACGGCATCAGCAATTAATCCTACACCTAAAGGCCGTCCCCGAAGTGTAAGGACACCAGCTGCCGTAGAAAGAGTGAGACAAGCAGTAATTCAAAGTCCACAGCGTTCTGTCCGAAAACGGGCTGCAGCAGTTCGAATGAGTAGTCGAACACTTCGCAGGATTTTACTTCCCCGAGAAACAGCCTTTCAACGTCTCGCAACGTCTTGCTTTTAGAATTCAATCATTTCTATCGCTCCGAAAATAACTTTTTTCAAACATGGATAACATGATTTTTTTAATGCACAAGAAATAAACAATAAATACTCAAGAATTAAGAACACAAAACTCAAAAGAAATACACAAGAAATACATAAGGAATGAACAATAAATACATAAGGATTGCACAAGTAATACAAAATAACTACGTAAGGCTTACACAAGAAATAGAGAAGAAATGCACAAGAAATACACAATAAATACATAAGGAACGATCAATACATAAGGACAATTACCTAACGATTACAGAAGATATACAAAAGGAATGCACAAGAAATACAGGTTATCCTGTTGACACGTTCTCTCGTTTGATACTGCACGCGTCCGGTGTTTGTAAAACGTTGTAACAACTTTTGAAAGGATGTTTCTCGGGGAAGTCTTCGTTCAGGATACCTTACCGCATAAATCCTTGACGCCAGTAACGAATTTCTTTGGCATTCTCCAAGAATGAAAGTCATGTCGATCAACTCTGCGTCGGATAACAACATTTTAATGGAAATGTCTTGTAGAAATACTTAAACTGATACACAAGACAGTAAAGCACAGCAGAAACTCGAGAAACTGACGTTTATTAGTTGTTTAAAACAATTAACAAACGTTTTCCAAAGCACCGCGGCAACGCGAATAAAAACTTAAATTAGATAAAAATGTGAATATCTCGAAAACTATCACTCCAAAATACGTTAATGTTACATCAATGGAAAGGAAATTTAATTTCCTATCCGCTGATGTAAGAAAATATGGGTGGTTCCATTTAAAAAAATCAAGTTATCCATGTATGAAAAAAGTTATTTTCGGAGCGACAGAAATTATTGAATTTTAACAGCAAGATGTTTGGCAATGAATGAGAATGATACGGTACCCTTTTCGAAAGTAAAAAATGAAAGCCACATCTCTCTATCGGTATCCGTCTTCGAGATATTGAAAGTTTTCGGAGGCACTGGAAACTTTTTTTCTACAAAATGTCAAATAACTCAGAAGCAATGCGACGTATACCCATGGTATGGTTATTAAAGTGACCTTTAAATTCAACGAGTAAATCAAAAATGTAATAATATATAGGTTGTTCTATTTAAAATAACGAAGTTGGCATGAGTTTCCGGTATAACCGGAAGTCCGCTATTCCTGAAAATAATTTTAAAATGTGTAGTTTATGACTGTGGACATTTTTTCGTATTTGTAATAGTAAGGGAGTTATGGAGCAATCCCGCTTAAGTGGGCCACCCTGTATAAGAAGCACCTACGGATTTTTATTTATTTTACTACCTTTCAAACTCAAAAGTGTATAACGTATACAATTAAAGAAAAACAATGCCTGTTTGCTACTACAAGCTCATAAGTCTGTGGATACTAAAAGTTCTTACACTTATAGACAATAATACATTTAAGTATAAAACATTATCTTACATATACTGGGAATTGTATAATGTATTATGGAAAAGAATTTTTCGGTACTGGAAATTTTACGGTTAATTATGAAATATTTTTTTTCTGAAACTACCTTAGAAACAATTACTGGATTTTTCAAAGGACACTTCTTAAATCCTTGACTTCCAAATAAGGATAATTTTCCTGTAATCTCACACAGACTTACGAACTGTTTCGGTGAATGTTGTAGTAAATATTTGATGAGCGTTTTTAGGTAGCCAATCTTTTGTAATTCCAACTGATGTACCAATTTAGCGTAAATTATTTTTTGTGTCTAATATAATCCCCAGAATGCTATTTCCATCTAATGGGACTCTATCTACCATAGGTACATACACCAAAACAGTGGAATCTACTAACACGTCTTTAAATTACTTGAAAGAAACTTCTTTCATTTCTTCAGCTGTTCTTTTCAGGTGTTTTGCAGCAGATTTCCTTTGATCTTAACGATCAAATAGCATGGAAATTTCGGTCCCTATCCTTTTTCTCCTACTGTATTCCCATATATTACGTATACCGGATTTTTACAAATGTCACACGAATGGGCTCCAGTAGATTTCATTCCACAAACAACTCAACATGTTTTACTCTCGCTAACAGCTGCTTCCCCTTCTGGTACAATTAATACTACAGATGTTTTAACCGTTGAAGCAGAAGTTGAAGTAGAGTTGTCAACTAGTTCGAGTTGTCTTGTTGTCGATAAAGAAATTGATTCAATTTCTGGTAGATCGTCTGAATTTAAAGCCTTTTTGGTAAGTAAATCAGCTGGCAGTAGATCGTGTGACATTGAAGTGTTATTGTTTGTTGATTTAACTATTGACAGATTTATTGAAGTTGAAGCGTCGTTTTTGTTCTCTGAGGAAGCTGCTGGTAAGTCTTCTGGTGTTAAAATAATGTCATGGTCCTGGACAAGTTTTTCAAGCAACTTTTCGACATTTGACTAGATTGGAGTCCTGTTGGTTCCGTTCCAAATAAAGCTTGGTAAGGTGACCGTTTAATAGTAGGATGAAAAGAGGAATTCTTTTGGAATTGAACAAAGTAACAACATATAGCCCAATTTTTTGTGTCATTGTCAATTAATTAGGCAAGCACTTATAGCTTCAACATCTTAATTCGATCGCCCGCAGATTTTTGACTAGCTGGATGTCTAGGACAACCATTTACAATTTTGCACGTTGGCCACGGGATTGCTAATTCTTGTATGACAGCAGCCGTAAACTCACGGTCGTTGTCGCTTTTTATGGGGACAACCTACTTCCAAAATATTTTTAATAGTTCCATTGCTACTTCAGCAGCTCTTTTGAAGAGAAAAAGCTGAATTTCATCACGTGGTCCTGTTAGTGCAATAGCTATTTGTAATTTTTATCTGGAATCGACTGTAAGTCAACTAAATCGACTTGGCCACGATGATTGGCAGACTGACATACCGTGCACAGCTTTAAAATCTCCAGTACAACTAAAGTAAGTATTAAGTATTTCGATTTCAAACTATACCTCTTCCTCCTTGACTAGTTGACTGATGAGTTTCTCGAAGTATGTGATAAACATTTTCCGTTGGCATTATTTTCACAACTGGATCGGTGTCGGACTTTCTCTTCAAAATCAATGATGTTTTAGTACCTACTTCCACAACATCGTATTTTTTCCAGAATAGTACTGTTTATGTGCCCGTTGCAGTTTAAGTAGTGATGCTAATTTAAATTGTACAATGACTTCTATCCTTACGCGAGACTACAAAGGTTTTTCTTTATCATGCCGCGTTCAAAAACATCCTGATAGTTTCATTAAATTGTTCTTCAGATACAAATTCGGTCAGAGTTTCGTTTTTTTCTATATCTGATCCCATTTTTCTATCGAAATATAGAAAATAATAATAAAAATGTGCGCAACCTTGCTCGAGTAACGTTTGAGCGCTACTGTATGCGCACGTCAGAAGCGCGGCGCTGGCGGCATGGTTGCCGGAGGGGAGCAGTGAGGTAAAGGGGAAGGTAACAAGCGAAACATGGAGCTGTGCGAGTCCAGACTTATTTCTTTCATCTTTTCACTAAAACCGTTAAGGGATTTGATGAACGTGTTATTAAAAATGAATGAACATTATTATTTATTAAATACAGAGTGATTAATCTCAAGTGTATACCACGTGATCAAAATATTTAAGTTGGTACCACTGATAGGTTGGTAAGAAGCTGTATTGCTCTAGCTACTCTACAGCATAGTTCGAGTAAAACTACGATCAGTTTCAAATCTGTATGAAGGTCATTAATTTACAGTACATGTTTATGGAATGACAATGTCTTTTACAAATTTTTTTTAACTCCTTAGGTACACATTAGTTATCACACTCAAGAAAATACAAAAGTGAAAAACGAAGGTATAATATAACATAAACTAAAACGACTAAAACCACACTAAAAATCCAAAGTAGCCAACTGCAAAACATAACAATATTAACAACTAGGGATTTTTGTCATACCACTACAGTACACTTGAGATTGATCACGTTGTGCTTTTAATATCTAAACAATATTATTTCATCGTTTCACTGAAATAGTTAAGGGATTTGATCAAATCACTTACTTTCTTATGAAATACTTTGTTTAAAGTGTTACACCATTCGGCTTTGTGTTATACCAAATGTTGATTATCTCAAATATTCTATAAGTTCTGTCACTACAACGAATACCAACTGTGATTTAGTGTTATTTTTACCAGCATTACATTTGCGGTCTGCATATGCCTATTACCGAACGAAGGCACAATAAAGCTGTTTTACATACATGATACATACAATGCGTTATCCCGAGTCGAAATTTAAGTAAAATTAAAATTAAGAAGGTGGTTTAATGTTTGAACTTGCATACTTACTTGTATAGTATACCACTCTTTCGATACAATATTAGGGACAATAGAAATTGTTGCTTGAAAGTCAATCTGAAAAATATTCACTTTTAAAGTGGTCGGGGATAAATGATTTTGTTGTAAGAAAAACCATTACTTATATCGCCTTTGAAAAAATAATGAATTTTTAATTTTCTTAATTCTTTTATTACAATCATTAATTGTGTATTAGGGGGTAAAGAATTTGAAAGCTCAAATTCGGAGAATCCATTATTTTTATTGACTTCAATGTCGTGGCTATTGCGGTTAAGATAGCTGAGGAATCTATTAATATTGGTGTAAAAATTCTTTGCATATAGACCGGAGTCCGGTGAGCTCCAAAAAATTTTCTAATACAAACAGAATTTTTTAATAGCGAATTATTGATTAGTTGGGAAAAATGGTCTGAGAAGATTATTTGAAGTCCCCTTAAAGAGTATTCACATTCTCTCTTCCTGTTAAATGAGTCAAACTTGTTGCATCTTAAAGTTATGTATTTAAATATTTAATGTTACGTAATGTAACTGTTTATTACGCACCTATATGCAACTATTCATAATTAAATTGGAGTGAAGCAATTCTAAATTTTATACTCGTGACGTGGTTTGTACAAATACCTATATGCATTGAATACGCATAATAGTATTGTGTAAGGTATAACTCGATTATGTGCAATGAATAAATAAATTGCAACACAACTCAGTGTGTGCAAATGGATTGTGTCTATGTTGATCGGTCATGAATTCTACACGGTATTTCAATAATTGCTTCATGAATAGCTATACTGTTTATTTGAAATAAATACGAACAATGGTGAAATTTTCACACTTGAATGGTAACAACTTGTTATCGCTAGTGCTACTATATGAATATTTATTCAACCAAGATTATTTGATCGTTCAGTAATACTGTTTAATATCTATACATATTAAATGAGTGCGTACGTGCATGTGTGTTTAGATGTGTGAGTTTGTGTGCGTGTGCGTATATGTGAGCGTGTGCGTGCGTGTGAAAGGCCGATTGCGTAACCTTTTATACTTGCATATGTATATGTAGGTCTGAAGGTCAAACCCAGAACGAAAACGAAAAGAATGCTACTTTGGATTTCTTGAAAAGCTCCGCTAAATGCAAAGAGAGGCGGACAACCTTGTTACGCTTCCTACTCCAAATATCAGAACATAGCATACAGTAGGTAATCAAATTCCATTTTGTTAAAAAAATAAAAATAAAGCAAGAAAAGAACGTATTAATACGCAATAAAGAAAACATTCGCAAATTAGAGGTATACATTTTAAATAAATTGTCGAAATTTTACTCTAAAAATGATCTTAGCATTAAAGCTTAAAACCATAAATTATCATACATAGTTCAAGCATGCTGTATACAGATTGTTCCATAACAGCGGTACATAGTCTATCTTTCTTATTTTAAATGAATTGGTGTAGTTTTTACTGCGGATTTCGTTTCTACTCTGAAAAACAACCATTTTCTATTAAACATGTCGTATAGCTAAACTTAACCGTTTTTGAAATGTTAGTACTTTCAGATAAAAAATTATTTTTTGTCGTAGTTCAAACATTTATTTTGAGGTAACTACAAAATTTATGAATTTGTAAACTGCGCATGTAAGTAGTGCAGACATTGATCTTTTATGAAATATTGTAACTTATTTAATTTTTATACAAGGGAAATGTGAATTAATAGTTTTTTGTTTAAATGTAAATAACTATCTTATCTTAAATACACCACCCTGTATATTATTACATTATTCGAAAGAAAATTTAAAAGGACAAACATTTTTTTGTAATAAGCAAATTTTGACTATCTGCAACGGTTTTGAAATATTTAAAATTTTAAGAGCTTTATTTTAATTCTCCGATGCGTAATCAACGTGCACCCTGTATAATATTAGATGTATTGACCAGAAAACGATCATAAGAGTGGCTATACTTAAATAAATGGTAAAATGTATTGAACGTGGACAAAAACCTTTACGACGAAAAATAAAAGCGTGAGGCGCTCACATTATAAACATGTGACGGAGAAATGAATTAAGATGAGCGCCCTCCCCGCCTTTTATTTTTAGTCGTAAAGATTTTTGATCACATTTTGGTGCAAAAAAAAATTACTTTCTAATTCTTAGAGCACTTTTACGCCTAAATAAAGTGCTTTTTAAATAAGTTTCTTTTTTGATAGTATTATTTTTATATCTATTAAAAGTTTTTTTATGAAATTACATTCTCATACACATACGTAATACAAAAGTCAACACATTTCAAGATTTATTTAAGTATGGCAATTGTGATGATCGTTTTCTAGTCGCTGTTACTACTACTACTAATATTATACAGGGTGCACATTGGTTATACCACGAAGAATTAAAATAAAAATCTTAAAATTGAAAATATTTCAAAAACTGTTGCTTATTACAAAAAATGTAGGTCTTTCAATTTTCTTTCGGCTAGTGTAATAATATGCATGGTGTTGTATTTAACATAAGATAATTATTTATATTTAAGACAAAAAAAACTATAAATTCATATTTCTGGTATACCTTGTATAAAAATTAAATGTCATAATATTTCTTCCATTCCATTTAAAATAAGAAAGATTGGTTATGCACCGCTGTTATGGAATACTCTGTATATGCGAACATATTTTTAGGTATTGTATAAAAAAATTTTTCTACTATGCACAGTTTAGCCACAAATCCACTTTGACGCACTAATGAGCAGCCCTATATAAAATATAAAATACTAGGAAAAATTCCTGAGGTTAAAATATGAGGATCTAACCCAATTTAGTTTAGTCCAAAAGTTGATAGTTTCCGAAATAGAGGATGTCAAAGTTATTATTTTTTAAAACTTTTTTTTAAATATCTATCTTAGTAATAACAGGATTTGCATGAAATTTGATACCTGTGATGAGAAATCCAGATTTTATTATAGCTTTAATGTATCTTCCAGAGCGCGCCACCAGCAGCCCTTTGCCTACATTTAAAGCTCTATAACTTTTTTCTACCTCGGTATATCAAATTTCTAGTCAGAAATTCTTTATTCCCTGATATGTTTCCTTTAAAAAACGTAAACCTTGTAGATGTCGCTTCGAGTATCCGTTTCTCTGATAATCGAATTTAAATGTTTCATTGCGTACTAATATTCATCATAGCCCTCCTTCACACATTATCCAGGACTGGTCCATGAAGTTTGGAGCGTGTTTTAGGACCAACCGGCCAATAACAACAGAACTTTACACAACAACATAACAAAATAAGAATGTAATAATGAACTGCAAAGAACAAGAGGGATAGCATACAAAGTCAATAACAAATGACCAAAACAGCAAACTTTTATTAAATTATAAATTATTAAATGAAACTCTAAGTAAATGATGAAAGTGACCCCGTTTTTATGTACACAAAGATTAATTCTACGGAGAAAATTGAATTGCACTCTATCCATGCATCTCACCGTAAAATGTTTACTGTTCTCTAAAGGTTCTGTTAACCGTACCCTTAGAAACGCCAAGTTACAAACCAATATGTCTGGTGTTCAGGCGCGGATCTTCTTCAACTCGTAAAATTTCTTCCTCAACCTCTGCTGTTCTAATAGTACGATTCCGTCCATAACCAACCGTAGCAGGAGTAAAACTACCGGCCTTTCAACAGCGGCAAATGTTTGGAACGCGTCTATTTGGAAATCTTTCTTGGTATACTCTGACCTATTCGACCATTTCCTTGGCAATAACCATAAACTAATACCATCTCGGTAATTTCTGCGTTAGTGTAGGGTACGCCCATAGCGAAAAATTGAAGACGGAAATTAAAATTGCTAAGGGCTGCTGGTGGCGCCCTGTGGAAGATACATCAAAACTATTATCAAATCAGGATTTATCATTATAGAAAACCTCCAGGTTTCATGCAAATCCTGTTTTTACAAAGATAGATATTTAAAAACACAACTTTGACACCCTGTATTTCAGCTATCAACTTTTAGACAAAGGTAAATTGGGCTAGAACCTTATGATTTAGTTTCAGAAGTTTGTCCTAATATTTTGTACAGACCTTTTAGCGACACCGTATACATATATATATATATATATATATATATATATATATATATATATATATATATATATATATATATATATATATAGCAAGGGTACGAGGAACCTTCATAACTCTGTTGCTGTTTGAGATACCTACTTGTGTTTTTCCAATGGTACCTACAGACATTCTACAAAATCTAAAATTATTTTCATTTACAGGGGGTCGTTATACATGGTGGCACACCAAACTTATGCTTTTTTAAATACAAATCCCCTATATTTTCGCACAATTTGTATGACGTTTTGATTCGGATCAAAATGGGCTCAACGTTAATCAGCGAATTATGAACCGTTTAGATTTTATGGTCAAAAATAGAGTGAAAAAGCGTCATGTTTGAAAAATCATCATGACTTCACTGTCGGAAATAAATCATCCATTAAAGTATCCAGTGCTTTACTATGTCGTGAATAGGTAGTGCTTATTAATCAACCACATTGCATCGCCCTATACAGGGCGTGACCACACGCAAAACCGTGAATAACTGAATATTTTAAAGTGAAAAACCCTGTATATTTTTATACCGCTAAATAGCACTTTTGATAAGCTTTCAGTAGACTGGTGTAATTGAATCTAACATGTTAATTTTCGTCCGTGGTATTGATTCTACGAAAATACGTACCACGGTGGTAAAATTTCGATTTTTGTATTTTGCCGCTTACGTCCCTCTAATATGGCACCCAAGAATTATTAAACCAGATCAACACCTTACAGTGTAGAGTTCTCGAGCTAACATCTTATGTACAACATGAAGGAACTAAATACAGAATAAAAACTAAACTAAACATGAAACTAGACTAAACTGGCGAGAACGAAATAAACTAGCCAATTTTTCACAGCAAATTGTCAAACAAACCACCATTCTATTCTCTAAAACTGCCAAACTCCTAATGTATGAGAGCTGGATTCTAGTTAACATTAATTGGTCAATTGAACGAAATGCTTGAGTTATCCTATTTTTCATATCCTCAAAGTCGGTGGATGAGCTCTGTAAACTTTAACGTATCCACATACGAAGTAATCAATTGGTGTTAGATCTGGGGAACGTGGCCACGCAATAGTACCATCCGTCCAATCCAACGACGAGGTCTAGGAATTGACTAACCATTCGATAATTATGCGCAGGAGCACCATCATTCTGCAACTACTGATATTTAAGTTTACGTCTTCAAGTAGTATTGTAAGATCATTTTGGAGAAATCGCAAATATCTGTCCCTATTCAAAATGTTATTAAAAAGAGATGACCAATTGCACGATTATCGATAATTCCTCCCCACACATTTAGGCACGATTGATTTTGGAAGTCAACGGTCCTTAACTAATGGGAATTTTCTGTTGCATAATAATCCATATTGTGTCGGTTAACTAATCGATTGCTTTTGAATGTTCTTCTTCACGAAATAACGTATGATTGAAAAGATCACAATTTTCGTCCACAAGTACACTAATTCGATTTCAAAAATTCACTCTATTTTAAAAATCTTGGCCATATAACTCTTGATGTAGTTCCTAATGGTACAGGTGAAACTTGTGCTGTGATATAATTCGATTCACAGTACTTTTCGAAATATCAGTTTCTACACTGATTTACGTGCTGCTTATTTGTGGATTTTCTTGAATTTTTAGTAGCCCATCACACTCATTTACGCAACCACCAAGAAGTTCTTTACTAGCGTAACATACACTACCATTTGCGTAGAAACGTTCTGTCAGTTTGCGCAAAGTATCGGTTCTCGGTATTCTTACGTTGGGGTATTTTTCACGATAAATTCGACTTGCTAGTACAGGATTTCTTTCAGCCTCACCAATATAATACACCATGTTTATTATCTTTTTCCGGGGGAAGGTCATGATTGGAATAGTTTTAGAAACAAAGTATTCAATGTAGGAATAGAAAATGTCTCAAATTTGTTTATAGCAGGCTACTTGAACTATTTTTTTGAATAAATAACAAGTAAAGACAATCGTTCTTAAAAAGATTTCAGCAGTTGCTCAAAATAGATAACACAAATTGAATATCCCTGGAAATCTGATCAAAAGTGATATTTAGCGGTATAAAAATATACAGGGTGTTCCATTTGAAAGAATTGAGTTGTACACGGTTTTGGGTTTGGTCACGCCCTGTATACGTTAATGCGAAGTGGTTGTTTAATAAGCACTAGCATGAAAATTCGGGACATCGAAAAGCACTGGACGCTTTAATCGATGAATTATTTCCGACAGTAAAGTCCTGATGATGTTTCAAACATGACGCTTTTTCACTCTATTTAGGACCATAAAGTGTAAATGGATCATAATTAGCCGATTAATGTTAAGCCCGTACTGATCAGAATCCAAACGGCTTTAAAATTAAGCTAAAATATAGAGGGTTTGTATTTAAAAGAACATAAGTTTGGTGGGCCACCTTGTATACCAACAAAAGAAACGTAAGTCGATAACTCAAACAACCGGGTTATATATATATATATATATATATATATATATATATATATATATATATATATATATATATATATGGGACCAATCAAATGTCCTGATACTATGAAAACTGACTTTGAAAGGTCTTTTTTATTACAAATTCAGCAACGTATCACATTTGATGGTCTGATCCGTTTTGAACCTTTTATAGACCATCATCACGAAGTAGATACAGTAACTTTCGCGTATGATTATTACACACACCATTATAAAGTCGCTTAATGGTAGAAGTTAATATCAACAAACAAATTGACGATAAAAGGAAAAACTACTCATTCCTTTTGTTTTAGTGTACATTAAACTAATAATCACTTACTTATAAACCTTATAATAGTTGTTCAAAAAGTTCTCCATTATTTTCCAAACACAAATAACACCGTCTTACAGTTGAATTCAAAACGTTGCCAAGCATTTGAGGCGGAACACTTTCAAATGCTTCGAGAACTAAGTTCCGCAATTGATTGTCATTTTCAATATTGACTCTCGAATATGTTCCAATGCATCTTGCTGGAAACCTTGCCGATAAATCTCCTGGACGGCTCTGGAATTATGTTCCGGAGTATCGTCTTGTAAAAGCCAATAATATTCAATATCAGCTTGAGGTAAATCGGCTAAAGCTGTTTATACTTCATTTTCTAATAAATTTTGGTAGAGTTTAGAATTTAAAGATCCGTTATAGAAAAATGGACCTATTATTCGCATTCCGAATATTGCAGCCCACATATTAAAACCGAAACGGTGTTGCTGTCTGCGCACTTTATAAACTCCTCTAGGTTTTTCTTTCGCCCAATAGTGAGCATTTGTGCTGTTGCAAATTCCATTATTGCTTGGTATACCATTCACAGAACAAATTCTAAATTTAAATAGACGTATTGTTTGTTTTTATAAAATAAAATTTTACTTTTTTTCATTGCAAGGTTTTTACGGGAATTTACAGACTTTCTAAATGCACCATGTTCTCTTGACTGACAAGTTTCTAAAAGTGGTTTTATGAGGCTGCTGTCTCTCTGCATATTTGTTTAAATACATGTGTTCCGCTTCTTTGGAATTTCGTTGACATAGTATGTAATACGATAGCATATCATACATTTGAAAATTGCGCCATACTTTTTGATAATAACCATCACAAATTAACTAAGTTAAATACTAGTATTAGCTAAGTGTAAAATTATGACTAATACTGAATTACTTCAAAACCGTCCACAATTTATTTTTTTCAAAGCCGCCTGTTTTTATTTACTCTTTTTTAGAACATTACATCGTTGTTATGAACTGTGAAATATTATTTATCCTCGGAGATTCTTTATCAGTTCGGAAAAATAATTTTTTTTGGAAATTATACAAATGTATTTTAGCACTGTTTGATAATGATCATTTAAATAGGTAACTTTAATATTAATTTTAGAAGCATTTAGTTTTTTATGTTAAGTTGCATAATTAACAATATTTTATTTTTGTACTTTTTACCTTATTTTATAAAATATTAAACAGAAAGGAAAGTTAACAAAATAAACGTTTTTGAAAATGCAGGTCTGTATTCAAAAATTCCGTGATGATGGTCCATAAAAGGTTCAAAACGTGACCAGACCATCAAATGTGGTCCATTACTGAATTTTTAATAAAACTTTTTAAAATCAGTTTTCAAAATATCAGGGCCGTAATAAAAAAAAATAAGTTGATGATGGCTATAAAAATAGGAAACGTGCGATTGAAACTGACTAAGCAATATTAAAGCCCGTAACAAGAGGCCATGAAAAAGTATTTTAACAACGCCAGAAAGAATTAAATAGACATTCCAAAAACTCAAACATTTTCAAATATCCCAAAAACCAAAAATTACACCATCGATTTTCTGTCATATTATTGGTCCCCTAATTATACAACTTTTTTCCCATTGTGTGTGTGTGTGTGTGTGTGTGTGTGTGTGTGTGGGTGTGGGTATGGGTGTGGGTGTGTGTGCGTGTGCGTGTGCGTGTGCGTGTGCGTGTGCATGTGCGTGTGCGTGTGCGTGTGCACGTGTATGTGTTTGTGTGTGTGTGCGTGTGTGGGCACGTGCGTGCGTGTGTGTATTCACAAAAATAAACAAAAGATATTTGAGTTTTCGAACGTAAATTATCACTTGTAGGATAAAACATATTTCTCCTGGCACACAGTCGTATTTATATAGGAGTACACTCCAACCATTTTAAGTTGTCAGTGCAAAAAAAATGGTGGCAGAATTTTTTTTTAATCGCTTCATTTTGTTGTTTTAAACCAACACATTAAAAATAAGAAAGATATCGGCCAGGCTTAAAAAATTATTCACGGTGAAAGGTCACAAAAGTCATTTTTTGCAAAAAAACTCGTTTTCTATGGTTCGAAGCTCAATTGAGGTGGTTACTATAATAAAAGTTTATGAAATTATCTACAAAAATGGTTCTATTCATTTTTCACGTACGACGAACTGCTTTCGAAGTACAGAGTGACGAATGTGAACGTCGAACGCTGTATCCGTTTCCGCACCAACATTGAGATAGAATACAAGGCGCCTTTTTTTTACATGTAGGCCAGTAGGCCTAGTCCATGTTGAGTGTAAAAAAATTACGTTTCGTCCTGGTCTTCATAAATTTCATGTATTGCTATTTCATTATCAAATTCTAGGAGGTCTGTATGTTCTCATCTTTGCTATTTGTTACAAAAAGATCAATATCACTCTCAGTAGAAACATTATCGGAACAATCAACAGCAAAAGCTTCAGGCATTGCATTGAGACATGATTGTCCATGACAGTTGCCGCATACAAACGAGCAAGATAAACCAATTTTCTGCATCCACAATTTGCATCGCATCCTTTCGTACAATTAGAAAAAATGGCATTAAGAATATTATCTGGCCCAGATGGTAACAATGTTGTAATGGGCTCTAAACAAAGTTTATTAAAGATCCAGCCCCACTATTCTGGGTCAATTCTCTTCCCACCCATGTTTGGACCTGGTAATGCACAAGATACAAGTGTTGTTGAGCTGCTGCAGTTGTAGCTGGAAGCGATGGTAATTTTACAGCAGTATTGAATCTTATCGACTTTGCAAAACTTAAATACCGGTAATTATCAAGAGATGTTTCCGACTTAGGAGCTCCATACATTGCCAATATAATTTTCACTCCATTCTCAAATATAAGTTGTTGAGAACAATTTGTACGTTTTACAAAATATCGGCACACTAGGTCCATGAATATTTTAACTCACTGAAAACCAACGCATAATACAGCTATATACCGACTCTCGCAGGTATAAAATAACGAACGGTCCACAGACTACAATAGAATGCGAGACAGCTGCTATTCAATGTTGCTTGCCAACATGGGGATCCTTAAGGTGTCTGCACGCGTCGACAGGAAATTTCATCGCTTATGTTAAAACGATTCGTCATACGTGAAAAATGAATAAAACCATTTTTGTAGATAATTTCATGAACTTTCTTTCTTCTAACCACCTCTATTGAACTCCGAGCCGCTATCGTTCTCTATTTTTAATATGTTGTTTAAAACAACAAAATGAAGCGATTAAAACAAAAAATTGCTGCCACCATTTTTTTTGTACTGACGACCTTTTTTAAGCTAAAATGACTGGATTTATTAATCAGTATAATCTTAGTCACCAATAAAAAAAACAGTGAAAGGTTGTGATTACATTTCTTCACTCAAATCCAAGCAAACCCTTAGCCTATCTTGCTGGGAACGATACTAATGTAAATATACTTCATAGAGCTTCCAACACTTAATGATAATTCAAGTAATGATTATTTAACATAATGGTCTCAATAAATTCCCAAAAGTTTCTAAATTGAACTTAGACGGCAACTCGGCGTCCTTAAGACGTAACGACGGGACACGCAACGTCAAGACGGTTCTCTTTTTAAAAGTGGTATCCTAAAAGGAACGTTAAAGTCAATATAGACATTCCGTATTCCACACACTTATTTCCTACTGAACCAACGTCTGGCGTCCATCGCCAAATTCGTCATGTTACTACGTCTTTAAGACTGGACGTTACTAAACTAAAGAGATGCATGTTACAGCCCCTCCCTATAATTACTTAAAACGTTAAATTCCTAACCAATCAGAGGACTTCATTTAATAATCTGACTGTCACGTTTTAGAAAAAACTTTTTATCAGAAAAAAAATTCATCCGGTAACCCTATATGAATGCCGTCAATTCAAAATTCTGGTAGCGGTTGTACGTCAACCCAAACAAGTCTTCATTCAGAACTTGAGAAAAGCTTTGAATCAAATATACGACAAACTTTACTTAATAGAATTTAATATTATCAGACGCCATTATCGTAGTTTAACACGAAAGGTTTCAAGGTAATCCAACAAGACGCTACTGACCTTTTATCATATCTTCGGTGATTAACAAACTTCACACCAACGGTTACAAAATTTTCTCAACCACGTATGAAAACGGCCGTAAACTAACTAATATCAACAAGATTTTATCAAATAGCGAGTAAAATTATTTCCCAAAATCCGATCTTAATTAATAATAATAAAAATTTAATTTCCCAGGTGTAACTTGAAATTATAACTTTCCATATGCTTATCACGTGACAACACTTATTGACGTTGTTCGAGTATTACGTTAAACTCTGCACAATCTGCGGCTGGTAAAACAAATTGTGACTTCGTGGATAGAGCATTTGCGTAATTTCTAAACTTTAATATTGTGTCAAAATAGCTAATTCGCGGAATGAGCGAATTATTTCACCAAATCTCCAAAATGTTTATTGACTTAGTGAAGTGATTCTACACATCATTTTCATTGTGTAAAATATATCTACTCAATGATCGACGAAAAATGTTTAAATTGGAAAATTTTCTTCTTCTTTCAGAAATTGCTTTAAAAAAATAGTAATTATTTTAAATGTGCCTAAAGCATAATTAATAAGTTAATCCTAATTTGCGCCCGTTAAATTTAATTGATGTACAAATCTAACGCTATACAGGCTGTTTCACGACGAGTTTACATTATCTATATATGTACAGGGTTTTCAAAGTTAAGTCTGCACTATTGCTAACTTTCTTGCTAATGGAGCTACGAAGTAGGTTAAATTAGCAAAGTAGTGTGTTTTTTTACGCTGATTACGATGGTGGAAAAAGAAAACCAATTGAAAGTCGCATTCTCGAAAAATCGACGAAAACATACTTTTTTCTGATGGAACACCCTGTATACAATATTCTCAGTCGATAGAGAATTAAATTCTGAGCAAAAGTTGTCATATGAATTTCTATCCTACAGTAAAAAATAAGGGAGATTTTACCGATTTTTTAATTTCATCAAGTAGGCTATAGTTCAAAAGTAATCCTTTATTTTATTAATCTGAACACGCTCTAATTAATAAATAATTAACAGATCTTGTCAACATTTCGGTATACCGAGCAACCATTTTTTTCCTTCGTAAAAAATAGGACCCACAATTCTTGATCCTATCAAGCCACACCATACATTCACGCTGAACCATCTTTGAGGGTTACAAGGATGGGTAAGCAATGGATTTTCTCGGCTCCAGTAGTAATTATTTTTTCTATTAAACATCCCACTATTGGAGAAGCTGGCCTCACCGGTCCATAAAATCCGCTGCAAAAGGTTTCCATCATTTCTAACTTGATTAATGAACCATTGACAGAACTCCAAGCGTCTTTCCTGGTCTCTTGGTAGCAGGATCTGTGTAGGACGGTACTTGTACGGCACAAAATGATGCTTTTTCAAAATTCTACGAATAGTCCCCAAACATAGCCCACTATCACGCTTTAAGTCATTTGTTGAGTTATTTGGATGTGCTTCACAATATCCCAATACATTAATTTCTGTTGCTTCACTTTTAATAAATTCTTTTTTCCTTCTACTTTTAGCAAAAGTGTTTTCATTCATCCTAAACTTACGTATAAAATCAAAAGTACCTTTAATCTGGCTGGTTACGCGTAGGAAACAATGCATTATACCGTTCAGGAGCTCGTTTACTATTTATTTGACAAACGATATAATTCTCCAGCATATCACATTTCTCTAAATGTGTAAAAGGCGTTTTTAATTCCAGAAAAAATCGGTATCACAAACAAAACGGCTTTCAAAACGATGCAATTACTGTCACAAATTTATTTATGGCATTTAAAAAAAACGATTGTTTTTAAAACATGGCCTTTTGAATGAAAAATAAACGATCACTTTTGAATCAAGCGTACTTGATGAAATTAAAAAATCGGCAAAATCTCCCTTATTTTTTACTGTAGGATGGAAATGCATATGACAACTTTTGCTCAGAATTTACTTCTCTATCGACTGAGAATATTGTATACAGGGTGTTCATATACATCTATATATCTATATATATATATATATATATATATATATATATATATATATATATATATATATATATATATATATATATTATTCCGGTTATACCGGAAGTGAACAGCAACTTTGTTATTTTAAATGAACACCCTGTATGTTATTAACTTTTAGAAATCTACGTTCAATTTTAATGTCACTTTGTGTAGAATATCCTATAACTAAAATTTATACTTTTCGAGATATTCATTTTTTTAAAGGAAAATTGATAGGTGCAGACCTCCATATGGAAAATTCTGTGTGAACATCCCCAATACCAAATAAAACATATCTTATCGGGTTAATTAGTAAGAAGATCAAGGTAATTGATGACTTATCGAAAACTGCTTTTCTGCATACAGGGTTCTTAAAAAAATGATGAAAATTTCAACTTCAAAAATGTCAAATATTTTAATTTTATTAAATGGAACTACCTTACTTTTATTCTATTTCTTAATTCTACGGCCAAAAATAAGGGAAGTTTATGTTCACTTCCCTATACCCAAACTTAAGCGTTTTTGAGATATTAACACGTTTTTAAAAATATTTATTATTTCTGCTGTATTGTTGTTTATTATTATTTATTATTTTATTTTAGCAGGCTGTGTATGTAGCTGTCATAATTAAATAGTATTTGTTGTCATTATTTGTGATTAATCGCATTTTTACAAAGTGATAGAAATGGCTCGTTTGGAACTAAACAATCACGATTATCTAAATTTACTTTTAATACATGGTGAATGTGACAGAGTTGTTACTAGAACATGTGCTTTATTTTCTGCAAGGTATCCAGATCGACCACGACCCACCCGTGGCACAGTGAAGACAATAATAAACAATTTAACACAATTTGGTTGTTGTCAAGCAAAAGTTAAGAAAGTGAAGCCTGTTGTTGATAACAATGACAATGAAATTAATGTGCTTGGATACTATGCTGCTTATCCCGAAACGTCATTACGTTGTGGTGAGAGACATTTAGGTGTACCAATGATATCTATTCAACGAATTTTAAAAAAACATAAGTTTCATCCCTACTCTTTTAACCTAGTTCAAAGTTTAAGGGAAACAGACTATAATAAAAGATTATAATTTGCAGAATTTGTGTTGATAAAATGTCAAGAAGATAATGAATATTTAAAGAATATTATATAGTGCGACGAATCAAAATTTACGAAAAACGGAATGTTTAACAGGCACAATTCGCATTAATGGAGCGAAGAAAATCAACACTTAACAAGAGTACGTAGTTTTCAAGAGCGATGGAACTTTAATGTGTTTTGTGCGATCAGAGACAACCAGGTTGTAGCTCTCCACTTTTATGATGGAAACTTAAACGGTTAAAAACTGTGGTAACATAATTTTATAATTTTTTATTTTCTAAAAACTACTTTTTTAGGTCAAAGATGTCTCAACATATTAAGAGAATTAAAAACAAATTATTTAGAACGTTTACCACCGCAAGAATTTAGAAAAATATTTTTTCTTCATGACGGAGCTCCTCCTCACTGTTCCCGAATGATAAACCAATTTTTAGATGAGACGTTTGAAGATAGGTGGATAGCTAACAGTGATCCTTTTCGGTGGCCTCCTCGTTCACCAGACATAACAACTTTAGATTTTTTTATATGGGGCTACGTAAAAAATGAGGTGTATCCCATCCCCTTACAACAAGGGAAGATTGTGAACTTAGAGTTCGCAATGCATTTAATTCTCTCCCTGCAGCAATGATTAAGCGTGCAATAAACGAAGGTGTGATAAGAAGACTGCATAAATTCTTGGAGGTTCAAGGACGAAATTTTGAACACTTGTTATGAGTTTTTGTAATTTATGTATGTAGAATTGCATTAAAAAACACGGCCTACTTATAATAAGCTACAATACGGCAGAAATAATTAATATTTTTAAAAACGTGTTAATATCTCAAAAACGCTTAAGTTTGGGTATAGGGAAGTGAACATAAACTTCCTTTATTTTTAGCCGTAGAATTAAGAAAAAGAATAAAAATAAGGTAGTTTCATTTAATAAAATTAAAATATTTGACATTTTTGCAGTTGAAGTTTTCATCATTTTTTTAAGAATCCTGTATGCAGAAAAGCAGTTTTCGACAAGTCATCAATTACCTTGATTTTCTTACTAATTAACCCGATAAGATATGTTTTATTTGGTATTGGGGATGTTCACACAGAATTTTCCATACGGAGGTCTGCACCTGTCAATTTTCCATTAAAAAATGAATATCTCGAAAAGTATAAATTTTAGGTATAGGATATTCTACACAGTGACATTAAAATTGAACGTAGGTTTCGAAAAGTTAATAATATACAGGGTGTTACATTTAAAATAACAAAGTTGCTGTTCACTTCCGGTATAACCGGAAGTGACTTGTCTGTCAAAATATTTTCCACATATTTGCCATAACTTGTTATTTATCAATTCCAATTTTTATAGAAATCGTGTGAGTAGTTTCCTATATATAGATAGTGTAAGCTCGTTGTGAAACAGCCTGTATAGACGTAAGAAATACATACCTGCTTTAAAAATAATGCGATTTTAATATTTATTTTGGATTATATAATTTATGTACCTACTTTTCAACTAAAAATAAAACTTTTGAACATTTTTTTGTGATTATGCGCATTTTTAAAGTTTTAAATTCTTATAAATAATTCACTATCTTTATAATCTACGGTTACAATATAATTGTTTGAGTAATAAGTTACAGAAATGTACGCTGCTAGATTCAAAAGTATACTCTCCAATTTTAAATTATTAAAGAAACCAATCAATAAATGTACATAGCGTAATAATGTAATATGTCTATGTATCAAACGGTAGTTCATTCAAAACATCTTCTGTCACGATATCACTATAATTCTCATTCATGAATTTACTAATTAAATTTAGTCATTAGAATTAAAATGTGTAGGTAGTCATACTTTTTGGTTAAATCAAGTGAAATAAACGAAGTAGAACTTTCGACTCACTTATTAGATTAATTAATGGAATTGACAACTTAGCAGTTGAACTTTCATTCTTTTACATTTTAATATATATTTGGTGTAGTTAATTTTGATTATATTAATTTGTGTACTAATGTACACGCAAGCCATCACATTATTGACGCTACGTAGGTTGAAGTAAATAAAGACGGAATGAAATTTAATAAATCTTATATTAGCCCAAAATGTAATTTAATTAATAAAATTTTGACATTACACAGTTTGTGAAGAATAGCCTTATATTTCCATAATGAAAAAGAAAGAAACTAACAAATCGTCGCATTTTGTATAGTTATTACAAATTTTTCTAGTTGCCAGTTGTCAATGGTGTACTGTTACGATACGGTTAAGAAACCAAACGTGTTCATAATGACTTGCAGAGCCGTTCCGACCCGGAGTTGGAATGGTTGGGGACCCACGGGCGGGAATCCGTGGGAGCGACAGTAGACAACCGGCTACAGAAAAATTCGGAAAGCGACAAATTGTAAATAACTGTGAAACAAACATAGCATGCATATAGTGCATATATTTCAAAACCTAAGCATACAAAAATAAAAATCTAGTTTAGTTAATAAAAGTGAGGCATTCTGATTCTGATAAGGTAATGTTAGTTATCGGAGTGCTTCATCTATGTACTAGGTTTTATCTAAGCGCAGCGTATTAAAATCTCCATATACTCCTGTATTGTTTAGGTAATAGGCACTTATGCCGTATTCTACAATAGATCTAGCCCCCCTTTAATGCCGCGAATCAATTTAATTTAATTAATCTCAGTCATTGCTTGTTAAGGTGTAGGAATATTATTTTTTTCCAGGACCACCTCTAACCCACTGCCAATGCTTCTTCAATTTGCATGAATATCATTTATTGCTTGCTGTAATTCCCTTTTACTATTTTTTTGGAGTAGTTACTGTTGCGTGTAAACCTATATCGTCAGCGAATTGTGAAGTTTTTATATTGATAGTTGTTAGCGGCAAGAGTTTTTTGAAACTTAAAATATTTAAGAATTATTTGCGATCAACAATGGGTCAAAAAAGGTTAGCAGACTTATCTATTGTTAGTATAGAAAAGACAATTTCTCAAACAAATCATGCTAAATCAAATCAATCAATCAGATCAGTCAATCAACCAAATCAATCTCAATAAAATCAGATCAGAATAGTTTGTGAAAACCAGGTTGCAGTCCAAAAATACTGATTTGGTTTAATTTATTACAGCTTGCTTGGTCAAAATCAGTCACAGTTGAAAATACCAAATTGCTATAACAGAAATAAAAGACAAAAGGTTTTAATGATTTATTATTATATGCGAATCAATAACTACGAAGTTTAAAAACCACAAATACCTACCGGTATAATGTTATTAATTAACTAAAAAATAGCGTAACTAAACTAAACGAATGAGTTGAAATCGAGTCTGTAGAATAAGAGTTGATGCAGAATTGGTTGGTTTATGACATCCTCCTCCTATAATAACACATTAAAATCTTTATTGGCATTTTTGTGAACAATATTAAGTAGAATATATATTCAGATGTGTTTTTCTTTCGGCTGTTCTAATAATAACTGTGTTAGCGAACTGAACTAAAATATTGAAATATATTAGTTTCACTAAACCTGTTTTGTGTATTATGAATAGTTGATATAAAACTGGCTATTGGTTTCTCCCATCATCATTAAGTAATTTGTAGAATGTAAATATACAAACCTAATTATCTCTATCACACTTACTGCAACTCGTATTTACCTTTCCCCTTTCGTAGGCTACTTAGAGCAATCTTACGTATGCGAATTTAAATAAAACAATGTTTATTATTCACAACATACATACATACAAATTTCACCTTGAGTTTATAAAAAAGCAGGCCTTCAACTTTTTTTTTATTAACCCCATATTTTCAAACAATCTACATTAAATATACATTCATGTGGTCTTGGAGGGAGTGTTCCTATGAACGCTCTCCTTTATTTTTAACTTAGTCTTATATTACGTTATTTATGTACATTATTTAAAAGTAAATGTTAGTAATCAACTAAATCTAGTAGGTAGGTCCGAGGGTTTAAATCTTTTTAATCGTCTTAATTCGTTTAGGTGCGCTTTCACACGATCACTGTATTTTTCACCATACTTTTTTATGTCTTCCCTAACTGATGGCATACACAGATCGGTTTGTATCACTGAATTCGGCACGTACCAAGGCACATCCACTATTACACGCAGCACCTTGTTCTGGAATCTCTGAATGATGATAATGTTGCTGGCTGATGCCCAAAGTTGTAGTCCATACGTCCAAGTGGGCTTAATAGTGGCCTTGTATAGCAGAATTTTGCTTTCCAGCGCTAGTTGAGATCTTCTGCCTATCATCCAATATAGTTGTCTGAATTTCAGACCTAGTTGTTTCCGTTTGAAGAAGATGTGTGTTTGCCAGGTGGGTCTCCGGTCAAGGTGAACTCCCAAATATTTTACACTGTGGTTATGCTGCAGTTGTATACCGTTTAACTTAACCGGTGGACAGTTATCTTTTTTGATCGTACACGTTATCTGGACAGATTTGTCTACGTTCGCTTTAAGTCGTCTTTTTTTTAACCACTTTTCTATTTTAATAACATTAGTTTGTACGTTTTTTGTGGCATTTTCTGGGTTAGGATGGGATGCAAGTATAGCCCTATCATCGGCAAACGTCGCAGTAGTTGTTGTTCTGGTATTTGGTAAGTCTGCTGTGAATATCAAGCACAGTAATGGCCCAAGCACACTTCCCTGTGGTACTCCCGACGAAATGTTATGCAATTCTGTTAAGACGTCTTCTTGTTTTACCAAGAAATTTAGGTATAATTTTAATAGCTCAAAAAGGTCATGAGGTAGAATTTTTTTGAGCTTTTATAGCAGGCCTTCGTGCCATACTTTGTCAAACGTTTGACTAATATCAATAAATACGGTGCAGCAATACCATTTCCTTTACAGGTCATTATTTATCTTTTTAACTATTCGGTGTACTTGCTCTATTGTACTATGACTATTTCGGAAAACGAATTGATGGTTGGGGAGTATCTTTTTTATCTTCTATGATTATTTTTAGTCTTTTGCCTAGGATTTTCTCTAAAACCTTTGAAAAACCTGGCAGCAAGCTTATAGATATTTTTGATGGGTTTAAGGAGCATAATTATTTGTGCCACTTTCCATGTTCTTGGAAAGTATCTTAGTTTGACTATGGCATTGAATATTTGCAAAATAGATTTTATTCCTTTTTCCGTCATTTCTTGTGGGACTTTACCCGTTATTAAGTCAAATCCGGCTGCTTTCTTGGGACCGGTTTTTTTGTGATTGTGGTAGACTTCGTTATATGTGAATTTGTTCATGAGGAAATCCATTTGAAACGGTGCCTCTAGGAAAAAGCTGATCCCCTTTTGTTCCTCTAGTGATGATTCAGCTGGATATGAATCAGACCGGTAACGGTATCGACTCCATCTACAGAGGCGCACCATATCAACGTGGTCACGGAATAGGAAGCTGGCTAGGTGGTATATTTAGAAGCCAAATACCGTTATTTAAGCCTGGTGCAAAGGCTGTTGAAAAAGAAGCTCTCAGAACGGGTGCCAATATTCTTGTTGACGTCATAGCGGATCGACCTGTATAGGAATCGTTTCAAGAAAGATTTCATGAAGCACGTTGAAATCTTAAACGTAAATCCGATGAGAAACTCGATATAACGGTGGAGGGTTCGGGCTAAGTATCGAGAGTGGTGAATGGATACTTTACAAGCCCTTATCAGCTCTTAGTGATGACACCCCAATAGAGTGGGTATTTCCCGGAAACGGAAACGATTACATAGATTTAAGCTGGACCATATTGTACATTGCAGCTAAACCAAGACGATACAGCAATTACTGACTCAGATGTTGTAGCACCGCTAACCAACTGGATGCATTCGCTTTTCTCACAAGCGGAGGATTACCTAAATCAGAAGATGGTGTTACAAGGAAAGAACATCTACGTCTACCGCTCATATATCGAAACGTTCCTATATTATGGAAAGGATGCCAAGAGTTCACATCTATGTTGTACCTTATGGCACAGTGATGCAGCCGGGCAGATGAATACACTGGGGTCCGCAAATAATGGTTTCTCAAAACATCAAGTACTTGCAGCGACCATCAAACAAATTGAGATAATTGGTCACGTGCACTCGGATTTATTTAATCACGAAAAGTTCCTCATAAGCGGTGTTGAATTAAAGGCTAAATTTGTGCGATCAAGTGATACCTTTAGTCTAATGGCGGCGCACGGTTCAACTTACAAGACGAGAATTATGGACGCTAGTTTACTAGTGAGACGTATGCGAATCAACTCCGCCGTTCAATTGCATACGATAAAGCTTTAGAAACAACTGCGAAATATCCTGTTACAAGAACCGACGTAAAAGTGTTAACTATACCTACAGGCATACAGCGAAAATCATTGGATAATACCTTCCTGGGTCAGTTACCTAAATAATGTATCGTAGGTTTTGTCGCAAGTAAAGCCTTCAACGGTGATTGCTCCTCAAATTTATTTAATTTTGAGCACAGCAATATTAACTACCTAACTACATGTATATATATATATATATATATATATATATATATATATATATATATATATATATATATATATATATATATATATATATATATATATATATATATATATATAACAACAAATTCCTTCGAACGCCTTACAACCAAAATTTACAGCTAATGGTTTTTATGTAAGGGCATATCACACCTTATTCTCCGGTACGGGTATTCATTTTCTGAATGAGGGCAATGATATATCGAGAAGGGATTACCCCAACAGCTACCGTTTAATGGCCTTCGACGTAACCCCTGAGTTGTCTGCAAACGCTAGCACGTGCTGGAATTTAGTTAGAAACGGTTCCCTGCGCCTAGAAGTCGGTTTTGAAGGAGCTCTTCTAGAAACCGTTAACTGCTTGGTGTACGCCGAATTCGATAAACATCGGAATGTCGTCGTGGATTTTGCCTGTTAAAAGGGGCGAATTAATACCGAAAGGAATCGCCGTGGTTACAGATCATGGAGCGTTATTATCGATACTGATAAAGCCACCTCGAACTTATTTTATAACAAAGCCCATATTAAGTCAGGTAGGGTATTTAGAGAAGAAATATCATGGAGTGAAATGGTGGCCGGATCATGTAGTGGACAGCGATTTCCAAGAGGAGCTGATAAGAACGCTGCTGCCATTTGACAAAATTCACGTTAAGGGCAGTGAAAAACAACAGTTTTTAAGATTCCTTAACAAACCAATACTAAACTTAGACGAGACTGGTTGTTGGTTGTCCGTCTATTAAAAAATTGAAAAAGGAAGCAGAGGCGTATAGTTGTTTATACATTAACATCGAGGAGCCTAAGAGCTAATCGTATTACTGTCATACAAGAGTCTCATTATTAAAAACAATTTCAACATTCCCGCACAAGATCAGGTTCAAGGCCAACCACGAGGTCAACCTGTTTCTCAAGGTAAACAACTTTGTTAAGGTAAACAACTGTCTCAAGGCAAACTAGATTGTCAAGGCCAACCACTTTCTCAAAGGAAACCAGTTTCTCAAGGTAAACAACTTTCTCAAGGTAAACGACTTTCTCAAGGTAAACCAGTTTCTCAAGGTCAAAAATACGACCCCCACATGGGCGTCTTTGGAAATTCCCATGGTCAAAAGTAGACGGGGCGTATGACGTCACCTAAAAAGTGGAGCGTTTATTAACTTTGTTTGTTTGTATTAAAGGAATTTATAAAGACTTGGTTGAATATCGCTTTAGTACTTATATAATTATCTTATATAAAAAAATGAGACTATTACAACGAGAACCCCTATCTACGAAGACCAACAAAAGAAAAAGCATGTCAAACGTGCAATCGACAAAATGGCACCTAGGTGAGCAGTCAGTGACTAAAAGTAATAATTATGTTACTGTGAACTAAACACAATAGAACTGATTTACGTTTGAGTGTCGCGGAAAACACTACTTTTAAATTATACTACATAATTCGTAAGTTACCCATTAGAGCATCAGCGTCGAAACTACATATCTGAGGCCTATTCGTTTACATGTTATTAGTACTCCCTAATACACTATGTTAGATAAATGGATGGCCACTTACGACTAAACTACTTCAATCGTGGGAGCGTACAATTAATCTATAAGAAAAT
Organism: Vesta saturnalis; assembly: GCA_036346205.1. NCBI lineage: Eukaryota > Metazoa > Arthropoda > Insecta > Coleoptera > Lampyridae > Vesta > Vesta saturnalis. The sequence goes on from JARFJB010001929.1 coordinate 1,687,558, forward strand.
GAAAAATACCTTCTTCAAAATTTGATTTCTAACATAAAATTTATTCGAATTTAGTGTAAATAAAACTTTGAAAATAGTCTAAGCGAATTAAATATTATTTGACTTAAAAATTAAGATTCAAAAAGATACTTCTTTTTAACCAATCCCATCCTTTGTAGTCTATTTGACAACCGGTTTCATGTTCAATGAATACAAGAGGTATAGGTTCTTCAACGAATTTTCAAATGTGTCATAAATGTAGGTAAGTAGTTTTGTTCTAGACTATTTCTATCTCTTTTTAAATCATGTTAACACATGAAAAAGCAACATAATTGATAAGTAAATAAAATTAACATGCAAGTTAGGTGAAAGTATAGATAAATAGCTTAGTCAATCCATGAGTTCCTAGTGTACGTGTTTATCAGTTACACACGCGTGCACTTGACTAAAATAAATAAGTAAAACAGTTATACTTTAACATTCGCATTAAGTGAAGTCTACAAAAACTTTCCCAATAACTGAAATATATTCCCTCTAAAGTCCTCACGCTTCGCGAATAAAATAATATAAATGCAATTTTTTTAAGAAAGGAACTAAAACTATTTATGTAATATTACACCCAAAAGATTTGTTCTAGGCAATGCCAATTAAATTGCCATTCTCAATTCTACATATTAATAATTAAAAACTTTTCTAATATTATGCCAAATAGATGAACGATTCTTAAATTAATGTACTTTTAATACAACCACAAAAAAGGTTGTTACAAGACGTATGCGAATCAACTCTACCGTTCTAATTGCATACGATAAAGCTTTAAAACAACTGTGGCAAAATACACTGTTACAAGAACCGACGTAAAAGTGTTAACTATACCTACATGCATACATCATTGGATAATACTTTCCTGGGAGAGTTACCTAAATGCTGTATCGTAGGTTTTGTCATAAATAAAGCCTTCAACGGTGATTACTCCTCAAATTTATTTAATTTTACATAACTACATATATATATATATATATATATATATATATATATATATATATATATTTTGAGATGTTCAGAAAGAGGTAATAGAAGTATCGAACAGCTTACATGACATTTGGGTAATAAAAAGGGTGATTTCTAGCTCGATACAAGTGCGAGACACTATTTTATATAAATCTGGTTCACGATGAGTTTAAAATAAATTTGTTTGGTATAAATTAATCTGAATATCATTTGCTTAGTTTGGTTTCATCATAAAAAGCAATTTGCTGCTAACAAAATTGTCAAGAATGTTAAATAACCATTTTCGTAGAGTCATTTTAGTATTGCAATTATTGCAAAAAATCAATTTTCAAAGGTAATTTGGCAAGTGGACGTTTTACAGGTGTTTAAACATGGACTATATAGTTAGGATTATGTTAGGGATAGGTATGTCTAGTTTTTGAATGCAGGAAATACAAAAATTTAATAAAAGGGTTATAATATGGACAGTTTAGACATTTTTCGCACATATTTTTGGAAGCGAGTTAGTGACAAAAATTATGTTACAAGATTAACATTAAGAACAACATATAGAACAATTTGGTATACAGACATTTATAGTGCCGTACATTTTTATAGTAAAACATTTAAAAAGAGTGTTAGACGATGAAACTTTTTCAATGCAACATTATATAACATTATGCATTGCAAATAATTAGTGAGAATAATAAAGACAATAAGTACAAACCTTAAACATAACATTTTAAGTGTTAAAACATTTTAAATATAAATTATTTTCATTTTAGATTTAAGTTTGGTTAGGTCATAATTTGTAGGTTTTTATATAATTTTATACTTTTTCCACATTATTACACTTAGATTTTGCTCTTAAAGCAAATAATGAATGTCATTCTTAATTTGACATAGTTTTTATAAGGATACAGCGCTTTACTCCGCAAAATTATGTTAATTCTGAGGTGAATTTAAGCTAATGTTACAAAAGCTTGAAATTTTCTTTAAATTAAATGTTTCGAACACAAAAGATATGTATTCTTATGTAAAAGTTCTCAGAATTCCATTTTGCAATTAGTTTTAGTGTAGCTTGTAAGTGAAAATAGTTAGAAGCTTATTTAAGGTAGATTAAGTTATTTCGTATATTAATGTTAGAATTATAGCTTGTTAGGTGTCTTTTGTTCAGAATTTTGCGTAGTTTTCATTTCCGTTTTTAATTTTCAATTCCGATTATGCATAAGAAAGTTACGGCCAAATTTCCATTTGTGTCTAATTTTCAATTTCGATCCACCAATCATAGCCATAGTTACATTTGCAATATGGCTGTAAAATAAATGAAATTTTGGTAACAACCAGAAACATATAAAAGCAAGCGCTCAGGAAATCACTCTCTCTCTAGAAATTGTTCAAAAGTGTAAAAGGTTAAAACAGTGTTGTGAAATTTGTGAGTACATAACCTAATTTATTTTCGTCAAGAAGTTTAACGTTACGAAGAATATTTTCGAGAGCACTTGTTTTTATATCGTCGGTTAGAAATAAATAGTTCGGTCTCCGATACCTGTCGTTTTTGAAAAATAATTTTGTTCGATTAATTGATGTTACGATTTTGTGAAGATTTGTTTTCCAATTTAAATTTATTCTTGTTTACCAAATTAAAATTATTTTTATTTGGTCAAAGTTTATTTTATTTCTTCGGACAATTCCTTTTAAATAAAAATTATTATCGGTAGCTAAAATAAAAGTGTTATCAACAAAAATCTTGGATATTTAAACATATATTTTAAACGATATCACTCATTAAGCTGTAAAATCATTTAAATAAAAAGTTACCGTAATAAATAAGTGGTTGGAGTTTGCCGTTTTTGGAGAAAACATCTTTAAATTTGGAAGTTGGTGTCTTCGACAACCGAGAACCGAGATAGCAGTGTTGGCTGATGGTAACTACCGTAACCAAGTGGACATTGCCTACATCCAACTGGGGTATCCGAAGACAGCAATCAACCGTGAGGACAGTATATGTGAGTCAAATTTTATAACCCTATTCATTGATATTTCCCTGCAATTTATATTTGTTACATGTATGTTATTGATTAAGAATTTTAAATATTTACTTGTGTAAACACCTGTAAAGATTTTAATTTCTTTTCTTTTTCTAAATTTTCATTTTGGTTCTAAACATTAAATTTTCTAAATTAAGTATTTGACATTTTTGACAGCTTTATAATTTTACTTAACTTCATTTCAACGCATGCGTTTGATAGCAAATTATATTCAGAATAATTTGTATACTTGCAATTCATTTACATAAAGGATTTTTCTTATACACATTTCAGATTCAAAATTTAACTTCAACTAAATTCCCTGAACTCTATCCCCTTATTGAGATTCTGAGCTAGTTCGGTGCAATATAATAATATAAATAATATAAGATTAAAATATTACCTCAATTTAAACTTTAAATAATTATAATTTCCTTACTAAATAATTTTGTTTCCCTCGTTAGTATAAGTCGCCATTTATTAAATCAAAGCCAATTTAAACAGTACAATATATATATATATATATATATATATATATATATATATATATATATATATATATATATATATATATATATATATATATATATATATATATATATATGAACAACAAATTCCTTCGAACGCCTTACAACCGAAATTTACAGCTAATGGTTTATATGTAAGGGCATGTCACACCTTATTCTCCGGTACGGTATTCATTTTCAGAATGACGGCAACGATATATCGAAAGGGATTACCCCAACAGCTACTGTTTAATGGCATTCGACGTAACCCCTGAGTTGTCTGCAAACGCTAGCACTTGCTGGAATTTCGTTAAAAACGGTTTCCTGCGCCTAGAAGTCCGTTTGTAAGAGCTCTTCTCGAAACCGTTAACTGTTTGGTGTACGCCGAATTCGATAAACATCGGAATGTCGTGGATTTCGCCTGTTAAAGGCAACTCTAGATCACAAGCACGCATACTTGGACGTACAAGGGTTTATAGGTGTTAATAACGAATTCATACCGAAAGAAATCGCCGTGGTTACAGACCATGGAGCGTTATTGTCGATACTGATAAAGCCACCTCGAACTTATTTTATAACAAATCCCATGTCAAGTCAGGTAAGGTATTTAGGGAAGAAATATTATGGACTGAAACGGCGGCCGGATCATGTAGTGTACAGCGATTTGCAAGAGGGTTGATAAGAACGCTGCTGCCGTTTAACAAAATTCACGTTAAGGGCAGTGAAAACAACAGTTTTAAGATTCCTTAACAAACCAATACTAAACTTAGACGTGACTGGTTGTTGGTTGTCCGTCGATTAAAAATTGAAAAAGGAAGCAGAGGCGCATACTTGTTTAAACAATGACATCGAGGAGCCTATGTGTCACTGGAAAACGCATATTGCGAAACTAGACAAATATGTATGCGTAAACAAGTGTTGAAATGTCTGAAATCTATCCCCACTCACAAAAATGTGTTTCGGCTTGTAGTGCTCTTAATCAGCTACCGAGGGCGCACCTAGACCTTGTCCAATTATAGTGTACAGATTCTGCAAACAAACCAGGTCAGCTTTGGACCGCTATCTAGATTGACGAAAATGGGAACGGGAATATTTTGATTCCCACGTTAGGTTACCATTTACGTTTTCTTGAGAAGAATTCTAGATGGTTCCGCTACAACAAAACGACGCTGTAGGATTACCGTTCGGATGTGTGCGGACTTTATACGATAATGTTTTGTATTTTAGAACAAATAATATTAAACTAACAAGAGCCCAGAAACGAGAGAGGCGTGCAGGATCATCTGTTACAGAAAATTTTCATTAATCCATACACCACTAGATGGCGCCACAAACTAACCCTAATTAGTCTTACAAATATACCGCTAGGTGGCGCTACTTTTATTGCAGAAAATATTCATTAGTCTATACACTACTAGATGGCGCTACAAACAAATTCAAATTTCTCAACAAGGGGCCACTACAGAGAACGCTGACCGTAATACAGGTTCTTATAGTTGTCTTACAAGTTAGAATTAGGGCCCGTTATTAGAAAAATTTAAATTCCCCGCGCAAGTCAGGTCCAATACCAACCACTTTCCAAGGTCAACCTGTTTCGCAAGGTAAACAACGGTTCCGGCCTGCATGTAATTACAAAGGGGCTACGACAAGGGCGAAGGCCTAAGAGCTAATCGTATTACTGTCTTACAAGAGTCGCCTTATTATTAAAAACAATTTCAAAATTCCGCGCAAGATCAGGTCCAAGGCCAACCACGAGGTCAACCTGTTTCTTAAGGTAAACAACTTTCTCAAGGTAACCAACTATCTCAAGGCAAACTAGTTAGTCAGGGCCAACCACTTTCTCAAGGTAAACCAGTTTCTCAAGGTAAACAACTTTCTCAAGGTAAACGACTTTCTCAAGGTAAACCAGTTTCTCAAAGTCAAAATACGACCCCACATGGGCGTATTTGGAAATTCCATGGTCAAAAGTGGTCGGGCTTATGCCGTCACCAAAAAGTGGAGGGGTGGTGCCTGCCTTCTACTAACATGCTCTGTAGTATTATTGGTTTTAGCGTTTATTAACTTTGTTTGTTTGTACTAAAGGAATTTATAAAGATTTGGTTGAATATCGCCTTAGTACTTACATAATTATCTTATATAAAAATGAGACTATTACAGCGAGAACCCCTATCTATGAAGACCAACAAAGGAAAAAGCATGTCAAATGTGCAATCGACAAAATGGCATCTAGGTGAGAGTCTGTGACTAAAAGTTATAATCATGTTACTGTGAACTAAACACAATAGAGCTCATTTACGTTTGAGTGGCGCGGAAAACACTACTTTTAAATTATGCTACATAATTCGTAAGTTACCCATTAGAGCATCAGCGTCGAAACCACATACCTGAGGCCTCTTCATATACGTGTTATTAGTACTCCCTAATACACTATGTTGGATAAATGGATGGCCACTTACGACTAAACTACCTCAATCGTGGAGCGTACAATTAATCTATAAGAAAATGAAAAATACGTTCTTCAAAATTTGATTTCTAACATAAAATTTATTCGAATTTAGTGTAAATAAAATTTGAAAATAGTCTAACCAATTACATATTATTTGACTTAAAAATTAAGATTCAAAGAGATACCTTTTTAAACCAATCCCATCCTTTGTAGTCTATTTGACAACCGGTTTCATGTTCAATGAATACAAGAGGTATAGGTTCTTCAACGAATTTTCAAATGTGTCATAAATGTAGGTAAGTAGTTTTGTTCTAGACTATTTCTATCTCTTTTTAAATCATGTTAACACATGAAAAAGCAACATAATTGATAAGTAAATAAAATTAAGCATGCATCGTTTTTTTTTCGCTAAATTATAGATAAATAGCTTAGTCAATCCATGAGTTCCTAGTGTACGTGTTTATCAGTTACACACGCGTGCACTTTCTGAATCATACTGTAGTAAAGTCTACGAACGAATTAGAACACTTCCTTTATACTGTGAAGGTTGTCCCTTTACAAGAAACCTCCCATCTCCAAAAATATCCAAGTTGTTGCTTCTGATACATCCAGTATACGACGTGCATTTGTTGTTTCGATATTGTTGATAAGATGCCAGATAAAATAGTAGCGATCTATGCATGATGAGACACTACGAATCCCAATACGTAAAAATGTGTGGCAATATTTTTAAATTTTTCTTAATTTCGTTACTCTCCGTCATTTTAAGTTCATTAAACTTCTAAAGTATCCCTGTCTGCTTTTCGATTATTAATATGGTATACAATGTGTCGAGAGCAACGATTGTTTGAGCTCGTACTAGTTTATATTTTGGATATTAGAGAATAGGAGATGCTTCCCAATAGCAGTTATCACGCTAATAATTAATTATTTACCAAAAGGGAGCATTTAGTGAAGTTCACATGAGGTTTATCAGTAACTTTTTTACGAGAAACATATCTCAACAATTAGTGGGTGTATCACTAGGTAAGATTTAGATGCGTTAGTGTTCGTACAAAATGTTGGCTTAGCAGTTCCTCCAACGACGAGCTTTGTCGTCTGCGTCCTCGTTCTTCTTTATTGTATCTACGGATTATATTATGATCGCCGATAGATTTTTAATGAAGTTTTGATTAATTTCACACACAAGTAAATTTCGTATGAAGAAAGAGTTTATATTATGATAACGTTGAATTCTGAAACCCATTTGCTACACAAGTCTATTATTAGGCATTATTTTCCATATTGCTTTAGATAACAATTCTGTTGTCCAGAACCTCTTTTTGTGTAAAACAAGAGTTAGTTTACGTACAGAGTATTATTTAAAAACTTGTGACAAGCATAAAACGATCGAAAAGTGATGGTGAAGTGCACAATCTTTTAAAAAATGCTTACCACCAAAATTGACACTAGCCGGCCTGCACAAATATTTTGAAATACCCTATATATTTACTTTTATAAAACACAGCCGGTATGACATATATAAAGCTACTGCGAAAAAAAGTCAGCGCACGCAGTAAATAACTAAGTAGCCACACAAAGATAATTGCCGCCTAACGTTATCGTAATATGTAACTTGTTGATTTTATGTAGTACATAGGCCAATAAATTCTAGGCATTTAATTACAGCTCCACACAATTGTTAACGTTATCTAAATTTACATAAATATTGCGAGATAGTGAGTGATCTAATAATAATTAATAAGATATGATCGTTGAACACGCAAATTAAGCTCTAAACGACAGCTTTCAATAAAAGGTAAGTATTACATTAACACCTTATCGTTCTCCTTACTTGACACACTTTTTTGTTTAGTTTTTATATTTCGTATAGACCCTGCAGAAGGCAGTGTACAGCATAAGAAAGTTCCTACTACGATTTCGTATTTACATAATCTCATAGCATGCTACAACGGATTGTTCTGACCTGGTTTTGCCGAATAATACCTTGCACGATACGTTTGGAATGAACCAGGTGGTACAATGCCCGGTAAACTTTCCACTTGCAGACATACGTGGTTAGGCTATCCTCGCAATAACGATCATTCCCACAATGATTCAGGAATAGAAATATACACAGACAAAAGCACACAACGCAGCAGCTGATAGTTATCGATAAACAGAGACAAGAATCCAACCAGGCAATAAAAGTTTTTGGATTCTTTTTAATGCAACCAGACAATAAAGATTCTTTGGGTTTCTTAATTCTATCAGACAATAAAAGCTACAATAAAATAATATAAGTAAGTGCGAACTAATTCTAATCATTTGTTTCCTTTATTGTTAACGATTCGCTTTGGTAATAGCGATTTATTTTGATTAATATGGTGCGAGAGCTAAAAGAAATTGTATGATTACCAACAACTTACAGAAAGAAACGATCTTACCCTTGAGTGAAAATAATGCTCTTTTATATATCCGCAATATGCAGCGAGTAGTAGTAATTCCTGTTAAAGTAGGTACTGAATACCATAAGGAATTACTTCAAATTAAATTTTCTCTTATAGAACTGCCGATGGCAAAAATAAGTAAAGGAGACAACTTTTCAAAGAAATATGATCACTCTCAGCTAAAATGCCTACCCACAGACAAACTGAAGAACGGTTTTTCCGGAAATTTAGAAAAAAAATCATTGTTGCCAAAATTAAATTTGTGTAAAATGTACATAATAAAGATCTTTGTAATCAAATAGTTACTTAGTTTATGACTTATTCCTTGTACTGCCCTCTAACGGTAATTCCGCGAAAGCAACAGATACCTTTAAGAAAGTGATTTGAAACCAACAAGAAAATCGTAGAAATCCTAGATGACACTACTTATATCAATTTCAACATTTGATATTAGATTTCTGTTACCGCACATACAGACGTAAGATATTTGTTCGTTTTATTATTAAAGGAGATATCGAGTAAAGTCTTAAATGTCAATGTCAAATGTCAATACAACGGTAATTTTAATACAGTAATTACAGTAAATGGAGAAGTCGATATAAATAACCCATACATCGATTTATTACGGTCACAGCCAGAAACTATGAACTTGATGCGAGAAAACTCCAATATCGATTTGTACACGTTAAACATTTTTACACTAAACGCAACGGTATAGATTGCAGCGTAAGATAATTTATTATTTATAATACACATTTTAAAATAATAAAACTTTCACAATTTCACAACTGTTTTCCACGTGATTCTTTCTGCAGCAAAGTCTGTAATCAGTTTAACATAATTTAAACTTTCAGTTAAATCACTTTATATAGTCAAAATCATAAATGAATTTAACCATTTTCTTCCATACGTAAATAAGTTTTAAGTCGCTCTAAAGTAGAAAATGACTGTTTAGCTGAAAGTCACTGTCATTGACTCCAAAATTCGTAACACAATTCCTGAATTGGGAAACACTGTTTGTAGATTTTGGGATCGAGTTAATATAATAAGTCGGATATTTTCTTTTTTTCTGAAGTCTTCTTTTAAAAATTCACGAAAGTGCAAAAATTCCATTGAAAAGGAATTTTCCAAATCATTGTAAATTTCTTCGAGATAATCGCATTTCTGAATTAAAGTTTGTTGTGAACATTCGTTTAAAGAGAAGAGAAATGTGAATGTCTGAAAATAATTTTCATATGCTGCAGCTCTTTTCTCTAGTTCCATCACAACTCGATCCAAAATAGCATAAAATGTCTCAGTTCCTAATTTGTCCTTTACACTTAGAGTAATTTCACAATCTCGGCTCTCATCTGAAAAGAGTTTTCGTTCAACTTCGTTGCTGTTCATCTGCATATGATTCTTCTTCAAGCTTTTTTGCCTTGTTAATAAAAGTTGTAAACGTCTTCAGATCTTAAGGACTTCACAAACCAAATTAAAGAGAAAAATAGCTGCGTTATATCGTCGGTATCGATAGCAACGGATTGAAAACTTTTATTGGTTTTGTGAAAACGTTCTAATAACACTTCCCAAAATACACTCATAAAGACGTATTCGAAACGGTGCAGCTGTCGTTTTATTCCAGTTGCTTCTATACGTGTGGTTGGCTTTTCAGATAAATTTTCCACGATTTGTGTTAAAGTTTGCAAATATTTATTTCAATTTTCATACAAACTAAGTACGGCATCATGTCATGAAGACCAACGTGTCCCATCAACTCGTTTTGGAACTTAAGAAAAAAAGCTGAGAAAAAGTATATAAATGTTGCAAAGCATCGAAAAATATAACAGCTTCTTTGACACAGTACGCGAGATACTTCGTGAAGATTTAATATCCTATTCACATTGCTGTAGTTATTGATACCTTCTGTTGCTATTTTTGAAGTTCCACCAAAAATACGGCATGGGAGTATGTTAAAAATTTTCGTAACTGTTCTTCACCATTTTTTAATTTTCGACGAAACACACTTTTATTCAAGGAACGCTGAACCATACCTTTAGAATTGCTTTGTTATCGTTGCTGAAAAATCATCGAACATGTGCTGATTGATTTCTTGGGATAATAAATAGTCAATGCCTTAACTATTTAACTGAACCCATTCAGCGGGATCGTCACTTACATGCACTTGCTTTTGCTGCTCACCTAAAACCGAAAATTAGCATTGAGCATATTTTGAAGAACCTGACTGAGGATCAATATAATCTGTTCCTAACCCATAATTACTACTACTACCACTAGCAGCACTGGCACTTTCAGTTGAAACACGCACATTTAAAGCAGCGTCAGTATCATCATTGTCTAAGACAGTTCTAATGCTATAAGTAACATCGGGGTTTTCGGGCATATAAAGTCTGTTCAGGTTGAGGTTTTGCAGGCGCTTGTAAATTGAAATAGTGTTCTGGTCTTTTAGTTTTATTCAAAACATTTTCTTGTTGTTTGCGTTTTTCATCAGCAAGTTTTTTATACTCCGCACCGCTTAATTTTTTCCGATGTTCACTTATTATTGACTTTAAAAATTAAAAAACTAAAACAGTGTTACGTTTTAATAACGATGGAAACTTTACGGAATTTATTTAATACAAACACAAAAGTTAACACGAAAATCTTATGTATTACGAATAACGATTAAATACAGAACTATAAATAATTAACACTTAAACCTTTCATTTACCTCGGTACAATTCTAATTTATATTCAATGCTCCACGATGACTAAATTCGCCATGAATCATCTCTGGATAAACACGCGCAGATGGAATAGTCTAGAAGAAATATTCTAGATGCTGAGTAACTCATCGCTAGACGACTCAATAGATAATAACGGCACGCTTTGATGTTTACCGCGCTGGTTATTTTTAGCATACGGGTAGTTTCCTATCACGCATGTAGGTGAATTACAATAGTGATACAAATTGTAAGCGTACAAGGCAACGAACGGTACAACGTACAACTGAAATCAGAACGGAATGTATACCTACTGAACCAAAATAAAAACGAAATCTTTGACTGCAGAAACTTAATGTATTCGGATTAATAAAATAAGAATATTAACTGTTCAGGGTACCTCCTCAACACATCGTCAACACTGTATCGCCTCAATACAAACTTGCGGCAGTCTCCAGTCGGTTGTTTGGTCGGACGTTTTTCACGTTTAAAACCAAACCCAAACAAAAAACAAACAGCTCAAACATTTGTTGGTAATTAATACAGTCATAACACAATCAAGGTAAGATAAAATATGAATACAGTATTTGCCGCCGTGTTTTAAACATAAACCAAATGTATTTCAATTCAATAAAATTGTCAGATTGTTTTGGGAAGGTTTATACGTGTGTGTATCCTACAGTATTTTTAAAGTGTTAGAAAATGTTACTATAAAGATAAAAAATTAACAAGATTTTCATTTAAAGTTTTATTCACAACAATTAGTTTTACGTGATTTAAATTTCTTTGTGTCATCTATAAATTTTGGTGCCCCCTAGAACTTGGCGCTTTACGCACGTGCGTGTCATAGTAAATAAGGCACTGACCTTTACCGGTAATATGAACGAAGCTGTAAGAAAAAGCGGGTTAAAAGATACATAAAATGAAAGCCAAGTTTCAAACAAAAAGAAAAACTGGAAACAAAATTTATCAAATATTTCATCAAATTACAACGAAAAATTACAAACATTCTTTTTTTATTAACTAAAAAATTGTTTCCCACAGGAAAGTTCCGCAATTTACAACACAAAACTGGAATAAAGTTACTATTTAGACCTACCTAACCTTAGAGTGCATACATTATAGCTTATAATTATATAAACATTAATCCAACAATTTTAACAAAAAGCTTTTGCACTTATAAAACTATGAGACGATTACTCAGATGATACCTAAGCTACAAGATAAGAAATAACCAAAAACAATGGCAAAATAAATATTTTAGCTGGTCTCACCTACAAAGAGCTTTCTGTAAAGCATTCACTCTAATAACATAGTCACAGTTTACGAGTAATCTGTGACATAGTGTGCCTTGTCTGCGCTTTATATAAAAACAAAATAGTTTTGCGCTATCTATGCTATAATGGCCCAATTATAAGCAAAAAAAAGGAAAGGTATATAAACAAAAACATTACTAGCTACATGGACAATTAGTACATAAAGTTCATTCGTTTAACTTATCCCGATGACGTCATGTATGCATTAAATCACGAAATGACCGTCGTCTATAATTTAAAACAAAAATTTGAGCACTGATACCAACCCTTCCACAGAACAACTTTCCTTTATTTGCTTATACGTTGATTGAGATTACGTACGCTCGCCGGTTGGTTTGTTTCTTCGTTTATTCATTCCTTCTTGAGTTAATATTGTAAAAGATCGGTTCTTTTCAGAACCACATTACTTTCTAGTGTTCATTTAAGGTAAAGATTAATTCGTTTTACAGAAAGAGATAACATTTATGTTTTCATTTATAGCACATCAACATGACTCGTAGGTCAATTACCGTAGACGAATTGATCCATAACTTAGTCGAATACTTTAATAAAGAAAAACAGAACAACGGGCCCTTATCACCATTAACAGCAGTGCATGCAAGGGTTAGCGATGCTTTGAAAATTGACACGAAAACTATTTCTAATGCTTTACGACGACATCAAAATCAAGAAGAAAACAAGGAAAATGAACCTCAACGAAAAAGTCTAAAAACAAAAGACATGGATCAACGACAAAAAAGTGAAATCCGTACTACAATTTACAACATGTATATTAACCATGAACATGTTACATTAGATACGCTCTTAACAAAAATTAAAGAAAGAGGTATCGTTGAGTGTAAAAGGACTAGCCTCTATCACGTTTTGTTGGACATTGGATTTCATTTCAAGCAAACTAACAATAGAAAAGCTCTTTGCGAAAAAACTTCAATAGCATCGATGAGGTTAAAATTTTTGAGAAGTTACATCACTTATATGAAACAAGATATCTACAAGCAGTTCGTTTATCTCGACGAAACATGGATATTTGCAAAAGGAAGCAACAATATGGCAAGATTCCAGTTCAAAATGCTTTAAGAATCTTGATGGGGAAGGCAGACGTTATATAGTTCTAGATGCTGGAACAGAAGATGGCTTTGTGGAAGGAGCAGAACTTATATTCTTACCACAAATAAAAGCAGCGATTATCACGATTGTATGAATTCGGAAAACTTTGTTAAATGGTTAACAAATCAACTTTTGCCAAACTTAACAAAGCCATCTATAATCATTATGGATAACGCTCCGTACCATTCACAAATTGTCAATCGCCAACCAACTACAAATTGGAAAAAAGAAGAAATTACAGAGTGGCTTAGGGGAAAAAAATTACTCATGAAAAAGAAGCATTTAAAACGGAATTACTACATATAGCAAAGCTACATAAGGAAGAGAAACAATATTTGGTCGATAATATTATTAGAGAACATGGACACGAAATTTTACGCTTGCCTTCTTACCACTGTCAATTTAACCCAATAGAAATGGTATGGGGAATAAGCAAAACTTATTATGATAAACACATTGGAAGAAATGGTTATGGGGATGATAATGTCAAATAGATGTGGAAAGAAGCGTTAGAAACAGTTTCATCTTCAGTTTGGTTAAGAACGATTAAACATGCAGAAGCTGAAATTCTACAGTCTTGGGAACAAGAAAAAGTTTATGATGTCCAAGTAAATCCAATTATTATAAATCTACGATAACACAGATACAGAAGATGAAGTGTAGTGAACATTTAATTTTGTTTTAATTGAATTCTTAACGCAAACAGTTTTCTCCAAAACTTAATAATAATCTATAATAATTATAATAATAACATATAATGTATGTTATTGTACACTAAAACATTATAATTTATAACAATAAATTATTTTCAACACAGTCATGCTTAAATGTGAATGAACAAATTTACGTGTTGTTACATTATGGTGTATTTTTTATGTACTCAATAAGTAAGAAAGACTTGGATATAATGTATTTGACACGATACTTTGAATAAGTTTAAAAAAGTGCTATAATTCAATTACATTAAATACACCAATAATTTTGAATTGCAGTATAATAATCTTCTACACAAACAAGTGTATAAACACCGATGATTGAAATTATCATTCCGTATTTTGCTATTCGAATATTTTCTCAAAGCATAATGATTAGTAGCATTCCTAAAAATTCAATCTTTATGAATAAATCAAATAAATAACCATTAACTCACAAATTTGCAAATAGAATATATTGCAGAAGCTGAAATTCTAAAGTCTTGGGAACAAGAAAAGTTTATGGTGTCCAAGTCAATCCAATTATACATCCAAACGATAACACAGATACAGAAAATGAAGTGTAGTGAACATTTAATTTCTTGTTTTAATTGAATTCTTAACGCAAACAGTTTTCTCCAAAACTTAATAATAATCTATAATAATTATAATAATACATATAATGTATGTTATTGTACATTAACATTATAATTTATAACAATAAATTATTTTCAACACAGTCATGTTTAAATGTGAATGGACAAATTTACGTTTTATTACATTAATGGTTATATTGTTTGAAACGATACTTTGAATAAGTTTAAGAAAGTACTATAATTCAATTACATTAAATACACCAATAATTTTGAATTGCAGTATAATAATCTTCTACACAAACAAGTGTATAAATAAACACCGATGACTGAAATTATCATTACGTATTTTGCAATTCGAATGTTTTCTCAAAGCATAATGGATTAATAGCGTTCCTAAAAAATTCAATCTTTATGAATAAATCAAATAAATAACCATTAACTCACAAATGTATTGCCGTCAAAGATATATAATCGCCACTTTTATGTAGAAAAGTATTGGAACAATTACTTAATTTGTTGTTAACGTTATCCTTGTTAGTTACTTGAGTTAATAAGAGCCATACAAAACGACACTCTTGGAATAATACGTTAGCTAATAGTGTACATTGTATT
The DNA here is from genome assembly GCA_036346205.1 of Vesta saturnalis. NCBI lineage: Eukaryota > Metazoa > Arthropoda > Insecta > Coleoptera > Lampyridae > Vesta > Vesta saturnalis. Next base: position 1,702,960 of record JARFJB010001929.1, read on the forward strand.
CAATATGTAGAAAAGGATAGTCATACCCAAGTGCGCGTTTGATTCATCCATCAATCGGGATAAGTTAAACCAATGTCCTATACATATGAGTATTGATAAGCAAGCAGTATTAATTGAATATAGATGCAAGAGACTGAATCATATCGCATATTGCACGTTAAGAAAACATTATTACTATCAAGGTTAAATGCTATACTGTAATAAATTAAGTACTAAGCCCGTAGCCGGAATGTAAAACCCAAAACAAAATTCACTTTTGTAAGAATATTTTGACGCTCTAGGTATATTTAGTGTTATATTATGCGTACGGCGTATTTCTGGTCTCATATGAACATGTATTTTTACAGGAGAATGTTTTGCGTATTGGTGTAATTATTCCCCCATTGGGATTCTCAATAAGGAAATGATCGTTATTTAAAAGGATATTAGAATATTGTATAAAAGGATTATGGATTGAAACAATTATATTTGAATGTAAAATAATGTTTGAGTAAAGTAGTAGATACAGCTAAGGTCTTTTCTAATGTGCAGCTCCTGAATTTGCTAACTCGGTAGGAGAAACTAGGAGCGATGAGTGAGGAAGGTTGTAGAGGAAAACTTGCATTCACGCGATTGTATAGAATAAACTTGTTACATGAGTTTATGTATTATTCTCGCCAGGAGTGTTTACCGCTGTCAGTAATTTATGAATTTGTTTATGCTGTCTTCTCATATAAAACAGTGAATTAAATAAGGATGGTGAACATTCATAGTGCACTTGACGAAATTGACACATTGTATTGAATAAGGAAATGTAGTAGAAAGAGTAAACCTATAATCGTGAAATCAATTTGTTTTATATGCATATGAATTTAATTCTCATTTGAGTAATAAGTATTACATAACCTCCATATGTTTGTTTATCCTTTGACTGTTCCTCATTTCCTACATTTACTTCTTTTAATCATCATTTATTATTACATACTTTAAATCAGTTCTAATTTTTATAAAATAAATCACAATAAATATGTGATTATATTTTGGAATTCTGCAGCTTTAAATGATGCCATCTCGGGGAATATTCTTTAATCAGAATTTATTATAACAATTATTCTTTGACGTTTCTAAGCACCAATAGGAACTTTCAATTTGAGTCAAGTGTGTACGTTTTAGCAAATCAGAAGGTTATTGTAGTGGGAATAATCTACCTACTTTATTACCGCGTGAATAATTTCAAGTATTTTGTTTTTATTGAATGACCATGTATTTTTCGATTTGACTTCTGTCATCAATTTGAAAGTTCAGAAACCTTAATTTGTTAAAATAAAAATATAATATTGAAAACGTGTTGCTTATTATAACGTCAAAAATAATCCAACGAACATCACACGAGAGTTCGATAAATTAGAAAATCATTCTCCATATTTTCTCGGCAATAGCCACTCGAGCCCTACGGGCTCTCGTGTCTATCGTCTGGCAACAGGTTTTCGAAAATCTGTCAAATTATTTTCAATATATTCTCACTCTCTTATGATATTACTACTGAAAATAATTGTGACTCACGTTTTTCATATTACATCATATGATTGTATGCGATGACGTAGCGGTAAACATTCCTTGGGAGGATAATACATTGAATACACGGCGAATGCATCTAAACTAATTTTAATGTGTACGAAAATGTAGTTTTCTATTCATATAAACGTTACGCAATGGCTGTTCAATATTCAAGAATAATTTAAGGTACATTTTTGTAATGATTAGTGATGTTTGAATATATGTTTTAGAACTAAAATACTTATCTTTTGGGTTTATAAATAGTGCATTACAGTTATCGACATCAGTAAGAATTGCTAGAGATATTAGAACAAATTTATGAAATACGCAAATATCAACCTGCTATTAATATAATAGTTTGATAAACGTATCAAGCCAACTATATAATCTAATATTAGTAAACAATAAATATAATTAAACTGCCTTGAAGATCACAAATCAGGACACCCTCTAACGGTCAAATGCTAACAGTGAAAAATGTCATAATCAAAGAGGGACTTGAACAAAAACCTAGACCTAGTCATACCAAAAACTAAAATTAAAATTAAAACGTACCATTGTCCTTTCTTTATTGTGAGATGTTACAACCTATTTACTGCGAGATTTTCTTCTTGCTTATTGAAGTCATTAAGATGAAAATGTAAATGTTCACAAGTATTACATATATTTAAAATACTGTTAATTTTTCAGCATTGTTTACGAGGGTCTCTGCAATAATTATTTTTAATTATGCAAACAAGGAGCATGAAATGGAAGGATCCTAAAATATAGGAAAATTTAGAAACGGTGGTTTCTTCAAGGGGATAGCTTCGTATCTCTATTAAACATATAATGAAGCTTTAATATTTTATTTACAATATACGATTCATTATTATCGATTCACAGAAATATACTTGAACGTGAGCATTTTTGAGAAATTAAATCGGAATTTCTACTTTATAGAAATTGGTTGAGATTTAAGGAATTTATTTATTCTTTCAGGAACCGGGTTGTAATACGTTATTAAGTATACTGAATACGAACACAAAGTGTTTGTATCGGGTGGGCCATGAATTAGTTAACATTTTAAATAAATATGGAGAAAAAAAACGACAGGACTTATTTGAGAGCTAGCTAAACGAGTACGTAAATTTTCAATCACTCTTCGGAATAAAGACTGGGAGATTGCTGACACATTTTCTCTAATCGTGGCTTTTGATTCAAACAGTGTTTTTGGTTTATGGGTATACATTCGATGCTTGAGATATCCCCATAAAAAGAAATCTGCTGGCGACACATCTGGACTCCTGGGTGGCCACGGGATGTCGTCTCTACGAGAAATCAGCGTTTCCGGGAACATATCTTTAACGAGCGACAGGGACTCATTAGACGTGTGGCAAGTGGCTCCGTTTTGCTGGAACCATGTACTCCGATTGTACCCAGCAAATTCCTGTAGTTGTGGTGACAGAAACTCATGTAACATTCTGACATACTCAGTAGAGTTAACAGGTACTGTATGGCCGGGAAAATTCTCAAAGAAAGAGGATCCAATGATTCCTCTAGCTGAAATTTCTGCCCATACCTTTGCCGAGTGAAGGGGCCTTTGATGTTTCGTTTTGGGATTTTCACTGCTCCAGTATCTGCAGTTTTGTTGTCGAAGTTACGGAAGTGATCCAACATTGTTTCGGCGTACAATTTGCGCAAATTTAAATCATTAGGTTTCAATTCCTGCACTATCTGAATTTTGTATGGATGTAATTTCAAACCTAATTTCAAAATACGGCGTAAGGATGTGCGTGATATTCCTAATTCAGCCGAACCTTTGCGCGTCGATAAATCAGGATAGTGTGGAACTGAAGCTGAAACTCTGTGCACGATTTCTTCACTCCGTGAATTCCTTGGGCCGCCACATTGTTTTACATTTAGTGTCGATCCCGTCTCTTCGCATTTCTTTATTAAAACTGCACTTAGGCACTGACTTAAGTCATGCAAATCGTATTCAATACGAAACAAGCGCCTCACAGTAATGAGCGAATTATTGTTTCAAAAAGGTGCGCTACGGTCCCGTGAACGGATCCATTGCGACTAAATGACTGATAGACAGGACTGAGAACGGTTTTAACAGGATAATCCGACGGAAACGGAAATTTATAGAGATCATTATGGGATTAACTGTCTGCAGGTTCCCAGTTCGGTCATGTATGTGTCAGGTACTTTTGTTTTAAGAAAGGATTAATAAATCAAACGAGCCTATACCCTTTGGTTAATTAGTAAACCGCTAAACTGAACACGCGTACACCCTTCAGACAAGGCAAGGTAGGGAAATATCTACACAGGCATACACCTTGCAGATATCCCCAAGAGTTCTCAGTACTTTTCAGGCGACAACCTAAAAGCAAAAGTAGGATTTTGTGTATTAGGATCTGTTTGTTTTATGCTAGAGTGTTTAGTGTAAAAGTATGACGGTGTTTCTCAAGACGGATCGATTAATAATTTGCTCAAGCAGAAAAATCATCTAACGGAAACTGGCTGCTGATTTATAATAGAAAATTGTAAGTTTTTGTTATGAACGAATAAGTTCAAAGGTAAATAAAAATTATTATTAATTTTATTAAACACATAAATAAAAAGTTTACCTCGAGTAGGATTTGAACCTACGAGCTGTACTTTGTTAGAGTACCGCGCTAACCAACTGCCCCATCGAGATTCAAGCCCCAATCAATGTCAATTTTGTCTTTATGTATGTATAACTAAATTCTAAATATATCTAAATAACCTTTCTGGTTACGTGGCGAGGGGCACAGACCCTCTTTTCCCTATAGGACGGCGCGGGCCTTAATTTTTCGGCAAACACATGATAACTTATACACTCTGAAAGATGACAATGAGTTTGAAACATCTTTAGGTGACATTAAATGTTCTTTAGTCTTTCTTGTAGGTTTAAAAACAATGCCATGATTAATTAGGATTTTTTGTCTGTCTATAACAGTAGTTATAAGAGCAAGAAAATCAACACCAACGTTAAGCACTAGTTTCTCTTTGTGGTTATGTCTAGCAGGTGTAATAACATTGTTAATATCTTCAAGTGATTATCCATTAGGTTATAGTAATTTTGTTAAATATTTATATCGATCGTTGAAAAATTCAGGATCACAGATTCGCTTAGCTTCATTCACTAAAGGTTTTATTACACTAGTGGATGGCGGTTTGATAATAAATGAAGGTATCTATCAGTGTGCGAGGGCTTTCGGCGAACCTTAAAATGTAACCCCCTTCTAGTTGAGGGGTTTACAATGGTTTATCTATTTAAGAGCTATATGCTGTGTGCCTGGCATAGCTTTCAAGTCGGTATATTTTGGGGAGATTATTATTTTATTGACAACTGAAAGATCCACACAATACAAACGATTTATTTCCTATTTATACCAATGCAATAATATGTAACTTAATCTAAAAATATTTGACACGCAATACTAAAAAATATATAACACAATATATAAAATTATGTTCCTCGGGTAACGAAAGGCGGCTCGTTTTCATCCAGGTAGCAGGGTGACTCACTGTAAATCAAACAATTTAAAATAAAAACCTGGGTTGAAGGTGCAACTCCTTTGTGCGATGATATTAAATAACTTCTGTTTACGCAAATCAATTATTCAAGGATCTCAACACGGTCGGTTTTATAGTAATTTCTTTTAATATAAAAGAAATCCAAACGCTCGTAAATGTGAAGGGTATTTAATTTTATTCTTTTATCTAGAATTTCGTACATAATGGCCTGATAACGATATGCTGTTGAAAGGGGCAATGATTCTATAACTAGGTCACTGTGCCGTGAGTGTCATTTCTCTCTAGCTTTAAAACGTTTATTTGTAAAATACTGGATTGATTTATTCCCTAGTTTGATTTTAGGGTTTATTAGAAGTATGTTCTTTGTTTATACAATAGAAGTAACTAGACAGGTAAACTTTAAAGTATACGACCCTGGTTTAAATATATTTAAGAAATATGACAATTTCTTCATTAAGATTTATACTCGAGTTTTTACGTGCTCTATTAAATCGGATTTAAATAGTTATTCTTTTTAAAAGAATTAAGTTGGATTCTACCTTTAAGTTTACTAACATTGAAAGGTTTTTAATCTTTCTTTCGGGAAGTAGATATTTTTTAAAGAAAATTTACTTTCCTTCTGGAAGCGGCGGTTGGGCGGCTTTAATTATTCGGGATATAGACAATTGAATGTCAGTGTTTTAGGACGGGACTTCTAGTGGTTCTACAGAACAAATCTGACTGAAATAGGGGTTGGGATGAGTATATAATCTAATTTTATGCCTGTGGGTCGGTCGTGTTAGTGCAATAAGTTGTTTTTAGGAACTCAACGGGCCGTACGCTCCATGGGTTAGATAGAAGGAATGCTATATCGAACAGGCATATGCCTTTTGAACAAGCACAAGTACAATAACCACTTCTAAAGGCCTACGTCTTAGGGGATAATTATCGTAGGAAACTTCAGTACTTTTCAGGAATACCCCTAAAAGCAAAGAGGAGTATTTGTGTACAGGCAAGATCGATTTATAATCCACCAAAGGCAGAGAAGAAATCTTACCAAGTGGTTGGACTACTAGGACGAAACAAATTATAACTTACTCAGATGTACTGGCAGGTGATAATAAAAATAAACGCAGCGGGTCAGTAAGTCACAGGCGACCTCAAGACGGAAGCGGTTAGATAGGCATATGATTGCTTCAGGACGGCAGCGGAAAGACAAGGATCTCGCGTCGCGGTTCTACTTATATAGTATTAGTACTTATATTGACGCGATAGGATATCGACCTAATTCCGCGGCCGGACGAAATTCGTCAAAGATGAAGCGAGATTCTGGTGGGAGTTCTTGCGTTGAAATCTTAACCGATTTCTTGATTACGGAAGAAGGGGTAAAACTTAATTCTTGTTTTAACTACATCGGAGCATTTTTCTTCAACAGAATTGAAAAAAATAAATAATTAATTTGCGGATTTTTTGTACAGATTTCTGGATCTTCACAAAATGAAAGTAAATTATTAGTTTTAGATATTAGTATGTCACGAAATGGTAAACTTTCATTAGTTTCCTTCTCCATGGTACACTACATACTTGTATGAATACCATTTATAAAAACTGAAAATTTATGTCTTTAAATAATAAATTTATCATCTACATATTTATGTCAAACTGAAGCTAATATTTAAAATTTTCCATGTAATTAGCTACAATAGTACTAAGTCGGGAATACGAGAGGTGTCTTATGACTCATTTTACGAAATGTTTTTTTAGAAAACGTAGGTCGTTAATAATTTCAGAAATATACTCAGTTATACCAAATGTAACAAAAATAAGTTACTAATCAACGCAAAATCAATAAGTTCAATAATATTTTTTATGTGAAGTACATTTTATATCTAGCTACATATTTAATCTTCTGTAGACATAATGTTACTTATGCTTTTCTCCAGTTGCTCGACGTTATTTTATCTACGAGGAATTACGCGACGCATTGTGAAGTATTACTAAACTTGGTTTTTCCTGAATTCATAAGCAGTTGTTGAAGCGATTTGATACACATTTCTGCATTCATGTTATCGTGGTAATCTTTCACTTGGCTTTTTGTAGAAAAAACCAACGACGAATTAGGAATGAGTCCGTTGCTATTATCTGCGCCCACAACTATAAACCTAAATCATAAATTACATTATCATACTTAATCAATCATAATTAATTTATTTTACCTTTTACCTTCTCCATGAGGTTCTTTTCTTAAATGTGTCTTGCTTTTTTAGGTAAGCCTCGACTAGATATGCAGGTTTCATCTAGATATACTGGACCATATGTTGCCTCTTGTTTGTTTTTGGAGTAATTTCTTAAAAATGTTGCTCTGGCAGTAGCTATATGACCTTTTCTGGGATCATCCATTTTAAAATCGAAACCAATAGACTGTAACAGTCGCTTTAAGCTTGTTACACTAAGTGAATAAACGTTATCTTCCTTTAACTCGTACATTAAGCTTTTTACTGTAACTGGCAACACTAAAATAATTAAGTTAGTTTATGTAATAAGTATTTTACGTGTGTATTACATTTGGAATGAATATCACAACTTTTTCTCTAAACCACGTTTTTTAAGTAGTTATCTACATTATTTTGCATTTCTTTTGACATTATCTTTTCTTCTGAGTTGTACTAGGTACACTTTGACCAACTTCTTGACTTGAAGCAATTCGTGCTTTGGTACGTGTCACACTTTTTCTGTAACCCCTATGCTTCAACAGTTCTCGATGAACAGTGGTTTAGGTATGACAGATCTCTGCTTCAACATACCAAGAACATTCATTAACATGACCTAGATTTGACCTTTTAAAGGTTTACCTTTTAAACACATCATACTAGAACTTATGACCGCCTTTAAATAATTCCAGTAGTTTCAATAACTCGGGGAATACAAAACGGGATAAATGCACGTGACATCAAAACAAACAAATTGTGAGGTTAAGTTGTTTTCAGCACTTTGTAACAACCCTTGTTGAGTTGTATTAAAATATACCTTAATTTAAGGTCTTTCATTCATTTAGTTGTAAATATAACAAAAAAGTTTTTAATTATTGAAATATAGGTATGAGGTAGGCAACATAATTATCATTTCTCTTTAGGGGCTGCTGTGAGTGCTGGAAGCATTTTTTGGGTTTTCCCCTAAATTTTAGTGAAAAGTGCCATTAATTTGATGGCACTTTTATTTTAGTTCAGTTTTATTTTACGTTTACACTTTTATTTTAGTTCAGTTACTTTTATTTTACTTTTACTGCGATTTACACTTTAATTACATTTTAAGTACGCACTTAATTTTACTGTTGCGTACGCTTTCATTTTATGATTGCAAATTTTATTGGAAAATTTCAAGATAATGCATTATACGGATTATTCCAATTCATGAAGATAAATTTTTAAGAACGAAAATTCCAGTGTTGGATCTGGTTGACAACATAAAAGCATTGTTATTGCAATATATTGCGCAACATTACACAAGGATTACGTCATCTTGGTTTGCATTTCCGCATTATTTTTTTTATAATACCAGGGATTCTCAAGAAGATTTTATATATTCAGTAACTGGTATTTAATGTTTAATGATTTTTTTTAGTATTTTAAGGTTTTTACAATTAGTTTTTAAGATATATTTTATTTAACCCTTTCACTTTATATATTTAATGAACATAGTTGTATATTTTTTATTGTTTTACATCTTGATAAATTTTTAGTGTAAAATTCGGTTTAGTTATTCCGACCATTATTAAAAATAACTTGGCGTCCGAGATCATTTTATTAGTGTTACATTGCAATTTTTTATATTTATATTTAAGTGGTAATTAAGCAAATCAAAAGAATGAACCTCCACACGTTAATCCACCGATTTGAGACGAAGGCATTATTTGTGGTGAATGGTTAGTATCTCCAGTTAGTTATAACGATTTGTTTTTCGAGAACTTTTATTATTATATTATTTATTCATATATTATTTAAAATTGATACGATTACCATTTACACCACATATTTTATAACTTTCAATATTTAAACGACAAGGCGTTCGTTAAAATCTCCCTTCTCTTTTCCATATGTGTATTATGAATCATAAGACATCTCTCGTGTTCCCGACTTCAATAAGAGGACTACCCATCAAGCAGCTCATAGAATTTATTATCCCACTGAAAATATGTCGTTGCAAGAGTGTGCTGAAAAATAATTGTTATATCCCTTGGAAAAATATGGTTAACTAAACTTAGCTATATATGTGTAGCTAAAATTGGAGTATTTGGATAAGTTTGTAATATAAAAATTAATAAAGTACATGAACAATCTCTCTGCACAGTACAGAGATGCTTAGGAAAAGATTTGAATGGTAAAATTTACATTTGTCGGATTTCACGTCTCATTTTCGATAACGAGATCCGAGGGTATATAAGGAAGTCCATAGTGGATAAATCGTGTTTTGTCTCTTAGATAAAATGACGTCGTTCGATTAAGATCCATTTTTGTTAACAAGCTGTCATAATTGAGTGGTGACTCTTAACTTGTATGAACATGTTACGGCGGTTTAATCTAAAACATTATGAGAAGTTCCTAAACATTAAATAAGAACGGACTGGGTTTGCCAAAAGTTAAGTAAAACAGTTCATACTTTGTGAAGTTAATTAAAGTATGTACAAAATTACTAAAACTTTGAAGGTTCAAATAGTTGGTGTGTTCCAAAAAGAAAAAGCAGAGATTTTAAAAAAGTTATTATGCACAACAGTTTATGTGATATTAAGAACATTTGATAAACCGTATTGGAGATATTCGTTTTTTTTGTAACGAATTATGGTAATAGTGGGTGATTAACTGAAGTTGCGCTTATTATTAGGACTACTGTCGGCCAACAGTACATCAAGAAAGTGAGATTTATTATTTTTAACCTTAATTTGTGTTTAAAGTCGCAGTTGGTTTAACCAAACCTTGTTTCAGTTCAGTAGAGGAATTGATATTCACCTTCCAATTTATAGTCTAGATAGGAGTGTACGTTTAAACAGTGGTGGCGCTCATAGGACATATCTCCTCAATTTTGAGTTTTGTTTTAGGGCAAGTGTAATGTGTTAATCCAATAAAATTTTATCCAATTTATGTCTTATCATGAACCCGCCTACCTCCGTTACAGTTAGTTGGCAACCTGCTTATTTTATAAGCTCTATACGATGTCAGCGCAGTTTGATTGTGTAACACTGTATAAAACATAGATGTTTTAAATGTAAATTCGAACAACAACTGCGAAAATTGCAGATACTTAGACATAGTCAAGAGAAATCGCACTTTTCCAAAAGCGTACGTGATGAAAGAGCCGATACGAATGTAGAATAACGTTAGGTCCAGATAATGACCAATCGATAAAATGTATTCCAGTAGAAGACAAAACACTGAACATAGGATATAACGCTTAATCAACCTTAGTATCTCAGTTACTATACTAATTAAAACAACGTTTAAATGATTCACGCCGAGATCCTCTTTATGAAAGGAACACATCAAATTTAAGTAACCAAATCCGATTTAAAATCGATTTAACGGTAGAGTAAAAATAATAAACCTTAAAATAAACTGCATGTTTAAGAATCTTGCGTTATCTAGTAACAGTTTTACGTGTTGTTACAAGGTTATCACTCCCATCCCACCTCGTTACGCATCGTTGTATATCCCCCCCCCCCCAACCTACGTTGCTGATAGCTACGAAGACAAGTATTTTCATTACACGTCCGCTATCTGATTAGTATTTTCTGAATACGGTCGCCTGGTGGCGATCGAGGTGGTCCGTTCCATTCTTCTTGGGAAATAATTGATGTCGATAACCGGAGTCCCACGCAAGAAGAAAATAAATCATTTAATTATTGATCAATGTATTGCCGATTACTCTTACTAAACATAACTTTCTTATTGTGTTATTATTTATCTTTGGGAAAACACACGAAATTGCAAACAACCTATTATATTATATTGTATCAAAACGTTTTTACTTTATTATGTACGAAGTGAAGTCGGATTTACACATTTTTAATATTTGTTTCACTATCAATCACGTAAGCAGCACTTACAATATGTCGTTCTAGGGAAGTAACTTAAATTTACACAATCTTTACAAGTTGGTATGACAATAGGGATATAATATTATTTCCCTAGGGAAGTAAATGTGGATATTGTTAAAAAGTGGCTATCACCATAAGATTAACTTAATTATTTATTAATATTAATTGTAAATGTACAATCTGTACAATTGTTTGTACTTAAAAATCTATTAGCAGCAATATCTTCAGAGATTTACATATTGTTGGACATGTTATTTAAATCAAACATTTTATGTTTTTCATCAAATGACAAACGGTTACTATAGTGATTGCTAACTCAATTGAAATATGCGAAGAGACCATTATTACAAATAATAATTGAGTTTTACATAAATTGTTTTGACGAGTCTTTTATAGCATAACAAACAAGCACTAAGAAATCGAAGAAGTCCCTACACCGGAAAAACTATAAGCACTTTTCTAAAGATAATTCAATTTTAGATAAGTTTCTCTTATTTAATCCTTAGTTTTCAATATGAAATGAAATAAGCGATAAGTATTAATTTAAACATCTTAAGTAAGAAACGGAGAAAAGTTTCAGTATAGCCTTGAATTAAATATTTGGCAGACGAAGATGAAACGTCAGTATTTGAATGATATAAATTTATTGACGAAACATGGATCTACTGAAAAAGAAATCCGGAAAAGTCATGGCAAGATGACGATGTAAAGAGTGTACGAAAACCTCAAGGATATGAGGGTAAAAGATTTATAGTTATTCATGCTGGAACTACCGAAGGATTTGCGTCGAAGTCATTGAAAGAAGATTACCATAGTGAAATGAATGGGGATATGTTTACAAAATGGCTCACTGAGAATCTCCTAAACAATTTAAGCATCTTCATTAATTATAATGGATAATGCGCCTTATCTTTGCATGTCAGTGGAAAAACTACCAACGTCGCCTTGAACGAAAGGTAACTTGATTTCAGGGTAAATAAAAAATAGCATTAATTATGATCCCACCTCATTCAAAACCGAGCTTTATTCGTTAATAAAATCACAACGAATAGTGAAACGATATAGGGTAGATGAAATAAAGAGTTACGGATGACGTATTAAAATTGAACTAATATGGGCACGTACTCAATGATATTATGACAAGTCCATAGGAAGACATGTCTACAAAGACGAAAATGTAATTAGTACGTGGAACGAAGCTTTACTACAATGTAATCAACATATTTGGGCTAATTGTATACGCCATATAGAGGAGATGATAAAACAGTAGTATAAACGTGAGGAAGTGCAAGATTTTACAGTAGACAAAATGATTATTAACATTGCAAGTGATTGTGATAGTTCGGACAAAGATTAATCGTATATCACCTTTTCTTTGATCAATGCGTTATTATAACATAGTTATGTATTTCAAAAATATATACCAATTAATTGCATTAAAATTTATTTATTCATCTGACAGGCCACAGCATTGTTATACCAATTTTTAAGAGTCAGAGGAGTTGCGTCATAACTAACTTCGTTTCATTACTACCTTTAGCACTTGCCTATTGCACACGGGAGGATGCAGATAGAACTGGTTTAGGTTTGCAATTCTGTCCGGTGTTGTCAAGAATTTCTGACATTAAACTTTTGACATAACACACATTTTCTGATATTTTGTTAGTGTCAGTTATTATGTGATAAAATAAATATAACCCCTCAAGTTGAGATTTGACAGTTGTCAAACTGTTATTTTTCACAATCTGACAATATCTGCGTGAAAGTTACTATAGCTATTACAATTACAGTTATACATATTCCAAGAACTTCCAAGCTGATAATTACATAACCGACAAATGTTATAATAATTATTAATAACATGTAAATGTTTGACATGTACCTTTGTAAAAATCAGCGTTTTACATTAATCTAATATTCAATTTTCATCCACTTGTGTGTCAAGGTGGTATTTTTGAAACCATATTTCATATTATCACCTGCAATTGTAATTAAGATTAAACAACTTTGTATGTATAATAACGTCTAATACTCACCATGGCCTTTAATTTTTACGTTACGATAAACCTTTCTAATCGGTTTTAACAAAATTACAATTCAATAACTTCAAAGTATTTAATTTTTTAAGTTGTTCTACGAAGTGTTGTTTTGATAGTGAGATTTCGAAACATTACTACATTACCGCCATTTAAGAGAAGATTTATTAAGTTTGATTTTTAATCGTTTATTATCATGGATATATATTTCATACTAAACCATTCGTTACTAGATTGCGACGTAGGTCAATTCTTTGGTGACAAGGATAGTATGTAATATACGGGGTTAGACGTTCGTTACAAATTTTCGTGGTTAGAAATAAAATAAAACTGTAAATTTTTGGACTACAGAGTTATTCAAGATTCTCTTCCATTTTAAACATTTTCAAGGTCATACCACTTCTGGTTATCCCGGGAGTCGCCATTAATTTCCTTATTTTAATGGAAGACCTAATACATTATTTGAATTTTTGTATTTCTGAGACAATTACATCAGGTTTCCTTATATCTATTTTCAACTGTTTCTGAGATATCTACATTCGTTTGAAACACGTGGCCTTATCTGCAACACTGCGCCTTTTATCCATTTTCGACTGATGGTAAGCGCTTCTGGGGTATACGGAAGCACAAGAATGGTACTTTCGAAATCCACATTGACAATTGATTTATCGCATACAGGGTGCCCAAATTTGATGACCAACTACATCATTTTCAAAGTTGAAAAGGTTCGTTCTTTCAAATGTGATACCCTATTTATTATTGGATAGTCGTATTCGCTATAACTTTTCCTATACCTATTTTCAACGGTTAGTCCATATGTTTTATCAAAAGCCGATGAAACTAAAGAAGTCTTATCTAATATGCCTTTATTTGGGCAGGAACAGAAACAATGTTGATTGTACGTCAAATCAGTATCAGCTCACAGATTCGTTCTAGTGATTTTATTCATTTTCTCAAGTACAGTTTATAATGGAGAATATTCCAATAATCATTTGTTAAATTTGTTTTATACGTATGGTGAATGTTGACGAATTGCCAGACGAACATGCAGATTATTTAACGAACGATATCCGACCCTACTAACTCTTGGAAAATTGGCAAGAATCAAAAGTTGGTTTCTAGCAGCTGGGACTATAGGACCAAGTCGAAATCACATAAAGCCCGTAATAGATAATGAAGGTAACAAGGTGAATGTTTTGACTTATCCGTTGACTTCAACTCCAACAGCAGCGCTCGATTTGTTTATTTCAAGAACACCAGTCATAGAATAGTAAGGAAACATAAAATAAATCTTTACTCTGAAATAACTGTATAAAACTGCATAGAAATGACCAAACATCCGAGATTTATTTATTAGACCATGTGGAGACTGAGTTATGAGGAATTATATATTGCCGAAATAATCACTACTAGGCACAAATTAATCCACACGTCGTAAAAGAACATAATCACAAGGGCCAGTTTAGTTTTAATGTTTTATTGTTTAATTATGCACAATAGAGTGGTATATCAAATGTACAATAACAATTTGAATGGAACTAGACATCTGGAGATACTCGGAGGGTTTGTTAGTGATTTCCTAAATACTCTACGTCTATGTGACAGCAAACAGTTGTTATCAGCTTGATGGTACTGCACCGCATTCTACTGCAACTATACACCAGCAATTGACCTTTATGTTCCACAATCCGTGGATTGGTCCACAGAAATTTGCCACCCAGATCACCCGATTTAACACCCTTGGATTTTCACCTCTGGGGCCGTATAAAAGAACTAGTGTACATAGGCTTGTACAAACTAGAGAGGAATTACTGAACTGTACCTATTCAAAATGCGTTTACTGATCCAGTCCAGTGTTTGAACGAAAATAGCGATCATATATTATTCTTATTTTACATTTATTTATTATTTCTTGTCATTATGTTCCAATATTTTTATGTTTTTCGTTTGTTATTACGTATTAAATTTTGTTATATTCCTGCTCTATTTTCATGTACTAATAGATTTCTGCCGTTTTAGTCATGTTCATTTTGTTTTGGTTTCTGCCAAAATTTACATTAAAATAGAAGATATGGATTAGAAATCCATAGAAAACCAAAGAAAACCGTTAGAAAACAGGTGTATAGAAAGTTATTGCGAATTGGTGCAGAATCAAATTCTTCATTCGACCACCCAATAATATTCAGTGTCACATATGAAAGAACCCTTTTAAACTTCAAATTTAGGCACCACGTATACAATAAATCAATTGTCAGTGTGGATTTCGGAAGTATCATTCTTGCGCTTCCGTTTACTCCAGAAGCGCTTACCACCAGCCGAAACTGGGTAAAAGGCAAAGATTTTAAAATAAGCCTACCTACATCATTCAAACGTTTCAAAAGTCTCAAGATATCTAAGTAACAGTTGAAAATAGGTATAGGGAAACATGATAAACTTTTCTCAGGAAACCAAAAATGAAATAATGTATCGGATGTTCCCTTGAAATAAGCAAGTTAATGGCGACTTCCGGGATAACCGGAAATGGTATGACCTGGAAAATATTGTAAAATGAACGAGAACCTTGAATAACTACGGAGTCCAAAAATTCAGAATTCTACGTTTTTTCTAACCACGCAAACTTCCAACGAACGATTACCCTGAGGATCCCTATATGTGTGTGTGTGTGTGTATATATATGTATATATATATATATATATATATATATATATATATATATATATATATATATATATATATATACATGTGTGTGTGCGTGCATGCGTGTGTGTGTGTGTGTGTGTGTGTGTTTGTACCGTGCGTTTTTCTTTAATCCGAACATACGATTTTATACACATTGTAATTAGTTGCAGTAGTTCAAATGAATAGTAGGTAAAATTGACAGCAGTCGCATAATTTAAAAAATACCGCCCTACAGTTTAACTTACAAAATGCTTTCCACTGAAATAGAAATACAAATTTTAAATTGGTTCAATAGTAACAATAGTTTGAGAAGAGTGTGGGACTTATTTACCGTACAATATCCTCAGGAACTCATCCCATCTATTTCAACCATCCATATTATCGTTACTCAGTTTAATAAGGATGGCTGTGTAGCAAGTTTCGACAAAAAAAGCATAAAAACGTACCACGTCCTCAATGAGAAGTTAGAACCAAACATCCTGTGCTATGCTGAGGACAATCCCACAGCGTCATTGTGTTTAATCGCACAAGAAATTCAAATTTCAAAGAGTTTGGTCTTTAAAAAATTAAAAAATTTAAATACAGGTCGTACAGATATTTGTGAGGCGTTATTTAATTTACTCAATGACGATGATAAAATTTTAATAAAAATAGTCTTCACAGATGAAGCATAGTTTTTCTTGAATGGAACAGTAAACTACCAAAATTATCGGTATGTACCTATCTCCATCATTCATTTTCATCTTCGTAATACACTTCCTTTTTTAATAAAACAGGTATTGGTCACGATCAAATCCTCATTTACAAAATCTAACACACACAATATAACATCAAAGTTAATGTTTGGGTTGGAATAATCGACAATGTTTTAATCGGACCCTACTTTATTGATGGAAATTTGAATGCGAGCAAGTTTTTAGA
Organism: Vesta saturnalis; assembly: GCA_036346205.1. Taxonomy (NCBI): domain Eukaryota; kingdom Metazoa; phylum Arthropoda; class Insecta; order Coleoptera; family Lampyridae; genus Vesta; species Vesta saturnalis. The sequence goes on from JARFJB010001929.1 coordinate 1,719,748, forward strand.
ACTACTTCGATCTCGTATTATTCCTCGAATAGAGGAGTTGAATATTGATAAGCCCTGGTTCCAAATGGATGGGGCTCCACTACATTCTACAGGACCAGGCCGTTGGATAGGGAGGTTTGGTCATTTAACTTGGCCTCCGTGATCGCCTGATCTATCGTCAAATGAGTTCTTTCTCTGTGGTTATTTGAAATCTAAAATTTATAATGAAATTCACATACAGGATGCCGACGAATTAAAAAATCTATACTTGCTGCATGTGATGAGTTGAACCCCATCTTTTTTTCCAAAATTCCGTTCAATAATTTCGTAATCGCATAGGATACTGGTTAGATTGTCAAGAAGGACACTTCGAAGATTTATTGTAATTATTTTCGTATCATTCCCAATTCCCGTTAAAGTTTTTGCGTTACAAAGTATTTATTTAGTATACATATAACCCACAAAGCACCTTTTGGTGGTTGCTTTGTGCACATAACCTACAAATACTGAAAAGGCTGGTTCAGTTTCAATTGTGAATAGCGCATATCCTATATGTTGACACGTTTTTTTTTAACTGAACATACTGATAATTGCATTGTGTGCAAAATGATATGTTCGGATTACAGAAAAATGTACTGTATATATATATATATATATATATATATATATATATATATATATATAGGCAATTTTTCTTAAATTTATACATATGGGCTATGTATACTTTAAAAAAAAACGTGTCAATGCTTTGGAAATGTAGATGCTATAGGCAACCAACATTTCACATGACGTATTTTTAACTCCTCTCTTGAAGCTTATTCCTTTTCTTACAGTTAAAAGCAAGTAGGATGTACGATTAAAACTTGAGAGTATTAATACTTGGTTCTACATTAATGTAAACACTTAATTTTGTTCATAAGGGAACTATTAAGTATTAGTTATGATGAATGACAAAACTGTGTGTAATAATAAAGAAAATTGTGAAGATACTCAAACAGTTCTAGATCAAGTTATGAAAAGATAAACGAAAATATCTATCGTTTTCAAGATACAATGATGTTAAGAATTTTCAATATTAGTAACATTGCTTAAAACGTAGTAAATGTGTAAGGGTTAAAAATGTGCAAATCATTCTATAATTATACTACTTTTTCGTCTTTTTTTTCTAATTTGGTTAAAATGCTCCATGTGGACACTATTAACTTCGTGACAAACTTCTATTTGTTAGAAATACATTAGACAGAAGTTAGGTTCTGTTTAAAGTTTGGGTTGACTGGTTTAAGGACTTGGAATCTGGAAGTATAATTAATATGAATGATTTGCACATTTTTAAACCTTACGTATTTATTACGTTTTAAGAAATGTTCACAAATATTGAAAATTTTTAACATCATTGGATTCTGAAAACGATAGCCATCTTCGTCTATCTTTGCATAACTTGATCTAGAACTATTTGCATATCTTCACAATTTTCTTTATTATTACACACAGTTTTGTCATTCATCATAATTATATTAATAGTTCCTTAAGTGTTTAATTAATGTGAACCAAGTATTAATACTCAAGTTTTAATGATACATCCTATTGCTTAACTGTAAGAAAAGGAATAAGCTTGAAGAGAGTTAAGAAATACGTCATGTGAAATGTTGGTTGCCTATAGCATCTACATTCAATGCATTGACACGTTTTTTAAAGTATACATAGCCCATATGTATAAATTTAAGAAAATTATATATATATATATATATATATATATATATATATATATATATATATATATATATATATATATATATATATATATATATACAAGTACATTTTCTGTAATCCGAACATATCATTTTGCACACAATGCAATTGTCGCTATGTTCAGTTTAAAAAAAAACGTGTAACATATAGGATATGCTATTCACAATTGAAACTGAACCAGCCTTGTCAGTATTTGTAGGTTATGTACAAAGCAACCACCAAAGTTGCATATCTTCACAATTTTCTTTATTATTACACACAGTTTTGTCATTCATCATAATTAATACTTAATAGTTCTGTTATGAACAAAATTAAGTATTTAGGATAATGTTGAACCAAGTATACTAATTTGTTTTAATCATACATCCTATTTGCAATAATATCTAAGAAAAGGAATAAGCTTGAAGAGAGGAGTTAATAAATATACGTCATGTGTAATGTTAGTTGCCTATAGCATCTGCATTCCCAATGCATTCACACGTTTTTTTTAAGTATACATAGCCCATATGTATACAATTAAGAAAAAGTTCCTATATATATATATATATATATATATATATATATATATATATATATATATAGAAATAGAATAGAAATGTATTTCGTAAATATTGTGAAGCTTAATACGATTTTAAACATTGCACTAAAACAGCAAAAAAATTAAGAGCTAAGCAAATTTGTGTTAAAGTTTTAGTAGTTATATCAGAGTTCACTTTTTATTAATATGTACCTTAAATTTTATATATAAAGTTCTTTTAGAAAGTTATCAAATCATACTTTTAGCCAATTTCTTTGAAATTATCTGCTTTAAAATTGGGTTGTTACTTTTTAATGTGTTATTATATCCTTTTAATTTTATATTATCTTCGTAATAGAATAGAGATTTAATAGCAATTTTAACCATTACATTATAATTGACGCTGAAAAGTCTTAAAACAAGCAGAATCTCTGATACGCGAAGGACTTCTCATCATACAATTCAAAAGTTCACTTTTACTGTAATGTTAACTTTATAATATGGGTTACTATAACAAATTAGCACTAGCTCTACAAAAGTAAATAGTGAAAATAAGTTATATGTGGAAGACATTAACTGCACCTCAAATATTTGCGTAATTTAGCTTCAGTTTGCATACACCGTGTCTGCTGGTATTTATTTGACGCGTTCTCGTATTTGAATAACATTATTGCAACACATTTTGTATTTGTGTACGAATTATACAAATATCCATCATAATTACATATAATGGTGGTATGCATTATTAATTATAAATATCGCCTTTCATTGAAGTACATATAAGTAATAATCAGATACTTCCAAAATGGGATAAAATTGTACAAACTTATTTACAACACAGTGCATAACAAATACTGTTTAATATTTTCTAAAATGAACAATAATATTTAATTGCTTGAATTAACATTTTTGTGAAAAAAAAACGAAGTGAAGTGTATTACAAAATTCAAACGAGGCGACACAGTTTTTCCATATAAATTATGGAACGTTTTCATGCACTTATTTTTAAAAAAATTTGACAATTCCTCAACTCAGCTCTAAATATTTATTTCTCTGCACAATGTAACAAGAATCACATATAGGGATCCTCAGGGTAGCCGTTGATTAGAACTATAAAGCAAAATACTCTTCAGCAAAAGGAACCTTTGCTTACATGTTAATGACAGCCTGCCATTTTGACAGTTAAATTACAACAACAAACGAGCGAGGTCCACATGGTTTTTTTATTACCTAAGAGGAGCTTAAAGAAAATTTGGTTTGGACTTAGATCGTTTTTCCATTTTTTTTTTGTGTATTATATTTTGGTTGCTTTTTTTTGGAAAAGAAAATGTTTTTTAATACTTGCTTTGCTTTTGAAAAACGTTAATAAATTATCTTGTTAAGCCAAATAGTTATTTTGTCTTTATCAGCATTTAATAAAAGGAGACTTTCAAACTTTAAAACTAACTTATCTCAAAACTTGCCAAAAGTGACTTAGATCGTTTTTCCCGTGTACTCTTCATATATATGGTGTGTGTACGTGTGTACATGTGTGCGTGTGTTCCAGTGTGCGTGTGTGTATGTATGCGTGTGCTCATGGGTTTGCTTTGTAACTTTATGTGGTGTTAACGTGTCGCCGTGTGCTGTTGCTGGTCCGTGTCGTGTTGCGTGCGTGCGAATTTAAAGTGGGCTGTGCGTGGTCCTGTGTGCGTGTGTACGTTTGTACGTTTGTGCGTGTGTGCGTGTGCGCGAGTGTGCGTGTGTACGTGAGTGCGTGTATACGTTTGTGCGTGTGTGCGTTTGCGCGTGGTCGCAAATTAAATTAAGTTATCCTGTTTTCGTATTGTCGCTTTATTGTTAGAGAAAGCGATCGTCCCTCTCATTAAACATGAATTATTTATTTACGTTTGTTAAATCAATACTCAGTATTCAACTTTGTACATATTATGTAAACAGATTTGTTTAACAGCCCATTTATTCCTAGTATATATCACACAACACGTGTGAGATGACCAGTAATTATCTCTCATTGCCAGAAATCGTTCTGATACTTCATTATACCATATTTGCAGTGTTGGGTAAGATCCATTTATTTAGGATCTAGATACAGATCCAAACACATTTTTAAAAACTGATCTAGGTAAAGATCCAAGATTCGTACGTAAAAATGGATCTAGATAAAGATCAAAGATCCTTGAAATGGGATCTAGATCTTTTATAAAGATCCGACATTCCTAATATTGTTTCGAGATTTTTCTAATTATTAATATTATCTTTAATTGCTAGTATTGCTACCGATGAGTAGTACTCCCATTCCCATGATCATTTTTCATGTAATACAAATATTAGTCCGTAAGGTTAAATTATTAAGAAAAATAATATACAAATATAATTTTTATAGGTTTTTATTGAAAACTGACATTAATTATTTAACGCACTACAAATTACAAAATTAGTATTAGGTACACATTTACACTTGCAAGTTGCAATGTTAATTGTTAATTTAGCTTAACACATAGTTGTTATACAATTATAAGGATAAGGACATTTATCTAAATTATTATAAGTATACATTACATAATTACATTTTATTATCTAATTTTATTTTATTTTGTTTTAAAATTAATAGCATCTCAAATATATCATCACCTAATCTATTCCTACGAGGAGTTAAAATTAGTCCACCCATACTAAATATCCTTTCAACGGGGGCAGATGAAGGAAGTATAGAATTATATTTTAAAAAGATTTCTTTTATAGCAGGGTACATATTTAATTGCTCATAGTTAGTGCTTGTGTCTTTAAAATAATTTGTGCATTCTGAATCAAATGTTGTTTGCAATTGAGTATTTATTTTTAAAAAATCAAAGAATTCGTCCGTGGCAGAGGATTTTTTTTCAGTAAGTGTGAACTGAATTTCTGATTCTGAATTATTAAGATTTTCTTGAAATCCGGAATTGTTAAGTTCACACAATAATTGCGTTTGACAGAATGCTGTTTCATTTTTAAAGGGGGTAATTTTTAACCACCATAATTTAAATTTTGGGTTAGAAATTGTGGATAACAGGTATGGTCGACTACTAGAATTTTTAATATCCATTATATTAGAGAAACGTCTTGTAAAGCCGTTCAATAAACATTCTCTTAATTTAGAACAAAATGTCAGTTTTGTCATTGCTTCTAAGCTAGCTTTAATTTTGAAAAGTGTTGGCAAAACAATACCTAACTGACAAGTTTTTTCATCTTGTAAAATATCTATTGCAACGGCTATAGGTTTTGTAACAGAAATATATTCGTTTAAAAACACAAAATCTGACAGTTGGAATACGTCTAATTTTAATAACTTACAAATATCACTTAATTTTGCTTCAATATTAATTAGTTTAACACATGCGTCATACATGGAACTCCAACGAGTAGGACAAGGAACTTTCAATTTGACACCGTAAACATTTTCAAACTGATCCGACGCCTTAGTTGACCTACTCACTAAATTCCATAAAGAATAAGCTTTCCCAAAAACAGTATCGTACATCTTTTATACCTCATGTTTTCAAATGCTTTAGCTGCATCTATCGTAATTACAAGGCTGAGTGTATGCGAACAACACTTAAAATGTTCGGGCAAAAGCACGTAAGTACTGTCAGTATCAAAAGCAGGTAATGATTCAACATCTACATCATTTTGATTTTGCAATTCTGTTAATTCGCTATCGCTGCTCTTATTACATATAGAAGCAGTAAATACGTTAAAAGCTTTATTAAAGTTGTTTGCGTTATCTGTTACCGTTCCTTAAATTTTACCGAGATTTAATTTGTATTCGTTATGAATTTCACTTATTAATTCCGCAATTCTGTCAAATGTGTGTGCAAATTTAAATCGCCTACAGCTTAATGCAAAAGATTTACGTTGGAAGCTATTACTATCGATAAAGTGTGCAGTCATACCAAGATAACTTTTGTTATTGGTGCTCCAAACATCTGCAGTTGTACAGACGTATTTGGTTTTATTTAATTCTTCTATTACAGCACCAATAACTGCTGATTTCTCTTCTTCTAATTTACTCTTGAGCGTTTTTCGGTCACACGGTTTTTTGCCAGAAAGTCCTTCTACTAACCTAATAAATGCGGGTTTTCGACTGTACAAATAGGCCTCATCTCTTCAATTATGTAATCTAAGACGAGTTTGTTAACCGAGTTCTTTGTGGTAGAACTGGTAGATCGTTGAAAAATGTTAGTCTTGTTGAAATTCTTCATTGATAAAATTTCGGTTTTACTTTTTTTTTGTTGTATTTTCTGCATCGAATTTGCTAAATGTTACTGGATGCTTTCTCTAGAAAAAAGGAGAAAGTGTATGTTAATTTATAAAATTCAGATTGAAGTCACTTCAAGTTTCAGTCAAAATTTAGATAACACCAATTTTGAAAGCGACTGAATCCCATCTTTTATGAATACAGGTATCATAAACATTTAAAAAGTTTTTGATGCATTAGGGACTTTAAGAAACAAATCTCAACCTTTTGTAAACGTTCTTTTCACACGAGAAACTAAGTATTTTGCAACAAAAATACTTTACGTAATTCATATAGAATTTAATAAGAAAAATTAAGTCTACAAATCACGTTTTGATATATCAGATGATGTATTTCGTAAGAATCCAATAAATGATACTAAAATTCTGCCAAAACTATATTAATACATACCTTCATATGCCGAATAAAATTTCCTGTTGAAGTCACATGACCTTGTATTTGTGCGGGACAATTTAGACACTGGGTCACTATCTTGTTGTCACATTTTGATAAAATTTTATAAAATTTACCGCTTAAGATTGGCGGAACTTCCATTAATTCAGCTTCGTCACTCATTGTTGATCTAACTAACAATTAACAAATGTGCTTTACTTAAAGTCGTATTCTTAAGAACTGAAGACAAGATTGTTGTTTTCTATACCTCCTTTTGTTCGATTAAATTAGCAACAGGGAATTCCAGTTCACTTAACTTAAGTACCTACTTTAATGGATGGATGACCCCATTGTCATTACTCATTAAGTCATTATATTAGCACTTAGCTGTCATTACCTGCCTTTGTAGCTTTGGGAAACAAAAACAACCGACGGAAATATTAACAAAGGAAATGAATAGTTCTATTATTGGTTATTTCGAATTTAACATGCCTCAGGCAGTAGGTAATTGTGTAAATGTGTATGTATCTCTGTGGGGTACGGATGTAACGGTCGTAACGGAGCATAATGTATTTTTTAAATATAAAGCTCTGTTGCCTCAAGCCAGTTAAAGATTTCACAAAATACCCTTAAAATACATTTAAAAATATTCTAATGGATCTTTGGATTCAAGTACTAAAGATCTGTTAAAATGTGATCTAGATCCAGATACTAGACCCTAGCAGAGCAAAGTATCTAGATCCAGATCATAGATCCGTTTAGTGGATCTAGATCTTGGATCTAGATCACTTTGATCTAGATCCTACCCAACACTGCATATTTGGGATACTTGTTCATAGTTGAAAAATCTGGAACAATGGAACTGTGGCAGGATCTGTACCAAACAAAATACACCCAAGTACCCCAAAAAATTAAAAAACACAGAGCGCGTTTTGATAGCTACGCTATCATCATCAGCGGTCGACTAGGGCGGACTAAAGAAAATTTCTAACACATATACCATCAGCGACTAACGCTTCGTTGCTTATCTGGTGAAAGTGAAAGTGAATGGTATGAAAGTTTAATAAGTTCCGAGTAGCCTAAAGGTCCTTGATCATCATTATTCACAATTTTTACAATTAATCTTATAAGTTCCCGACCTATCCTGCTTATCCACTTTATCATGTGGATTGCTTAAAAGAGTTTGCAAACTATTATCTGAAGTAGTGACTGTTTTCAAATTAATTTTGGAAAAGATTTTAGATAGACCTTTTGTATAAGCAGGATTATTTAGTAACTTTACATACTTTGTTTCTATTTGTTCTCTAGCGTTACCTAATGTAGTTACGTTCTTAACCCTCATCATATGTGTTTGTTTCCTAACTAAACTGCTGGCCACTCGAACTTACACATAGTGATTTTTAGGCAAAATTTAAAGTTAAATATTTTCAATAGGAATGCAAATTTTTGAACGCGGCTTTCCAATTTTAAGAGCTAGTTTTTTTCGAATTAAGCTGCATGACGTATATTTATCGTAGGACCATAGGTTCATTATATACGGGGTGATTAATGAAGTCATGCAAAAAATCAAAAAGTTTGTATGAGTGAAATTTCCGCAAAAAATTTTTTTGATCGTTGCAATATGGTTCGTTACTAAGGTAACATCAATATCTCTAGACGTTTTTGTCAGTGTTTGGATTAAGGCCCTTAGGCCTTGCACGCACTACTCAACATAAAATTTGGGTAGTAAAATGTTTAAAATGCTATAACTTGACATAGCATTGACGGTTCTTGATGATTTTTACGGATTTGGAATTCTTGTTTCACGTAGATTTTCTATAGTCTAAGCGTTTTATTTGAGGTTTGAACTTTACACATTATACCGGGTCGATAATAAACAAAAACGTAGGGTACGACGCCCTCTAAGGTTTGGCATTATTTAAGTTTTTGTAAAAATAAATTCTCACCTCAAGTTGTTTTTATTTAATGTTCTTTTCACTGTTCTGTCCGAAACTAACACCTCACTGTGTTGTCTCAAAGAGTCATTCAGTTTTAAAGAGTTCGTTGTCCACCCCCATGCCCATAATTATGATCGGGTATAATTTCTACGCGACGCGTCAATTTCAAAGTAGGCAATGGAAAAAAAAAATTTGTTGCTATGGAATTAAAAACTGTTAACATTATTTTAGAAATAATCTGACACATTTCAATGTTATAGTTTTGTAAATTTTAATTAATGAGGCGTTTAAGCACGGCAGAAAGGGAAAATTGCATTCGGCTCCTCAACGAAGGAATTTCAAAAGAGCAAATTGTGCACATTTACAGTGTTAGCCGAAAGACAATTTATAATTTGAACCGTCGCGTCGAAACTACTGGTGATCATAATTATGGGTATGGGGGTGGACATACAAAAAAAAGGAACCAAAGAACCGAAAGAATTTTAATGAGAGAAACTATACAGAATAGAACAAATAACTCTCTAGAAAATTGAATGACTCTTTAAGACAACAAACTGGAGTGAGAGTTTCGGACAGAACAGTGAGAAGAATATTAAATAAAAACAACTTGAGGTGAGAATTTATTTTTACAAAAACTTAAATAATGCCAAACCTTAGAGGGCGTCGTACCCTACGTTTTTGTTTATTATCGACCCGGTATAATGTGTAAATTTCAACCCTCAAATAAAATGCTTAGACCACAGAAAATCTACGTGAAACAAGGATTCCAAATCCGCAAAAATCATCAAGAACCGTCAATGCAATGTCAAGTTATAGCATTTTAAATATTTTGCTACCCAAATTTTATGTTGAGTAGTGTGTGTAAGACCTAAGGGCCTTAGTCCAAAAACTGACAAAAACGTGTAGAGATATTGATGTTACCTTAGTAACGAACCATATTGCAGCGACCAAAAAAATTTTTTGCGGAAATTTCACTCATACAAACTTTTTGATTTTTTGCATGACTTCATTGATCACCCCGTATATAATAAACCTATGGTCCTACGATAAATATACGTCATGCAGCTTAATCCTTAAAAAACTAGCTCTTAAAATTTGCAAGCCGCGTTTAAATATTTGCATTCCTACTGAAAATATTTAACTTTAAATTTTGCCTAAAAATCACTATGTGTAAGTTCGAGTGGCCAGCAGCTTATATTCGTAACCACTTCATTTGAAAACCTATTGTATGCAGCATTTCCTTTAATAGTGCGTAATTCTTTATTAAAATTTTGAAATGAAAGAGGAAAATTAAGCAATCTATGGCCGCGAGATTATGCTGTCTACAGTGATTTGGGTCATTGCTTATGAATCTTTTAGTGCTAGTTTCCTTACGATAAATATCTATATCTAGTTTACTAACATTTCTTGTTACCAGAGTATCATGGAACGAGAGACTGTCATTTGCCTCTATCTCATAGGTAAACTTGATTGTCGGCAATTTAGAATTTAAAGTCTCTACAAAGTTCTTAACACTACAAAGCTCTCAATACTTCAAATTTTAGTATTAAGGATGGCAAACACATCATCCACGTATCTAATCCAAACTCTATTGCCCTTTGTCGTACCATGTTATTGCTGGAAAAATTGATGGTTAATTTTGAAAAAGGTTTGTTTCATACACAAATCTATTAATTTAAGAAAATCTTCTACTTCTCTATCGTCTAAATGGTTTTATTTTAAAACATGTTCTAAATAAACTAAGGTTTGACCTATTGGAACACACGGAAACAGTGAAAAAAATTCGAATGAGACTAAAATTTCATTTTCTGTAAGTTCAATGTTTTTAATTTTATCAATAAATTTATACGAATTTACTAGATAACCATTTGGACAGCAGATAAGTAGATGAATTAATACCAGAAACAATGGGTCGCATAGCATTGTTTATGAATCTTAGATAAGCAAAAAAAAACAAACAAATTCTAATGAATAATGATGACCAATGACTTTTAGGCTACTCAAAACTCAAACTTTCATATCTTTCACTTTCACTTTCACCAAATAAGCAACGAAGCGTTACTCACTGATGGTATATATGTTAGAAATTTTCTTTAGCGACATTTATGATGTATTCAATTCCATCGCAAATAAAATTTGTACGTCATACTACTTTACAAATAATACAAAGGTAACAAGGTATGGTGTCTCTGAATATGGCGATAGTACTAATACCACTGATAAGTGAAATAAGTAAAGGTAAAAAGAAAAACTCTTGATTTCTGGTACTCGAAGTTTTTAAGTAAAAAAGGGTGTGCGTAAACATAAGGCTGTATTTAAAGGTGATAAGGCAAACATGTCGGATTCTTGTACGAGAACGACTGGATGGTTTATGTTCTGATTCTGCAGAAGAGGCGCACACCAACTTGCACGTTATAGAAAAACGGAAATGAGACATTTAAAAGTTATGGTTTTGTTTTTTAACATATTCTTCGCAGAAAATACGCTAACAAAAAGTCTTTGCGGTAAAGAATCGGCCATTTTAACAGAAGTAGTGGGAAGTAAGGGTAGTTCGCCACACTCAAGCAGACTAAACTCGGTATCTTCTCTTTAGTAAATAAATCAATAAGGAAATAAAACTATTTTAAATTTTGAAAGAAACGCAATATACCCTAAGAACAAGTTTAAAAACACAATATACGAGTATTTCCTTATTTATGAAATAACATGAATGATGTAAAAAATACGCTTTAGCCACTCGCGCGATAGCGACGGATTTATGTCAACTGAATATAAGAATGCAAAAAAATTTGCAACTCGAGAACTAATTCGTGATTAATATTATTCTTACAAGTACAAATAAATAAATGAATTAGGTTTACTACAAAAAGTGCATTACGAAGTTCTGTCACCTCTGTTACATCTGCCTTTTAGAAACGTGAGTAACTATCAGAAGGTTCTAAAGTAAAGATATGTGTTTGAGAAAAGGTACTATAACACTAAACGGGAATTAATTTAAGGCGAATGTTTTAGTCTCTTAATTTACTTATAATACTAAGCTTTTTCAATTATTCATTTAATACCTTTTTGCTTTCATTAAGAAATTAAATAAATTCTGAACACCTGCTATAAAGCAGTGAACAGCTATTTAATGGTTTCTTAACCAATAATTTTATGGATTAAGAATAAAGGTTCATAAAAGTTTATTTAAATAATAAAACTTTATTATTTAGATTTCGTATTTAAAACAATTAAAAATATTTTAAATTTATTGCTTAAATTAAATCTCTTTGTTACTTTACATGTTAGAATAATTGTTCCCGGTACGCAGATTGAGAACTGTGAAAAGTATGATTTTTAATAAAAAAAAAATTGTGATTACTTACATACAAAAATATTCATTAAGAATTATACATTTTCTGCTCGTGACTTAGATTTAATGAGCTGTAATCTATAAGATGATCAACCCTTCAGAAAATTGGAACATATGTTTGAGAATTACATTTAGTTTGGTTTCCACTTGCAATAAAGTTTGAAATAAGGAAAGCAAACAGAATATATTATTCTTATCAATAAAATGTAAGGGTAAGTAAATTTTCAACTATCTAAAAAAGTCGAGTTTCCGTAGTTCCTTATCACGTCTTGTTTTTGATTTGGGCACGATTTGGATTTAGTTTCTTAGAGCAATGGTATTAATATTTGCTAACACGACAAAAAACGCCTTTGACACCCTTCTAGAGTACTAGACGCAATCGTGCCACGGTGCCTATTTTATACTCTTTTATTTAACTCACACTGTTTGTATGTTGTATGCGTCAAAATTTGTAATCGCTTTTTCGACCACTTCTACAAGTCCAATCGAGTTGAAACTCTCCAAAATTATGCATTGCCGATGACAATACAATCTTATATCATTTATGGTTCATAAAAATACTTAATTAAACTATAATTAACATAAATATCTTTCATATGAGTATGCGTTATACAGGGTGTTCCAGGTTTTTGTAGCAGGACTTTAATAGTCGATAGCTTCCAAACAGGGTTTCAAAGTTTTAATTTTTTTTCAGTTCTTTTAATTTATTTTCAAAACTATTTAAAATATTAAATCCAAATTTAGTACACATATTCATTCTAAACTCAAAATATTAAATAGTTTAACGTTTATCAATATTACAGGAGTCATTTTAGGTGGTACACTTTATCTCCCGAACTTTTCATGCGAGCTTAACTCTTAATACCAAAATTTATTGCCCATTTGATTTAGGACATTTTTGTCTTGCCTTTTTTCGAAAAGCATAGTTTTTGAATAAATTAGCTGTAATCCATGAACAGCTTCCAAATGGTAATAAGAACGTCTGATGCTCCCGCAAAAATAGTGTGCCATGAAAGAACAATAAAAAAAGAATCAAATGTCAATTTCACGATTTTATTGTCTCTTAATAAAAGTACTTCCACTGACTTTTTCCTAATTTTTCAGTTGAATTAAATAAAGGAAAATAAAATAGAACCAACGTTCTTCGTAAATTTAAGAATATGTTCCCAATATTCCAAGTTATTTTAAGAATTCCAAGAAAACGAATTCATCGAGTGAAAAAGTAGGCAAAAAAGTATTATGTAAATACCTATCCAGACGTTCACACTAAATTTTGTTGGAAATGTCTGGGTCGAACTACATGTGATTTCATGTGCCCAAACGTACTGGTTGTGAAAATTTACCTACCAGCGATGAAGCAGGATTCATCGGTCCATAAAACATTATTTAAAAACCTGAATTGTTATTATTTCAGCAGAATCCATCGACAATACGCAATCTACGTTCTGCATCCACTGGTTGTAGTCCTTGAACAGGTTGTAGATGGTAAGGATATCGGTGATCCCGTCTTAATGTTCGGTGAATAGTAGTTTTGAGACTCCACCTAAAGCTACGGATACTCTTCTAATGAGTTGTGGGATCTCTGTCGAATTCAAGCAAAATTCGTCGTGCAATATTTTTTCTGCCTATGATTATTATTTTGACGACCATGCCATTATTTAACCCCTGACTTATAATTTGTTGGTGAACTGCACAAATACGAAGGATGCGGAGTCTCTAAAAGCAAATCTTCGCCTATATTCACGGGCTGCTGTTGCTGAACTTCCATTTACAAAGCCATAAATAAAATGGATATCCGCTATTTCTTGATTAGAAAACAAAATGGCATTTTAAAGATCACTTTTCAATAAAAATTAACACAATATGTAAATAAATTACATTCTTTCTTATGACAAGTCGTATTTAAAATATGATCTGAGATTTGCATAATTTGATTCTTTTGTTATTGTTCGTTTTCATGGCACTATATTTTTGCGGAGCATCAGATGTTCTTTACTTACCATTTGGAGGCTGCTCATGGATTACAGTTAATTTATCTCAAAAACTGTGTATTTTTTGAGAAAAAAAGCAGAAGACAAAAAAGTTTCTAAATCAAATGGGAAATCTAAATTTTAGGTTTTTAATAGTTAGAGGCGTCGCATGAAAAAGTTCGGAGGGGATAAAGGGTGTACCACCCCAGAAAATGTACTACCCTGTAGATACTGATAAACGTTAAACTACTCTTAATATTGAGTTTTAGGAGTGCAATATGTGTACTAAATTTGGATTTATTATTTTAAATAGTTTTGAAGATAAATTAAAAGAACTGAAAAGAAATTAAAACTTTGAAACCCTGTATCTCCAAAACTAAGCGTTTTGCAACCTATGTTTATATGAACTTTTTGTCTTAATTTTGAAAGCTCTATCGATTATTAAAGTCCTGCTACAAAAAACTGGAACGCCCTGTATATACGTGAAGTAAACACAAATGAATAAGACAGTCGTGGCTAGAAATCAAATTCGCTCTGGGAGCGTAGGTTCCAATCCTACCAACTGCTGTAATATTTTTATTCATTAGTTTTATAAAACTCCTGTAAATTGTGGTAATATAAATCCTTATATGATCACAATTCACAGAAATGTCCTTTGATTATCAAAAACTGTTTAAAATATGTTTGCTGTTATCCTTACACATAAAAATGTCATAACTTGTTCAGTTAAAAATATTCTGAATGTATTTATATGTGTGTACTAACAAAATTTAGTAATGTTGATTGCACCTAGGAAAGAGAGTAGTAGACGCCCTATGCAGGCACAGACATACAAGCATGGCTGATAAAACGATTTAAATATTTAACACGGTTAAAAAGTGGAAAATAATACTGAAAAATTGTTATTTGTATTATAAGAAGTAAAGAAAAGTATTGTTTTTCTTTACGAATCGCGATCTTTCCAATCGAGGCGCAGCCGAGATTAGAAACGCGATGAGTAAAGAAGACTTTTCTTTAAGAATAATATATAAAATTTCTTTGTACACTAAATGGAAATGGATTACATCTTATAAGAAATTATTTAAAAAATTGCCGTTTCCATCACTGCAGCAAATAAACAAAAATAAACAATAATTTTGTCAAGTGTTATCGCGTGAAAATGGAAATAAATAATGAAAATCATCCTGAAATATCGGCATTAGCACTTAAAGCTGTTGCTAGTTTATTACCCTTGAACTCACGATATAAATATGAGAAGATCCACAATATTTTAAATTCTTGGAGGACTTCAAAGAATGTAAGGGATATCGACGAAGAAGTTATGCTTGCTTTTTTTCATGAAACATGAATATATTTATTTCTTTATTTTAAGTTTTATCTTTATATTTGATTACAGGCTGAAAGACTGAAATCTTCCACGCTGTGGTCGACATATTCCATGTTGAAAAGTAGGTTGAGAGGGAAAGAAAACGTCGATATATCGAATTATAGGAAGTTACAGTTATATTTAAAGCGCCAACGTGAGGGATATGAAGCAAAGATTCTATCACAGGATGATGTATAAAAATTTTTGACAGAAGCGCCTGACGATACTTTTCTTATGATTAAAGTGGCGTTAATTTTCGGCCAGTATGGGGCATGTCGTAGTGAGGAGCTAAGCAAGTTACATGTAAAGGATATCGAGGATACCGGCTCTATTTTGGTTGTCACCCTCTATGACACTAAGACAAGGAAGAAGCGTATACTCACCCCTGTGATGGAAATGAGACGAATTAATAAGATTGATCTAAACCTGTAATGTCGAGAATCGCAAATAATAAACATTATTGCAACGTTAGATAACAGGATGGTATACAATTAAACTTGAATTTACAATCAATACAGATTAAAATACTAAAATATATACACAAAGGTTTGGTAAAAAGACTGGAGTTCGTAAAGTAGTAATTTTCTGAATTAACTTTCAAATGAACACACAACTAAACAATCCAAAGAGTCATAATATAAAACATTATAACATATCATTAATATAAGCTTAATTACCACCAGAAAGTTTGCCCTATGTATGTTTTACAGCACCCCTTACACGGAACAGAGTAAACAATATTTGAATTTTCCAGACTTATTACAGGAGATCTAATTTTTGAACATGAGTTCCGTATGGTTTTAACGTTCTTTGCTGCAATCTTAACATGGGTGAGTTCTTTTAATACTTTTAGTATCTGAGGGGTGAGATGCGGTATATAAGGGGTAATGAACCAAATAATGTGTTACCTGTGTCCTGTAAATCTTGTGGGCAGTGATTTGGTAAACATTAGTTTGACTCGATATTGAAAACAGCAGTTATTAAGAAAATTCCTCGGAAATGAATTTTCCAGTAAAATTTTTTCGAGTGTCTTGAGACCGTTTTGTTGGTAATCTGAGAATGGTAGCTAATGAAGCAATTATTGGCCTCAGGTTTTCTATACTATTCCGTGCGTAAAATGTTTTGGTGGTCTTTATGAATTAGTATGTCTAGCAAGGGGATGCAATTATTGATCCCTTTTCAGAAGTAATCTGTAGTATTCATTATTAAAATTGACAGCGCCTCGTCTGTTTTGTCCTTAGGCACTGAAAGGGTAGTATCATCAACGCATCTCTTCACAAACGGCACATGAAAATCAATTTTATCCAAACAATCCATTAGCAAGTCATCTAACACGAAATTACAAAGTATCGGAGATCGAGGACTCCATGGGTGTTCCAAACATTTGTTTGTAATAACTGTTCTTAAACATTACGAAATTAGAGTAAAAAATAAATGGTACTGTGCTTATGAATGTATCTAAGTCCATATTGTAATTATTCGAAATCGATAATAAATGTTTGAATTAAGGCCGGGTCCAGAGTAATAATTTTGGTAAAGTCAAGTACAATGGCTAATTTTTATTCAGTATAACGGTAAAATTATTAAAAATGAACACTTTATGAAATTAATGGATACAATACAGCAAATTTCTATAACAGATATTCGAATGAACCACCATTCTGACAGATACACGTCCTCAATCGCCGTTCGAATGACCTTATCTAGAGCCTCCTCTACCGATATCCATTAAGGAAAGTTCTATGCAGATATTGGCGAACCACTCTGTCATAGTGCACCAATAACACGGGAATATGAGAATGTAAACTTTCACCATTATCACACATAATAAAATACTTACTTTTTTGGGTTTTTTTAATGGTGTATTTTAAATTATACAATCTAAAAGATTCGATAACACTTACAGTTATCTTCGTCAGTAGTAATTCTGTTAAAAATTGTTAAAGATGTTGTAAACAATTTTGTCAAAGTTGAAAAATTCAATACAATACGTTTAGATTGTATAATTTAAAATACACCATTAAAAAAACCAAAAAAGATAAGTATTTTAATAACACGGGAAGTTGATGTTGTAGAAACCTTAAATAAGAACACCATCGAAGAAATATGGGCCGATCACTTTTGTCTCGATTATTCCTCCCCAAACGTTCAGCGCCCAACGGTTCTGATAATCATTTGTTCTCAACCAGTGTGGATTGTCAATAGAATAATAATGCATATTATGTCTATTTACGCTGCCGCCGTCACTTTGAAATATATTTTCGTCGGTGAATAATATTTTCTTTAAAATGTCTCGATTCTCTTTACTCCTGCCACACATGATTTCAGAAAAATGTAATCTGTTCTGGAGATCGTTACCGTGCAATTCTTGGTGTAATTCATCTATAGTTAAGAAAAAATAGCAACTGTCAGTTATTAATGGTCTAATAAGTATTGCTAGGAAATCAGCAAATGCCGGTAGTGTAAAAATGGTGATTTTAAAAAAACATCTTAGCGAGATAATTACCAAAAACTGTCTTGGTTAAGTGTGGAAAAATTTACTAGTATGTATGTGCAATTACCTACAGATTTTTCCCCCTCAGGGCTCAGAACCCTAACTCCGTTCCTTCCGATCCTATCCTGACCACACCCATCCTTAATCCCACCATGCTATATATATATATATATATATATATATATATATATCTAATGTATGTATGTATGCTGGGAATCTATGATTGTGGCTGAAGGGGCTCAGAAAGCTCGAGCAGCCCGCCCTCCCCCTTGAGGAGGGAATGAAATACGTGGGCTTTTCCTTTTCCTTTCCTACAGATTGATAAATAATGTTATCGTTAGAGAGCTAGATCGTTTTTATGTTTGATATTATATCATTAACTCCATTACCTGGCATCTCTAAACTTTGTAGTTCAAAAATACAGTTGTAGGGAGCTAAGTTAGTAGATAGGAGCATATATTATTAATCTAACAAGTTGTAAAAAGGAAAACCATTATTCGTAAACATCAGGAATAAAGATGTGAACAACCATGAAAGTTAGAATTATGTTATTCTAAATTTCACATTACCTGCATTTAATAAAAAATATTAAGTTACTAGATAAAAATGAAACATTTTAAAAAGCGATGTTAACGCGTGGTAGATTGTTTGGTGTAAAATCAAGAAACAATTAGGTAAAATGCCCATGAATATTTACGAATACATTTACGTATATTGATTACAACCAACTAAAACTTGTTAAAAACGTTTTACTAGCTTATTATCACTAACACCATAAAAATACAAGCATTTATAAGTTTACTGTACAAGCACCACAATGACGGATACATGAGATATTACCGCAAGCCAAATTAACGCACATTTTCAGACCAAAACAATAAAATTGACAAAGTATGCTCATACAAGATATTGCGGAACCGACAATATTTAAGTTTAGTTTATTCTCGAAAACCTCTAAACTGAGCCGGGTTCAAATTTGCTGTAATAATTCTGGAGAAAACAGGTAGGCAAAGCGTCAATAATTATTATTGGAATAATTCACCTACTTGATTGCATCTGATCCATGTAGCCCTGAATTGCGTGACAGTAATTTTCGTGAAACCAAACAGAAGTGCTGTCAGAATTGGGACACAATTAATTGTACGTTCCCAAATGCGAAGTTCAAAACGAACCATGAACATCAAGAATTAGTTCATATGGTCTACTGCATTGGCGAAGGTGAAGGAAATGTTCTACTTGCCATAAGAATTTATCACCAATATATCCCAATATAAGAACACCACAAGTTGCATCCTTTTAAAAATTGAGAGACCGCTAAGAATCAGGAAGTGTGAAGTATAAGGGAAAAGAAAATCGCGGAAGGAAAATTAACGAAGGCATCGAATCAAATTATTCTGCTTGTATTCCAATAAAATGTAAGTACACGTAATACTACTGCGCATCTAATGACATCTCTCAAAGCAGTGTGAGAATGATAACATTGAAGAACAAGTTTCACCCGTATCATGTAAATCTACACCAGAAATTGCACGGTAATGATTTCCAGAACAGACTATATTTTTCTGAAATCATGTGTGGCAGGACTGATGAGAATCGAGACATTTTAAAGAAAATATTGTTCACCGATGAAGCTATATTTAAAAATGACGGCATCGTAAATAGGCAGAATATGCATTATTATTCTATTGAGAATCCACACTGGTTGAGAACAAATGAATATCCGAACCGATGGTCGCTGAACGTTTGGGGAGAAATAATCGGTACAAAAGTGATCGGCCCATATTTCTTCGATGGTGTTCTTACTGGTGCTCAATATTTAAGATTTCTACAACATCAACGTCCCGTGTTATTGGAAAATATCGATCTCATCACAAGAAGAGACGTGTGGCTACAGCAAGACCGTGTTCCCGTACACTATCACAGAGTTGTTCGCCAATATCTGAATTTTCCTTAATGGATGGATAGGTGTAGGAGGTTCCATTGCTTGGCCACCACGGTCGCCCGACCTGATGCCAATAAACTTTTTCCTTTGGGGGGGGTGTCAGAGAGAAAGTTTATGTGATAAAACCAACACCAGAACACATGAAAGCTCGTATTCGCGAAGCATTTGGGACAATTCAGGTCGAACTGCTAGATAAGGTCAATCTATCATTTGAAAGGCGATTGAGGACGTGTGTCGATCAGAATTGTGGTCTATTCGAACATCTGTTTTAAAAATTTGCTGTGCTATATCCATTAATCTCATAAAATGTTAGTTTTTTTTACAATTTCGACATTCATACTGAATAAAAAGTTAACCATGGTACTAGCCTACTTGATTTTACCAAAATTATTACAACTCTGAATCCGGCCTTAATTCAGACGTTTATTGTTAAAACCTTGAGAAATATCCATAATTTGCCGGACAAATCTTATATCAACGGAAAGCTTATCAAAAATGCTATCGAATGGTGAAAAAACAAATAGGGTGTTCTATTTGAAAAATGAAGTAGTTAAGTTGTGCATTATCGGAAACTATGAGTTATTGTGAAACTTTTAGTGGCGAACTATTTTCCTAATAGAAACGTGAATGAAATGGATATATATATATATATATATATATATATATATATATATATATATATATATATATATATATATATATATATATATATATGTATATATGTTAAAAACATTTTGAAATATACAAGGTGATCCAAAAAGTTTTTATTTCACAAATCAATATTCTTTAAATGGGAATGTCCAATTTTTTAAGCAAATTTGAATTCTACAGTCAATCCCAATTCATGTTTATTCAGAGCTCCCTATACCTAAGTCTTACCTTACTATCAACGTCATAGGCTAAGTATTATAACAAGAAACATTTATAATATTATACAGGGTGTCAGATATTTAAAACTCAATTTTATCTAACTTCAAACTGAAACAACGTGTTTTACTTAAATAGATCGCCCTGTATTTTCTTCATTTAAACAATTACTTAATTAATTGTCTTTCAATCGATATCAGGCTTCCCTATACCTAAACCTAATACTTTTGAAGTGCTTAAAAGTGTTTTTGCTAAACATTGTTTCTATTCATATTTTAGATTTTTGAAAATCAAGACAGTCGATGTCAGACCTAACAAATCATGAACGTTGATCCCATTCCAGAGAGGGTTAATATGGTGCTGTCTTTTATTGAAATGTCCTGTATCAGGAAATCTTTGAGCATAAACCTTCGTCGCTAATGAACAATTTCCTAAGTTTTCCACTTTGATTAAAATCATACCAACCCGCTCTTAACAGGGTAAGTAACCTTTAATCAAAATTGTTAAGGGTTTAGGTATAGGGAAGCCTAATATCAATTGAAAGAAGATTAAATAAGCAATTGTTTAACTGAAGAAAAATACAGGGCGATCCATTTACGTAAAGCACGTTTTTTAAAGTTTGAAGTTAGATAGAATTAATCCTTAAATATCTGACAGCCTGTAAATTCAATTATTTCTTACTATAGCTCTTACCTATAATGTTGGTAGTTTGGGGGCCAAATTTTATTAGATTTGATCAGGTTACATAGTTATTCCAATTTTGCAAAACCCCTGTATTTTTCAAAACAGTGAAATACTTCACAAATGGTAAGACCTAGGTATGAGGAACTCTAAATAAACATAAATTGGAATTGAGTGTAGAAATCAAATTTGCTAAATAAATTGGACATTCCCATTTATAAAAACAGGTTTGTGACAATAACTTTTGGATCCCCCTGTATATTTCAAAATATTTTTAAAACATGCTTACATAGACCCTTACATACACATGGAAAAAGTTTTTTAAAAAATTTTGTTTCTTTACCAAAACGACCGAGG
Source organism: Vesta saturnalis (assembly GCA_036346205.1). Classification (NCBI taxonomy): domain Eukaryota; kingdom Metazoa; phylum Arthropoda; class Insecta; order Coleoptera; family Lampyridae; genus Vesta; species Vesta saturnalis. The sequence continues at coordinate 1,741,622 of JARFJB010001929.1, forward strand.
CCCACCCTGTATGTATACAAGGTGTGCCAATAGTGCGTGGGCGGAAGATTATAGGTTTATTAAGGAATATTTATGAAGTTTGTTAATGGGAGGTGGTGGGGTATCCTTAAGGCTACAAACTTAAACCAAAGTTATTTAACGTATCTTTGAAAAAAAGTACTTCTCCCGCAGTTTGGAAAATTGCAAGAGTGTGCCCAATTCTAAAATCAGGTGCAGCTTTTGATGTACAGAATTATCGAACAATTTCGATCCATTGTAATTTTTCAGAAGTGTATGAAATTGTATTGCATGATAAATTAGCTTATCAACTGCCTCACAATTATCAGAATATCAACATGGATTCGTAGCAAAAAGATCAACTATATCAAATTTAGCTTATTTTCTGCATTATTGTTCGGAGATTCTAGATGTAAAAGGTCAAGTTTATGCCATCTACTCGGACTTTCACAAAGCCTTCGATCAAATTGATCACCATATAATATTAAGTAAGTTGAATTCTTACGGTTTTAGCTCTTCTTTGGTGCAGCTGATTAAATCATATTTAACTTACCGACAGCAATACGTCTCGCATAGCGGATACAATTCCAGGCAACTTATGCCAACTTCTGGAGTACTACAGGGGTCAAATTTAGGCCCTTTTCTCTTTTTAATATGTATTAAACGACTTGCCCTCAACAATATCAGTTCAAAAATTGTTATACGCTGATATGAAGATATTTGCTAAAACAAACGGAATAGGGGATTGTGACTTGAACAATATTTACATCTGGTGTAACAAAAATAAACTAGATTTAAATATTTCTAAATGCAAAGTTGTGTCATTTTCGACACATATTATCCAGAAAGATTATCCACAAACAAAAGAAAAGAAGAAAACGTATCTCTGTGTTATTTCTATACAACTTGTTACATAACAAAATCAATTATAATTTCATTTATAGTTCTTTACTCCAGACATGAACGTACATACATTCCATCTACCAATATGCACAACAAATCTTATCCTGTGTTCACCTGTATATATTATGTGTTATAACTATAACTGTATATCAAACAATAATGACATTTTCAATGCAACTTTGAAATCTAGATTAGATAACCTCAGTTGATTTTAGACCGTAGGATTATTATTATTATTATTATTATTATTATTAATTAATCTCGTAGAAAATGTTGAAAACAAACATGTACTTATAAAAAATTAAAAGAATATTTAAGAAATAAAGTCATAGATTATTATACAATAATACATTAACACAAACAAACTGTATTAGATAAAATTGTAAATATAAAATAAGAGTGCACTAACCATCGAAGCGCCATTTATACACATCTACTATTTAAATGTTACAAATATTTATGTATATGCTCTAATCCGGAACCTACAGACAAGTCTTTGGACTTAGTAGGACCGATCACTGTATGTGTAGATTAAATAAATAAATAAATTATTATTATTATTATTATTATTATTGTTGTACATAAATAATGTTTGTTATTTGGATGTATTAATATTATTTTGTATGTAGTGTTTTTCCATTGGTTATGTTAATCAAGCAATTTTTTTTCATATATTCATTTTCATTTATGATCCATCTTAAGGATTTAAATTTAATTTTGTCTCTTATATGGTTTCTCTGTTGGGACAATAAAACAATTGTTATTATTATTATTACATTTTCAGTTGAATCGCGAAGGTTATACAGTGCGATTTATATCAAAGTTACGTTTTTCTAAATGAAACCCCCTGTATATTATTGCACACTTGGATTCCTTGGTCAATTCTAGTGCGACTTTATGTATCACAGACGGTACTTAAAACGAATCGTTTAGCCGCAATTCTTCATTTTTACAAAAATACGTCAAAAGATGTCGGAAAAAAAATAAACATCGCTGTGATCGCAAAACTTAGAAGGCCATAACTGTGCAATCTGACTGGACATGAAATGTACTAGCGGAGACCGGTCGGTCAGATCCGAATTCTTCTTGTTTTAGAGAAATTACTTTGTCAATTTAGAACACTTCAATCAATGGTAACTTGATTTTTTCAAATGAAACGGTCATTTTTCATTTTTGCATCAAATGCGGAATTTTTTTATCTTTCTTATAATATAAATTTGTTGGTATCAACAAGTGCATTATTAAGCCATTCACTTACTACAGGGGCACGATGTGGAGGTGCGCCATCTTCCTGAAAAAATATGTACCTAATTTGACCGATGGCTACATATTCAAGGAGTACAAATAATTTATTATCGTGGAAATTCAAGCGCAAATTGGGATTTAGAATACCTTCGAAGAAAAAGGGACCAACAACTGAAGTATATATATATATATATATATATATATATATATATATATATATATATATATATAATAACCGGAAATTCCTCTACCATATTACGGAGGTGATCAAACATAATATGTCATGAATAAAGGATCATACTAATATAGGGCCGTAGCGACTTCTTGAGGGCGCAACATCCCTTAGAAGATGAAATTTGAAAGGTAGTTTTGTTTAATACATGCAGAATGAATTTTGTTATGTAAACTGTTATTACTAAGAAAATACTACATCGAGCATCAATCCAAAGTAAGGAAATAGATATCATGGTATTCAAACATTAGGAACAATTTTGGCTCAGGACGGTTATTGATGTCAAAAATAAATTGGTTTGGGCAAAAGTTTAAAACGTAAATTTGCTTAAACCCATTTATAAGATTAAAAATACAAAATGATAGGTAGTATTTATTATTAAATCTTGTGATGTTTTACATGAATGCCTTTTGACGTTAAAAATATAAAAGAAATGTTGGAAGAATATATTCTATGACCAGCTTGTTCATACGCATCTGGGTATCAAAAAGGTAACCGTTGAACTATACAGCTCTTAGTAATAACAGTTTATATTCTAAAAGACCTAAGAAAGAAACTCAAAAGTGGTTTAGAGATGTTAAATGAAAACTACCTTTTGGACTTCATCTTCAAAGGAAACTGGAAACTGCTGCGATCCCATCATAATACATACATAATTTCTTAACATGGCAGCGAAATTTCATCCTGTATTAATATAAACAAATGGAAACTATTTGTCCCTTGTGAATAATTACCGTTGCATACAATTTGTGCGTGCCAGTACAATTATTAGTAGCAATATTAGATTTGATGAGAATACATAGGACGTAAGATACAATAGACGAAAACGGTTCCTATGCAAGAAGCTCTAATGGAAGTTAGATACAAGATAACTTTGCCACAAAAATATAAATTTGAGAGTTTAAAAGTGATGCTAGTTTCTCTGGCCCATTATAAATAGTTTCACTACTAAACGAATTGTTTTTAATTTTAAGACTTCTAGGAGAAGGCGTATTAGTTTTTATTACCAATATTAGTAAACGTTCACATGGTGAAATACAATGTGTATGTTTATTGAGGTGCCTCATTTACCATTTTGGGACTAAAAGTCGCTGTTTCAGAAAAACAGAAGAATTTTCAACAAATCGCATTTCGACGAAAACCGTGAGTCGGGGATACGTACGGAAGGTAACAGCGCTAGAGAGGATGAAATCATTAGTTGCAGCTTGTAGGTGGTGGACCGCGAAAATTTTATGATTGCAACAAACATTTTTTAAATCGAGATTGTTACCGCGATAAGAAAGTTAATTAATGGGGTTTAACATATTTTACTAAATATTAAGTCGTTATTTGAGCATGGCTTTCGGGATATTTTATTTTTGTAACTAATATTTGGCTAAGGGTTGAAAAACATGTGTTTGAGGTTTGACTAGCAGGTGTACGCTTAAAAGCTGCTTTACTGAAGGGGCGTAACGAATCATTGGAAATTCTTATACGCACATTCTTGATGTAAAAATTTCACTAGTTAGTAATTAATTACGTCGGTACACAAAGCAATCAAATACGTCTTTTCTTTTGGGTGTTAGTTTAATGTGTTTTTCAAATATTAATCTGTAAATAAGTCGCCGTTTTTGAAGTTAAACCGTGTATGTTAACGATTTGTCTGTCATCAATTAAAGTATAAGTAGGTATTTCTATATAAATTAAGGCTGGCAGCAAATAATTCTACAAGCCTATATAACGTATTAAAAATCGAGCATTGCCTTGCAAAGGTATCTCATTCGCATGCGGGGTCATTAAGCTGAAATCTGAAAAGTAAAAGACAGTACAGGGCTCCCTCACTTTTCTATTTGTGTGAATTAGTATTGTTGTTTGTTGTCTATATTTATATTTGTGTAGAGGTGGACCTGGAGAACGGGTACAGGATAATTCTTGGTTATTAATTGTATTGGGCAATTGCCAAGTGGTCATATACTCCCGGTTCTAGATCACCATTAAACACCTCGAATTTTATTTTTGTTGTTTTTATTGTTGTATAGATGAAGGTGTAACCTGAGAAAGGGGCACAGTATTTTTCTAACGCACCCAAACCTGTACATCGGTCACGATGTTATGATCTATTTACAACTTGCCCTTGTAAGGCTTTCTTTTAATGAGTTTTTTGTCGGTTTGTTAAGTACAATTGTTTGTCTGCGAACTAATTTATCTTTATATGTAATTTATTGGAAATTTTTGTTATGTATTTTGTGCTTTAGTAGTCACTAGACAATTGTGTACGTGTAAATTCCTTGTCTATTTCCTCTTGTCCTCGCCTTTACCTGATTATCACCGGTGCAATTTTACTGTTGTTGTATTTCATATGTACCGCAGTTTGCCTTATTGTTTTGTGTGATTATTTACTTAAAGACCGGCATGATATGTTTTAAAGAGCCACATGTTTGGTATTACGATTCTGAGTATTTATGACACAATTGTGGGTCTGATTACTTGTTTTTTTTGTTGTGTTTATGTGTAACTAAACTGCTTTTTATTTATTTTTCTCTTAATGTTATAATTTTGTACGCACTTTACACTTTAACCTGATTTAATGGTGTTTTGGTATATATTTAATCCTTTCATTGTTTTTTTTTTATTTGATTTATTAATGCACTTGTCCAATTACTTATCTATGTATAAAGTGGGTTTTATTGGTAGTTCTTTCCCACAATAGTTCATTAACAGGTTGAACCACCATTGCGCAAAGGTTGTTAATTTTAATTTGAGTAGTTTCATTGTTTACCTGCCCCACATGATGCAACACTTAATCTCCTCCAGCCTATCTAATTCAAATAGCACAACGAACCTACCACTAAATGGCCAATTAGTTTGATCAGATTTGAGGTTTGCGAGTAATTAAATATCAGACGGGTAAATAAATTCTAATGTTTTAATTATTGCCCGGAAAGTCAAAGTAAGGCAGGCAATTAAATTGAGTAATAGTAACATTGTTGTCAGTAAAGTCAAGATAAATCACTTAGTGATTGTTTCGTTCTTGAATTTATATTATTGCAAATAAGTTCAAATTACACTTTTCAAGATAGGGTACCTGGGGGACGCTACAAGCTTAGGCCACTTTGAAGGTAAACTTGAATGTGGTTTCAAGAAGTCCTTCTCACAATTGTTTGCATCTATATTGTCCAAAAATTAGAGATTCGTAATGCAGAATGTTATGAAATGTCATTTTTAAAACTACTTTAATTATTGCAGAAACCAAAAAGTAATCAATAATTATGAAATAAATTACGAACACTCACGTTTGTGAATGTATAGTTACTACGTGTGTAATCCATTTTCGCATCATTTTCAGTACTGTTTTCATAGCACTGTCACAAAAGTCAAAAACTTAGGTTGCTACAATAAATGCGAAACTTGCAACAAAACTAGTAGTTTGGAGTGATAAAATAAGCTTGTTGGACAAAACAAAAATGGTCAAGTTTGTCACAATGTGTTTAACCGTTAGTGAATAATCTACTATAATGAATTAAATGTTATCTCATGTTTCATATAGGTACACAACCAAAGTATATTAGTCCGACCAATCAAAGGAAATCGAAAGATGAAATCTCGGAAAATCCTCTCAAAACCACACATACATGAAGAGATATACTTCTTTTTAATATAATTGAGGGAGCCACTATGGGAACAGTTGCTGATAGGAATAACGCATCAAAATGTAGGCAGTCAAAAATATAATGGAAACTGAAAAGGTAAAAAAATAGTACATAAGAAGCCCTAAAAGCTGAACAATTCGTAACATCGGATAAGGAAAACAAGCAGCAAACAAGGGCTAGCAAAACCTGAAATTGTGCTTTAAATGCTTGAGTTCAACGAATTGCTTACTTTGGAAGCAATTTTCGGTGTTCGTAAATTTGCAGTTTTCCAATATTTTTTATTTCTTTATATCTGGTGTTGTATACTGTCACCACTTTCATTTCGGTTATTCACTGTGATTTTTCCCTTTTTGTTGCGTTCTTGATGTTGGCTATCATCCTGGTATTTTCAAACGCCATGGTGTGTGATGTATTGTCGAGGTGCCGCACTGGAGACGATGTAGATGTTTTTCATTATAAAGCCTTTTTGTGTTCCTCGCGACAAACAAATAGGAGGACCAACGTTCGACACAAGGAACACACAAAAGGCTGTGGAGAGGGAAACATTTACATTGTCTCTAACGCAGAACGTTGACAGAGAGCTTTAAAAACGGAATTCAATTTAAAAACTGATACAAACAAAACGGTCTGATTATATGAAGGAAAGAAATAGATTTCCTTGAAATCAATCAATTCTTCTACGCCATAATATGTAATAATAAATAAACAAAAGGAATAAAACTAGTTTTCCTGTAGTAGCTTAGTACGTGTTCTATTTTCTTGAGATTCTGGCAGTGACTAAATCCCTTATACTTATACATTCGTTTTAGACCATTTTGTTAAATCAGCAAAATGTTTAATACTATTTGTAAAAAAAATTTAACTCATCGCCTAGATTTAAAATTCTTCGTTTTGCAAGTTTTATTAATAAGAAACGTAATCGTTTTTAAATTTTTTCAAGACACAGGGCGATTGCTACGAAATGGCGCGATATTCAAAGTTCAACTTAATTGCACATGTGCAATACACATTACAAATACAAATTGTTTAAGTATATAGAATGAGCTATAACAGATCGTAGTAACGCAATGATAAACTATACATTTACCGTCACGGAGGGACTTAAATGTACGGTAAATAAGTTTAAAATTAAAAACACATACTTCCGTGATATTCAGTACTTAGTAACTCGAAGAAAAAACTTTCCAATCTAATATCATAACTATTTATAGCATGGGCGTAGCCAGCTAAGGGCAGGGAGGGGCAACTGCCCCCCCTGGAAGAGCAAAAATAAATTAAATAATTTTTAAATTTGAATAAACAAAAAATTAAATCTAAAATATACATACTTTTCTGTTCTGCATATTTTTTTTGTTATCCCGTTATTAGTTTAATTTAAGTATAATTAAAATCTCAAAGTTTTGTTTTCATTTGCCTTTTCTTTTTATCCTAAAATTTTACATTTTGAACGACCATGGACCATGGTTTGCCCCCCCCCCCCTCTGTTATAAATCCTGGCTACTCCCTTGATTTATAGATGTTTTACAACGTATTGTAATTTAATGTTGGCATCTTAATATATGTCCCCCCTCTTCCTATTCTTTGAACGCAAAAATTAGAGATTTGAAACTTGGTATAAAGTAATTCGTAGATAAATACTACGTTTTAGTGTAAAATTGACTTAAAAATTTCAAGATTTTAAATTACAAATTTAAATGGAACGGTGGGGCTTGTGATATCTCGTTTTGAACTTCTAAGTGAATACTTTATAACTATAGAATATTAAGGTAATATCTTACAAAATACAAAATGGCGGCGTTTTTTGGTCCTAAGTAGTACTTTTGGTTCTAATTGATGTTCTTAAAACGGTTAATTCTCACTCATTAAAAGAGAAAATTGAAGAATTTTTTTATTTATCGCACAACGCGTACTTATAACGGGGCTGAAAGAATTTTCAATGACCGCTTTCCAGATTGCATTATTTATAGGAAATACCTTAGGCAACTTGTAGATAAATTCACAGCTACTAGTAGTGTGAATAATGAAAAACGTAAACACATCCTGGAAGAAAAACAAATTGAGATTACTGCTGAAATGGTAGTGAATCCCCCACAATCTATTATGTAAGTCGGGGATATCTATCAAGTTCCTGCTACTGTGTGGAGAATTTTAAAAAGTAGTAAATTTCATCAATACAAAATCCAAATGGTAGATCGGTTCTGCGAAAATATGACGGAAAGATTGTAAGATACGGTACCTTCCTTAATATCTGTTTTAGAGACAAATGCACATTTTCTTTAAACGGCAATAACATAGACAAAACTGTCGGTACTGATGTGATACAAACCCCATTTGAACATATTCTACAAGAAATCTTAGACAGGCTTTTTTTGTGTTAAGAGGTACATAGGCATCATTTACAGCATCTTTTGAATTGAATGTGTACATTTTAATCGTCTTTGTTTCATAACATTAAAATGCCGCCATTTTGTATTTTGTAAAGATATTTCCTTAATATTGTATGATTATAAAGCACTCACTTACACGTTCAAAATAAGATATCGAAAGCCCCCTTTTCCATTTAAGATTTTAATTTAAAATGGTATCTATCCGCTATCTTGATATTTTCAACTGTTACTCTTACACTAAAACAAACATAGTATATATATATATATATATATATATATATATATATATATATATATTCCTATTCCGGGTATTATCCCACGTTTTTCTTCCTCCTTCTACTCGAACAACAGCAACGAAAAGAAGACTGCAGAATTGCCAGTGAGATTTGGTCGAAACATCGTCGAGGAGAAGGAGGAAAAAAAAACGTGGGATACAGGGTGTCCAAGAAAAACATGGTAACATATATGAGTATTTTTTTAAACGGAAACCCAAGTCTTTAAATGTAGGATCGAAATCAGTATAAAATTCTGTTTATTATTTTTTTTATTAAAACATTCGTAAAAAACAAATAATTAATTAATATTAGTGAAGTTTCTTTGGTATGTGTGAATCCTTACGATATTGCAGGCTCACATTCCATTAATATAAGTATTTTGATTGTAATCTCATTATATTTAGAATTTACATCAGTTCTACACAGAAAATTTCCACCGACTGGGACTTGAATCCCGATAGCGCAGTTGGTTAGCGCAGTACTCTAGCAAAGTACAGGTCGTAGGTTCAAATCCTACTCGAGGTAAACTTTTTATTTATGTATTTAATAAAATTAATAATAATTTTTAATTAATTAAAAGTTTCATTAATGTATGACCCGTTTGAATTTAACTTGCTGTTTTCAAACAACAAGGATGAACTGTGTAACAGAAACTTAGCCCCAGTTCATACGGGGTACATTTTACGGCGGTCCTAACCTGCACTGTAATAAAACTTCATTTTTTCAAGTGGAACATCCTGCATATGAATGGGATATACAGTAAGGAATTTTATGTTCTTGAAATTTTCAAATTATGACCGTTTTTCAAAAAGGTGCCGTTTTGGTACAGTTAAGCTTTCTATTGGAAAATGCTCAAATAATATGGAATATTGTTGATGTTTGTTTGTGAGAGCCGTGATTTAAACAAAAGCATAAACGCTACCTTAGCAAAGATATTGTCATGCACATACCTATTGTTTTAAGTGTTAATTTTGTAATTTGAGAAACAGCTAAGAAAGCTATTAGAATTGCAAATTGTTAAGTTGTTTAGAAGAGTTTAGAAATTGTGTACGAATACAATTGATACAAAAGAATTGCACTTCTTAATAAAAACATATTTATTCAAAAAATCTTTCATTTTTTTCATACGCTTCGTTCTGGGTAAATCCACAGTGTAAGTAAACAGTTTCTGTTAGTCGCACCCAATATCAACACCATGTGAACTAATTCGTGTTTTGAGAAATTCATTGAAACTAATTGACACTCAAATTGTGCGAAGTTATTTTTGATATGACATGCAAGTGTCGGTTTCAAGGGTTGAGTAACTAAATTTATTGGATCTTTGCCGTTCTCACTAGTAGATACCTACATCGCGTAACAATAATTAATGGAATTTCAAATGTGTAATATTAAATTTACTTCTAATAGTTTTTTGCTCCAACCATTAGAGAAGACATCAATAACAGTATCACAGAAACGATTCAAGGTATCAATGACATTAGTCAATCATTTGAAAAACGGATACGATTGTGCTTGAAAGTTCATGGATACCATTTTGAACATTTGTTATAACGTTTTCTTGCTTGTTCTTTTGCTTACGCTTGTTTCATTTTTATTCGTATAAATGTTCTGGAATATTCTTGACTACCTTCTAATAGCTTCCTTAACTATTACCCAAATTACAGAATTGACAATCAAAACAGTAGATATATCCATGAAAATATCTTTAATGAGCTAGCGTTAATCCTTTCGTTTAAATGAATGCTCTCACGAATAAACGTCAACTATTTACGATAATATCTGGGGAGTTTCCAGAAAAGGCTTAATAGTGCAAAAAACGGCACATTTTCGGACAATGGACATAAGTACAAACTTTAAGAGCATAAATGCTCTATAATATCGCCCATGAATATATAGGGTGTTTGAAAAAAGTAAAATTTCATTATGAAACAAGTTGCGAACTTGGAACCATTGTAGAAATTTCTAGTACATAGTTATTGTATCATCCTTGATGTATGAATACAGCATAGACAACCTTCTTTAAATTCGAACAGGTAAATTGAAACTATGCTGATTTCGATTCTGTATCCAAATATATAGGTTTCGTTTAAAAAAATACATATTTCCGTTGCCATGCTTCTGTTGAACATCCTGTATATTGGAAAATATTTTCGCCATGCGCATCTCTGCAAATTATATAAAAGATGAAAAAGTTTTTTAGATTTCTCATAAAAACAGAGATATTGACTTCATGGCACTAAAAGACCACTCTGTATATAATTAACTTTCTAGCGGACTGCAAGAGAGATAGTATAGTCAAAACCGCAATTTATTCGCCAAAATTGAAATACATCCAAAATAAGGTATTCTCGCTCTTTTGACATCGCACAACCATAATACACTGCGTTTCAAATGAAATGCACCACTTAGAAATAATAATGCTATGATTTTGAAATTTTGGCAAAATAATGTTTCAGTATCATATAGAAAACGATGGAAGTTTCAATGAAAAAGAACAAGTCATTATGTACTTTGCACCACTGTTAACATCAATTATCAACAACTTTTATTTATACATTTTAAGAAACCTAGTCGCATTGTGTCAATTTTTTGTTTGTTTAACTGACACATTTATTCTGAAAAAATGCCCCAGTAAGACATTGACGAAATTTTGCACAAGTTTAAGATTTGACAGAGGTAGAATTATCGGCATGAAAGAAGCAGGTTTGTCATTTCGAGAAATCGGCAGAAGACAATCGAGACCACACCACGGTGGCCCGCATTTGGTCTTCTTGGTCTGAAGAAGGCATTCAACGACCTCGTTCCAGTGGAAGACCACCACGCAGCACCAATGATCGTGAAGAACGACTTCTTAGGCGGATGGCCACAATAGATCGGTTTCAGTCAACAAGGTCTGTTGCGGTGAACTGGACAGGAGCTATTGGTTGTCACCTATCAATGTCAACAATCTACAGGAGAATTAAGTCTTTTGGCTTACATTCGTATCGTCCATACCGACGACCAGTGTTGGGTAAGATCCATTTATTTAGGATCTAGATACAGATCCAAACACATTTTTAAAAACTGATCTAGATAAAGATCCAAGATCCGTACGTAAAATGGATCTAGATAAAGATCAAAGATCTTTAAAATGGGATCTAGATCTTTTATAAAGATCCGACGTTCCTAAAATTGTTTCGAGGTTTTTCTAATTATTAATATTATCTTTAATTGCTAGTATTGCTACTGATGAGTAGTACTCCCATTCCCATGATCATTTTTCATGCAATACAAATATTAGTCCGTAAGGTTAAATTATTAAGAAAAATAATATACAAATATAATTTTATAGGTTTTATTGAAAAGTGACATTAATTATTTAACGCACTACAAATTACAAAATTAGTATTAGGTACACATAGTTGTTATACAATTATAAGGATAAGGACATTTATCTAAATTATTATAAGTATACATTACATAATTACATTTTATTATCTAATTTTATTTTATATTGTTTTAAAATTAATAGCATCTCAAATATATCATCACCTAATCTATTCCTACAAGAAGTTAAAATTAGTCCACCCATACTAAATATCCTTTCAACGGGGCAGATGAAGGAAGTATAGAATTATATTTTAAAAGATTTCTTTTATAGCAGGGTACATATTTAATTGCTCATAGTTAGTGCTTGTGTCTTTAAAATAATTTGTGCATTCTGAATCAAATGTTGTTTGCGATTGAGTATTTATTTTAAAAATCAAAGAATTCGTCCGTGGCAGAGGATTTTTTCAGTAAGTGTGAACTGAATTTCTGATTCTGAATTATTAAGATTTTCTTGAAATCCGGAATTGTTAAGTTCACACAATAATTTCGTTTGACAGAATGCTGTTTCATTTTTAAAGGGGTAATTTTAACCACCATAATTTAAATTTTGGGTTAGAAATTGTGGATAACAGGTATGGTCGACTACTAGAATTTTTAATATCCATTATATTAGAGAAACGTCTTGTAAAGCCGTTCAATAAACATTCTCTTAAAATGTCAGTTTTGTCATTGCTTCTAAGCTAGCTTTAATTTTGAAAAGTGTTGGCAAAACAGTACCTAACTGACAAGTTTTTCATCTTGTAAAATATCTATTGTAACGGCTATAGGTTTTGTAACAGAAATATATTCGTTTAAAAACACAAAATCTGACAGTTGGAACACGTCTAATTTTAATAACTTACAAACATCACTTAATTTTGCTTCAATATTAATTAGTTTAACACATGCGTCATACATGGAATTCCAACGAGTAGGACAAGGAACTTTCAATTTGACACCGCAAACATTTTCTAACTGATCCGACGCCTTAGTTGACCTACTCACTAAATTCCATAAAGAATAAGCTTTCCCAAAAACAGTATTGTACATTTTTTTATACCTTATGTTTTCAAATGCTTTAGCTGCATCTATCGTAATTACAAGGCTGAGTGTATGCGAACAACACTTAAAATGTTCGGGCAAAAGCACGTAAGTACTGTCAGTATCAAAAGCAGGTAATGATTCAACATCTACATCATTTTGATTTTGCAACTCTGTTAATTCGCTATCGCTGCTGTTATTACATATAGAAGCAGTAAATACGTTAAAACCTTTATTAAAGTTGCTTGCGTTATCTGTTACCGTTCCTGAAATTTTACCGAGATTTAATTTGTATTCGTTATGAATTTCACTTATTAATTCCGGAATTCTGTCAAATGTGTGCAAATTTAAATCGCCTACAGCTTAATGCAAAAGATTTACGTTGGAAGCTATTACTATCGATAAAGTGTGCAGTCATGCCAAGATAACTTTTGTTATTGGTGCTCCAAACATCTGCAGTTGTACAGACGTATTTGGTTTTATCTAATTCTTCTATTACAGCACCAATAACTGCTGATTTCTCTTCTTCTAATTTACTCTTGAGCGTTTTTCGGTCACAAGGTTTTTGCCAGAAAGTCCTTCTACTAACCTAATAAATGCGGGTTTTTAGACTGTACAAATAGGCCTCATCTCTTCAATTATGTAATCTAAGACGAGTTTGTTAACCGAGTTCTTTGTGGTTGAACTGGTAGATCGTTGAAAATGTTAGTCTTGTTGAAATTCTTCATTGATAAAATTTCGGTTTTACTTTTTTGTTGTCTTTTCTGCATCGAATTTGCTAAATGTTACTGGATGCTTTCTCTAGAAAAAAGGAGAAAGTGTATGTTAATTTATAAAATTCAGATTGAAGTCACTTCAAGTTTCAGTCAAAATTTAGATAACACCAATTTTAAAGCGACTGAATCCCATCTTTCTATGAATACAGGTATCATAAACATTTAAAAAGTTTTTGATGCATTAGGGACTTTAAGAAATAAATCTCAACCTTTTGTAAACGTTCTTTTACACACGAGAAACTAAGTATTTTGCAACAAAAATACTTTACGTAATTCATATAGAATTTAATAAGAAAAATTAAGTCTACAAATCACGTTTTGATATATCAGATGATGTATTTCGTAAGAATCCAATAAATGATACTAAAATTCTGCCAAAAACTATATTAATACATACTTCATATGCCGAATAAAATTTCCTGTTGAAGTCACATGACCTTGTATTTGTGCGGACAATTTAGACACTGGGTCACTATCTTGTTGTCACATTTTGATAAAATTTTATAAAATTTACCGCTTAAGATTGGCGGAACTTCCATTAATTCAGCTTCGTCACTCATTGTTGATCTAACTAACAATTAACAAATGTGCTTTACTTAAAGTCGTATTCTTAAGAACTGAAGACAAGATTGTTGTTTTCTATACCTCCTTTTGTTCGATTAAATTAGCAACAGGGAATTCCAGTTCCACTTAACTTAAGTACCTACTTTAATGGATGGATGACCCCATTGTCATTACTAATTAAGTCATTAGATTAGCACTTAGCTGTCATTACCTGTCTTTGTAGCTTTGGGAAACAAAAACAACCGACGGAAATATTAACAAAGGAAATGAATAGTTCTATTATTGGTTATTTCGAATTTAACATGCCTCAGGCAGTAGGTAATTGTGTAAATGTGTATGTATCTGTGGGGTACGGATGTAACGGTCGTAACGGAGCATAATGTATTTTTAAATATAAAGCTCTGTTGCCTCAAGCCAGTTAAAAATTTCACAAAATACCCTTAAAATACATTTTAAAATATTCTAATGGATCTTTGGATTCAAGTACTAAAGATCTGTTAAATGTGATCTAGATCCAGATACTAGATCCTAGCAGAGCAAAGTATCTAGATCCAGATCATAAATCCGTTTAGTGGATCTAGATCCTGGATCTAGATCAAAGTGATCTAGATCCTACCCAACACTGCCGACGACCCCAGTTAACTCAACAGCATAAGACTGCTTAATTGGCATGGGACAACATCGTCTTCAGTGACGAATCGCGTTTTTGTTTTTGGCAAAACGATGGTCGTCAGAAGGTGCGGCGGTTTCGAGGAGGACGTCGATATTTAGAGTTTGTTGAAAGATGACCCACAGGCTTGAAACCTGGAGTCATGGTTTGGGGTGCCATACGTGTAAGTGGATGATCTCCTCTTGTGTTCATTCTAGGCACATTAAGGGTTCAGCGTTACATTGATAATGTTTTGGAGCCAGTGGTAGTACCGTTAATGCAGACGTTGCCAAATGGTATTTTGCAATAAGATAATGTTAAACCACATACCGCACATGTTACAAGCAGGTTTCTGGATCAAGTGCAGGTAGCAGTATTGCCGTGGCCTGCGCGATCGCCAGATCTTTCGGCTATGGAACATGTATGGGACACGATGGGTCGAAGAATAAGGCAACTACCAAGGCCCCCAAACAACTTAGATAAATTACGACACCATCTCCAGGTAGCCTGGGATGAAATGCCTCAGGAGGATATAGACCATCTCATAGAAATCCTGCCTCAGATAGTGAACGCCTGCATTGCTGTGCGTGGCGATGCTACACACTATTAACATTTTCCTGTTAACTGTTAATATTTTGCCTTCAAAATTTCATCTACTTATACATGTTAATAAAGCATTATTTTACCATACTTGCAAGATCGTAGCATTATTATTTCTAAGTGGTGCACTTTATTTGAAACGTAGTGTAGTTATGATTTGTTTATAATACGTATTGGCATTGAGTTAATAAGCTAGAATACCAAATAGTCTAATTGCATTTGTTGTATTTGAGAACTTGTATGTAAAGTTGCATCAAACCTGGCGGATAGGTATCTGTTGATACAAGTTAAGAGTGGTAAATTAAGGAAAAAGAACACTGTGAAATTATCAAAATAGGTTGCTACACGTTACAAATTTTCCCAAAAATAATACTGTTATGACAGTGTTCTTAAACTGTTAGATAATTCATGATACTGCAGATGGTAGCTAACTTTGGAACTGTAGTCTACGGATACCCACAATACAATATTATCCATTTACGAAGGAAAAAAAATAGTTTTCTCTTGCCATGTATACAGTGCATTCGTAAGGTAGAGGATACATTCAATTAAAATTTGAATAGGAGTTTAGGAAGAAAACACTCGGACCCGTCGATTTTTATTTTCAATTTAGAATTTTTTACGTAAAAATGAAATATACAGGGTGTGTCAAAAAATATGTGACGTCAATGACATTTTTTAATTATCAACCCCCATTTTTTTAATGCAGAATTATGTAGGGTTTACGTCCGATAAGGTAAATATGGACGACGGTTACATAAGGAAATATTGAATAAAAATTACCGTAAACATTAAAAATGAGAAAATTGCATTGCCATTGTAAGGAAACGTTAAATTGCACATTTTGTTAAAATTATGTTAATTATTTGCACGTTAGCAACTTATGTTTAGTTTTTTGATAGGCGACAGCATTGTTATCGTGAGTTTATCTAGTAACTACTTTACCGATATTTTGTGAAATATGAGGAAATCAAGCGAAAGTGAAAGAATTGAAATCCTGTGCATTCTTAGTTTCGGAGATAGGTCGCGCACTCAATCAGAAGTGGTTGCGTTGTTTAATGCAATTCACCCTAATCAACTGTCCATTAGCCAAAGCACGGTAAGTAGAGTTGAGGCGAAATTTCGGGAATTTAAACATGTTCGTGATATAAGGAAATCTGGTCGAAAGTCGATAAGTGAAGATCAGTTGAACATTGTGTTAGCAGTGCAAGATAATTCTAATAACACCATTACGAATACGGTTAATAATATTAGTGTCCGCGATCTACTTTGCATAAAGTGTTGAAAAGAGAGAAGTTCCATCCCTACAAGATATGCTTACTTCAAGAGCTGCCGGAAGATGATTTTGATCGGCGAAATGAATTTTAAGAAAAAATTTAACAATCATGTTATGGTAACGCCAATTTTGTAAAAAAATTCTTTAAACAGCCATGTAAACAGACAAAATGGTTGTTACTGCGAAACCGAAAATCCTCATTGGTTCATGGAATATCACACCCAAAACCCTTAAAAATTGAACGTTAGTTGACGGAAGAGTTATAGGTCCTTGCTTCTTTGAGGCTGCTCTCACTTGTACGAGATGTTTAGACTTTCTTCAAAATGACCTTATCCTTATAGAAGAGCCCGACATGCACCACCGTGACCTCTTCTTCAACAAGATGGAGCGCCGCCACACTATGCTTTACGTGTTCGCGCTTATTTGAGTGACGTTTTTCCAAATCGTTGAATCGGTAGAAAAGGGACAATTGAGTGGCTAGCCAGATCACGAGATTTAAATCCTCTAGATTACTTCTTGTTAAAGGGTAAAGTATACGCGACGCAACCGGCCAATTTAGAAGATTTAAAAGCACGATTCGCCAAGAGATTGGAAACATTTACGCAGATGTTACCGACAACGTTCAAAAATCATTTGTTATTCGCCTTGGCTATTGCTCAATTCGAACATTTAATTTAAATTAGTGGAATCATTTCACAACTAAATTAGGCTTAACCCCAAAGAATTGTCTGTTTCAAGGTATATTTTATTAAAAAAGTCATTTGAATATTTCTTACTAGAAATGATACATGGTATCCATCTAGGTATGGTTTTTTTTTTTCTAAATGACCACGTCTTCCAAACTACCCTGTATAACATAATCAAACTTTATATTGAAAGAATGGCTGAATCTAAATTTGAAATGACATGCAGGGTGTCCCATCTATAAAAATCTATGTTTGTTTCAGCCTGTCTAAATGAAACACCATGTATAACCTATAATAATGTTAAAATATACGCCTCAGTTCTTTACACTATACTTCAAAATTTTGATCTCCTATTCCATTAAATAAGGGAAGTGTCGCCCGCGGACTTAAGTTTGGGACACCCTGTATTGACGTCATCCATATGCACCTTGTCGTACGTAAAAAGATGTACCCTTTCTAATTCTGCAAGAAAAAATGGGGGTAGAGATTTTAAAAAATGTCGCTGACGTCATGTATATTTTACAATAAAAATCGATTGATCCGAGCGTTTTGTTCCTCCCATTCGAATTTTAATTGAATTTATCCACTACTTTACGAACGCACTGTATAGATTTTAAAAATGTACTTAGTTACTACAAACTTTTTTAGCAATTTTAGTTTGAATACCCGATTATCTCCCAATGGCTCTTATGCAAAGGTTTTTAACATATATCCAATTTGTGACAAAAATCCTTTTGCTCGAAACTTAAGAATTAATTTACAAAGGGTATCTTCTGTGTTTTTCATAGAGTGTAGAGATATCACTTGCATGTTAAAGTCTGACTTTGTTGTAAGATAACAGGCTTCCCCATTAAACTTGGTTTTCAAACTTCTCTTTGTACAGCTTCTATAATAGATTGTAATGTTGTAAACATTGCTCCAATTTAATTGTAGTTTGGTTTATTTGTAATTTACCTACCATTATACGGCGTACATAGTATCTTAAACATCAGCTATACGTACTTTATTAAATAATAATGCATGATCCTCTTTCTATATAAACTAAATTTATTCATCTCGGTTTCTAGTGTTGACGTAATGAAGGTAACAAAGTTAAAATCAGTTTTCACTAAAGCTACTCAAAATAAGCTTCTACAGAGAAAATGGTAGATTGTATCGTTAGGAGTAAATATGACATTTTTTGGTCGCTGAACGTTTATTTACAATTTTTGCTTTGAATAACATACTATTTTATAAAACCATAAAACAAATTACAAAATGCTACAATACATAATTGTGGTCTCTATATTAACGTTAATAAATCAATGCTTGACAGCCAAATGGCTGAGGCGGACAGACCACAGAGTAAAATTATAAGGTATTTTGCATTCGGCTGCACTACCTAATAATATTGCTTAGCCACATACAATAAAAGTTTCAGTCACTTTTGCGACATTGGAAGATAAAATTGCTAACTTATTGAAATAAGAACCTTAGCATAAGCAGCATCTGATTTATAACGGTAAATTTTATGACTTTATTATGTTATAATCCTATATATTACAATAATGAGGTCATTTAGTTTACGCAGATTGCGAGACAACTACTTGACGGATTTCGATGATTTTTTTTTTGATATGAAGGTAATTTTGCGTAGAAAGAAACAATGGATCCGGAATTTTATTTTAAGGTTTTAATTTTTTTGAAAAAGTCTAGCAGCCGACGCTAATATGGTTGTACATTTACATATGTACGTTTGTATTTAATTTATTATGCATTTTATTATCATCATTAAATTTAATTTTAAACGCAAAATTTTGCGGAGGAAGGCTAGTGTTTTTTAAGTACGTAGTTAAATCTTAAGGACTGAGCATTTGACCAATTTTAACACAAAAAGTTCCTATAATCACAGCTCCTAAACTAAACGGCTTCGTTAACTAGATATATGGCCGATTTCACAAAGGCTCGTTAAATAATCACGATTAAAATCCTTAACGATGATTAAAAGTAAAATTTTGTTTCAGAAACGTCGATTACGCTAATCGTGGTTAAAGTTAATCATCGTTAAGTAGTCGTCGTTAAATAATTGAAAATCAGTGCTTAAATGTTTCACAAACATCGATTAAGAGATAATCGTCGTTAAAAGTTAATCGACATAAAAGGCTCGATTATAGTGTTGTTAATTTTATGTTAGGCCAAATTATTTGACATTTATTACACTATTATTACCTATTAAAAGTAAATTAATTAATAAAAAGTGTTTTTCAACAAACATTAAAAAAATATTTTTGTTTCTTTTTTATTAAATATTTTTAAGCTTTACAAGAAACATGCAAGTTCAAACTTGTTACATTATAAATAACTTATAAAAAAAATTCAGTACATATGAAAATAATTTGATGATCTTTTTCAAAGATGTCTGATTCATCACTCTCTTCCTTGTCAGAAGATGAAGCTCCTCTTCGACGAATTCGATTTATTAGGGGCAGAAATAATCCTTTTGAAAATCTGGATGATCATGATTTTAAACTGCGATTTCGGTTTTCGAAAGAAACTGTCATGGAACTAATGCATATATTAGGTCCAGTAAAATTAAAAATGCTTTGTATTAATTAAAAATAAAACCAAACAACAACGAGAGTAAAAACACAGGAACGAACAATTAACTTTGACATTATTGACATTTGACAGAAAAAAAAAATTTGCGACGTTGCCAGCTCTATTCTCTAATTAGTTAATCGACGTTAAAATACGAACGCATTTGTTTTGTGAAATGCATTCCAATATTTAATCAATGTTAAAATTTAATCAATGTTAGTTAAAAGACGATTTAACGGACCTTTGTGAAACCGGCCATTTGAGTGTTAAACATTATAAAATTTTTATTATATTCCAAGAAATATTTAAAATGCAAAAAAAAATTTCTTAAAATTTGATGTAGGCACTATTTAGCTAAGAATCAAATAGTCCGACTTCATTAGTGGCGTATATCGGAGTTACCCACACAAGGTTAGTTTAGTTTAGTTAAAATAACAAGTTAATGAAACTATTTGAAGCTCACTTGTAGGAGCCGTCGTTAATAAATCAGAAATATTATTAATTACATTAAAATTTTTTTTAATTATTTATTTCTCTACGCGTTTCAATACATGCGTCATTATCAAGAGAAAAAATATAAATATAATACAAACAAGTTGTTATGGAAACAAATCATTAAAGTAAAACAGAAAACTTGATGTAATTATAATTCTATATTTAAAATATAGGTTAAAGTGAGTCTATAAGATCAACCTGTTCGTTCATTAAGGGCACTTAGTGTTTATATTTATAAATTTCGAACGCTTCCAAAACATTTAATTTAATTTTTGATTACAAAAATATAAAAATTTTTAATGTTTTGTGAAGTCATAAGGTAATTATTTACTATTAAAAGCTTCGCATGACTTGATTTGTCTGTGTGTTTACATTTGTAACATTTAATGTGTTCTCTGAATATAAAATCAAAGTTTATATATGTTTAAAATGCTTATCTTTTTTTGGGTTTTTATATGGTCTATGTGTATATTTAAGTTATAAAATCTTTAAGTTTCGATAACACATAGTTATTTTCGTCAGTAGTAATATTATATTTCAATTAATATATTATCGTTCAAAGATGTTGAAACAATTTTGTGAAATTTGTGTTTGTCCAATATATACAGAATTACAGAATGTGCAGTTCAATTTATAAATATCCGACCTAAAAAAATCGCTAGTTGGAGCTTTCGCATTAAAAAAACATTTAAAAACATTGGTATTAGTTTTGAAAGCTATTTTATACTTGTTGATCTTTTGTAGTACGTGAGCTACTTTTTCTACTTTCCCAAAATATGAAATTTATATATATATATATATATATATATATATATATATATATATATATATATATATATATATATGTATATATATTCTGTCGGTTCAGTGTTAACTGGGTAAATGTTTTTCATAGACAATTTGAACTCTTGATTTTTAGCTAAAGCGTTGATCATGTCTGAAATGCCGATGCAACTTATTTTATAATTGATATTTATTTATTGAAATTTCTTTGGTGTAATGGTAATGACATTGCTCTGTGTACTAATGATGTATATGCAGTAGCATGGAGCGAAACTATAGGCGAAATTTTTAAGTTTTCTACTGAAAGTTGTAATAGTAAAAAAAATATGTTATTGTATATTAGAAATATAGCGCTAAAATTTTTTTGCAAACAAACTATTCCTTTTGCCTTTTATTACCCCCTAAAGAGGATGATTTTTTAAATTTTTAATTTTGACATATAATAGCCAAAAAATGTTTTTAAAACATATAAAAAGTAACCCCAAAAATTTTTGTTAAAATATAATAACGTCTTTTGCCCTCTACCACCCTCTAAAAGGGTAATATTTTTGATATTCTTATTACTATTACGTAATAATGAAAGGAACTCCCAAGAAATATTTTTCAGATATATTAAAAAAGTTGCACTCCTCTACGCATTAAATAATTAACCTACTGCACTCGAGAAATCGATCCTGCCTGCATGTTCAATGATGACGTCATCAAAAGAAGTAATGCGTGCGACGTCTCTCACTTCCTTTCCCAATTCTCAGTTTCCTAGAAGCGACATAGCGACAAGCCACAAATATTGTTAGATAATTGTGAGTAGTCGTGATTGAAAAACGTTTATTTAGTGATCGTTGTATATTATTAACTACGGCAGTAATTAAGTAACAATAAATACCAGAAAAACAGTGGATTGTTCTATTTTCGGAGCACCATGTGACTTTAGTGCCAACTTACAAAGATGTAATTAAATGCTTTTTGTATGTACGATATGACGTTAAGGCCCATAATTCCAAAAAAGAGCCAACAGTGTCTGACATTTGTGAAATCCTAAGTGACAAAATTTGTAAGTTGTGGTCGAAAGCATCATTTCCGACTGTCTCTCGTAAACGTGTCATTCAATGTATTCGATCGTATCACGACAAGTATCTTAAAATTATCAGACATCCAGAATCAAAACGAAATAATACATATTTCTCAAAAGTAAAGAAATTTAAAGATGACTCCAGATTCTTGTTTGATATAAGTACTTGTAAATGTAAAACGTTTACAAATTGTTCGTGCCAAAAAGCAAATAAAATACCAGTCCAAGGACAAGCTTTCTTAACTGATTAGAGAACGAGCCGGAAAATGTTCATCGGCAATGTAGACTTAGTAGAAAGAAAAAAAATACAGAAAAGAGAAGAGAAAACAATAAAAGAAAATAGAAAAATTTCCAGATCTACTCCTACTCATAATACTCATGAAGTTTATAATGAAACAATGCTTGATATTTCAGAAGAGCTAGAGTGAAAAGTAGGCAACGTTTCCAAGACGACGATGTTGAGAAGTCAATAAAAGCTCTTTATTTAGACGGAAGAAAAGATAAGACCTTGACACAAAAAGTAATTGGAAACAAAGGCATAAAAAAAACTATAGTAGAGGAGCACATATCACTTATCCAAGAATCTGAATTGTTGCATATCGGACACACCACGCCTACGTCAGGTTCTGCTAAAAGTATTACAGAGTCCATACTAACTTTTTTTGCTTCAAATAATTTTTATTTGGACAATTTATTAGCAGTAGGATGTGATGGAACAGTGGTTAATACTGGATCAAAGAACGGAGTTATATCTCAGATAGAAGCACATATTAACCGCCCGTTACAGTGGTTTATTTGTCTGCTGCATTTTAATGAACTTCCTTTAAGGCATCCTTTTCAGTTTCTTGACGGTGACACCAGCGGACCTCGTGGATTTGTAGGAGCTATTGGAAAATAGTTGGAAACCTGTCAGAACTTAGGAGTTGTAGCTTTTAAACCAATTGCTTGTAATCTTCCTGATGTAGTAGTTTCCGTGTTAAGTACAGATCAAAAACATCTCTATCAAATATGCTCTGCGATCTCCAGTGGTAAGTGTTTTTTTGGAATTATCTAATATGAACCCTGGCAAACTGGCTCATGCCAGATGGTTGACGACAGCCAATAGAATACTGAGGCTATATATTGGCACAAAAAAGCCGAGTTCAAATCTTAACGACTTGACACAGTTTATTCAAACCGTCTACGCACCGATGTGGTTTAATATCAAGTTTAATGCATCATGCACAAATGGTTCTAAACATATTTGGAAGACAATTCAATTAGGTCGATACTTGAAACCGGAGCTAAGAAATATTATTGATGCAGTAATACAACGTAATGCCTTTTTTATTCACCTCGAAAATCTGTTAATATGTATGCTTACAGATAATAGAACAGTTATTCAAGAACTAGCACTAAGACGTATATTGAAGGCTAGAGTGAACTGTGATAAAAAGAGAACATTTAGTATTCCAACAATAAACTTTGTGGAAACCGATTATACCGACCTTATAGATTGGCAAACTATTAAAATAACAACACCCATTCTAAATTCTGTTACCGATGAAGACATTAAGAAGCTAATTCAAGGCGATAACACAATAGAACTTCTCAACTTTCCCTGCCATACCCAAGCGGTGGAAAGAATTGTCAAACTAGTAACTGAAGCTTCACAAAGCGTTATGGGATCAGAAGCCAGAGATGGTTTTGTTAAGGTTACTCTTAACTCCAGTGCAGCAATGCCCGAGTTTAACACAAAATGTCAATTTAATCAATAGACTCACTCTTAAGTACATCTAGTAAAAGTGAGAGGGATAGAATGGAATAGCAGCTACCCTTTCTTGATTACCTAAGATTTTTTTATATTTTATCATTATTTTAAAGGTGCGTGTGGGAAAAAAAGACATGCTTTCATTTTTTTAGTTATTAGTTTATTCATTGAACCATTATAACAACTGTTTTGTACCATTAAAAATACGAGTTAAAGTATAAAATTTACTTTTTACACTTTTTCCACTATTTAAGGGTGTGTAGAGGGCAGAAGATACTCTCGGATTTTTTTTTCTTAAGCAGGGTTATAATTAAACTATAGTAACAACTTTTTTCACTATTAGAACGAAAAATAAAAAAGTTGATATTTTCACATTTTTCGATTTGTTTAAGGGTGCGTAGAGGGCAGAAGATATTTTCCGATTTTTTTTTTTTAAATTGATTTTTTCGCTCCACCTATACAGCTTAGTGTTTTATGGTGACATGAATCGTATATGTATAGCTTTTCTGAATGTGCAGAACTTAAACTTGTTCTGTGTATTCACTTTTATGTTTAAATCTAGAAAATTAATGGCTCTATTTTGTTTTTCTCTAGTGTAAATTTAATGTTAGGATGTAAATTGTTAATATTTAAAAAATCGTAAATGAAATCTAATGAACTACCAGAACACGCTAAGATATCATTAATATCACGAAAGCAAAATACAATATTATCAGAAACATTTAATTAAACAATTTGATCTTCTAAAATTACCATAAAGATATTTAGCACAAATGGGCGAAGTTGGATTGCCCATAGAAAAACCAGTGTTTTGTGGATAAAATTTACTATAGAATGTGAAATAATGTTGATTAATACAGAGATCAAATAATATTCTTGTAACTAATTCAACATTATTATTAAATAACACATATTTAATAAACGTCATTATCAAGAGAAAAAACATAAATATAATACAAACAAGTAGTTATGGTAACAAATCATTAAAGTAAAACAGAAAACTTGATGTAATTATAATTCTATATTTAAAATATAGGTTAAACTGAGTCTATAAGATCAACCTGTTCGTTCATTAAGGGCACTTTCCGTTTATATTTATAAATTTCGAGTGCTTCCAAAACATTTAATTTGATTTTTTATTACAAAAATGTAAAAATTTAATGTTTTGTGAAGTCATAAGGTGATTATTTACTATTAAAAGCTTCGCATGACTTGATTTGTCTGTGTGTTTACATTTGTAACACCTAATGTGTTCTCTGAATATAAAATCAAAGTTTATATATGTTTAAAATGGTTATCTTTTTTTGGGTTTTTATATGGTATATGTGTATATTTAAGTTATATAATCTATAAGTCTCGATAATACTTAGTTATTTTCGTCAGTAGCAATATTATCTTTCAATTAATATATTATAGTTCAAAGATGTTGAAACAATTTTGTGAAATTTGTGTTTGTCCAATATACACAGAATTACAGAATGTGCAGTTCAATTTATAAATATCCCACCTAAAAAAGTCGTTAGTTGGAGCTTTTGCATTAAATAAACATTTAAAAACATTGGTATTAGTTTTGAAAGCTATTTTATACTTGTTGATCTTTTGTAGTACGTGAGCTACTTATTCTATTTTCCCAAAACATGAAATTATATATATATATATATATATATATATATATATATATATATATATATATATATATATATATATATATATATATATATATATATATATATATATATATATATATAGTATATATATTTTCTGTCGGTTCAGTGTTAGCTGGGTAAATGCTTTTCATAGACAATTTGAACTCTTGATTTTTAACTAAAGCGTTGATGATGTCTGAAATGCCGGTGCAAGTTGTTTTATAATTGATACTTATTTATTGAAATTTCTTGGTGTAATGGTAATGACATTGCTCTGTGTACTAATGATGTATATGCAGCTTGTGTGTTTTATGGTGATATGAATCGTTTAGAATTGTGTAGAATTATGTGTATTCACTTTTATGTTTAAATCTAGAAAATTAATGACTATTTTGTTCTTTCTCTAGTGTAAATTTAATGTTAGGATGTAAATTGTTAATAATATTTAAAAACTCGTAAAGGAAATCTAATGAACTATCAGAATACGCTAAGATATCATCAACGTAACGAAACCAAAATACAATATTATCAGAAACATTTAATTAAAAAATTTGATCTTCTAAAATTACCATAAAGATATTAAGCACAAATGGGCGAAGTTGGATTGCCCGTAGGAAAACCAGTGTTTTGTGGATAAATATTACTATAGAATGTGAAGTAATTTTGATTAATACACAGATCAAATAATATTCTTGTAACTAATTCAACATTACTATTAAATAACAAATATTTAATAAACGCATACATTCTTGAGGGAGTATTTTAGAAAACGTACCAGTAACATAAAAACTTATAAGCATGTTATGTAGGGTTTGGAACTATTCGCCGTTGGCCGAATTCGCCGTAGGGACGATTCGCCGTCGGGATATGCTTTAGACGAATACATAAAATTAATTTGTTCTTAGGTACGCTAACAACACAGAAAATTAATGAATTACGTAAAAAAATACTACAGGTCTAAAGCGGTTTTAAGAGTGCCTTAATTATCGGACGATTATGGGAGGTAAATTGCTCAAAAACAATTTATTTAAAATAAAGGCTGTCATAGAAATCCCTCATTATTAACTCATACAAAATCTATTTAAAGTCAAGACCCTCATTATAATCTTAAAAAAACACAGTTTTAAGTAGACACTCATTATCAACTCATAGAAGGTCTATTTAAAGTAAAGACCTTCAATATCATACGAGAAATATAATAGCACATCAAAAAGCACGATTCGTACGGCGAATTTGGCCAACGGCCAACTGTCTCGACGGTGAATCGCCGATGGTGAATCGCCGATGGTGAATCGCCGATGGTGAGTCGCCGATGGCGAAACGGCGACGGCGAATTGTCCTAGACCCTGTTATGTAATGGTAATTTTATGTTTTGTAGTTTATTAATTAGTTCTAAGCTGTTTGTAATTATGTAGTTTAATTTATTTGTTAAAATATGACTAGGTGCTTCGACGTAAGAAACTATTGGACTAATAGGCATAGTTGGATTGTCGGATTTTATGAGACCGTATAGTTTTAGTGCTTGTGGGTTCTTGTGTACAGTTTGTTGTTTCGCTAAATATGTAAAGCAGATATTGCAGTTTTATAAACTTATCGCATCTTTTTGAAATTGAAATTTGGTTGTCGGATCTCTAAAATTTCTAAATTTCTTTAATAATGAAATCCTCAAGTTTCTGCTTTATCTGCTTTAACAGGACTTGATTTCTGTTAATTTTATTCATAACTGGTTTTAGCAAATTTCAACTAAAGCTCTTTAAGTAAATTAGCAATTGGAAATTGACACAATTATTGTAATAACTTGTAATTACTTCAACAAAATAACATTTAAGTTCATAGAAAGAGAAGATGTTTGGCATGCGAGATATACTACCGGTTGTGATAAATTTAGATAAAGATCATTAAGGCAATGAAAGTGACCTGTCACACTTTCCCTAAGTGTCATAATTTTCTGCAATAATAGCGCAAATTTATCACATGGCTATATCGGGTGTCCCAATTAACATCAACAGTCTTAATACCTCCATAACGGTGGGAGAGGAGAATTTTGAATGAAACTTCCTTATGGTGCAAGGGGGTGTTACTGTAAAATATCTTCGTAGATACAGGGTGGCCAGGAAATCCAATGCAACGTCATAATTAGTTTTTTTTAATGGAACACCCTATATATTATCACCTTTGTCGAACCCTCATAGAAAATTGATGTAAGTTTCAATAAGGTTATTTAAATTCATCTCCAATACTTACTGACATATTGAGCCATTTCTGTTGATTTTAAATGGGACACGCTGTATAGTTTAACAAGCAATTAATAATAATCTCCTTATGTAATTGAAAATGTTCATTACGATTGTTAGCAACTAAGATGTTGTGGTTTTCTTTATAACCATCTGTACTTTGCTAATTAATAATAATTTTTAATTACAAGTTTACTTTTGAACTTATTCGTTCATAACAAAACTAATTGTTTAGTTTAATGTTATAATTAAACTTTTTACACGGGACAACCGCATACAAATTAATTTTAAGTTTGATTACGAACATTTGCAGAAATACATTTTTTTACATTTTATTTGGTTGCATTTTATAATTAGAATTATTTTTGATTTCTTTGGTTTGAAAATATTTTACCCATATTTTCAAGGGAGCCTGATTAATTTTTGTCTCGTTTTTTTTTGTTCCCGTTTAGTTAGTAGTTTATTGATTTAAGGTTTCTGTCGCCGTTTGCAAATTTTTATTTAGTATTTTCGTTTCATTATTTTAGTCACTGGAGTTATTAACTTTGACTACTGCATTTTTTAACAGAGATTATCTCACTGTTGTATACAAAAGTTACTAACCATGTAATTTATATTTTTTTACCGCCTTAAATGCGTTTTTGTTTCTTGTTTGGTATTTTTTTGCAGGAATTTAAATATTTTTCGGCCACAGTTGGCAAGTACTTTTTAGTAAATTGGCATCCCTGATAATTGCAGTACAACTTTTATTTTTACTGTTGCCCTAATAAATTAGAGGCTGAGTTTTTGCACCGTAATTACTCATTTTTTTTACCTAGATTTTACCAATGTTTTTGATAAATACTAATTTAGTTAATAACCCATCAGTGCATATTGTGTCTTATAACGGACGCCCATTTGTTATGTTGTTGTGACGTCATAAACATAAGTTCAGACTTGTCAAGTAATCAAGCAGTTACAGTACATTCATAGATTTCAATTAGTGTGGTGTTGTGTTAACTTTTAATTGAATCCTAATTTGTATACTACACGCGATGGTGGTAAAGTAATTTTTTTTTTGTTACAATATAATTTAATTTTGTGTTTTCATACATTCTAACTGTTTTATAATTGTATGCAGTGTTCGTTTTTCCTTTTTTATTAAATATTATTTTTATGTCTGAAAAATCATGTTTCTTGTTATGTCCCTTATAGCCATGCACTGAGACCATAAACTGTTTTTACAGGTTACTTCTCGATCAGCCTTTAGAGGTTTGGAAGGTGATGAACAGAGTGATCAACCTACAGAAGTTTATATATTGTCTCTAGACGAGAAGTCAACGGAAACAGAGGAGGACATAATTCCGATGAGGAAACTGCTGACACAAGTTATTTCTCAAGAGAAATTTTGAGTCAACCGTGCAAAGTGCGATATGACGATTCAAATTTTGACAAGGAAGATGGTAATATTTCTCTTTCGGTTATAAAAAAAGATTTAAAAGAGTCCCAGAACAATAGTTTGAATGTGTTACCTTCTAGTTCGGGTATTTCCAATAGGTACACAGGTGTCACCCTCCTCCATGCAAGCGAAAAATAAGTGGTCCCAAAATATGCCTATTTTCAGTATCAATAAAGATTGTAATCCTAGAAATCCATCAGAAGATTGCTATCTTACTTAGACGCCACTGGATTTTTTAAATCTTTTTTGGAATAAAACTATACTAGATCATATTGTCACACAGTCAAACCTATACGCACAACAAAAAAGTTATCAGCTGATTAGACCCAAGATGAACTCTATGTAATTTTTGGCCAATGCTATTATCAGGATATTCTAAATATCCAAATAAGCGCATGTATTTGTCTAGTTCTGATGACGTTCCAAAATTACTATACAATAATTTGAGGGTAAATGGATTTGAGACGATATTATGAAATTTGCATTTTCACGATAATACAGCCTTTGATGATACATACAGATGGTACAAATTACGGGGAAGCAATTCCTATAGATGAAAGTATGGTACCGTACTATGGCAACTATTACGCCCAAGAGTACATAAAAGGAAAGTCTATCTGGTTAGGTTCCAAAAATTAGGCTTTATGTACAGCTAGTGGTACTTGTGTAGCTTTTGAAAATCACACTGAAAAATCTACAAAAGAAACTCATTCTGGGTTAGGTGGAGATGTCGTCGTATCACTTATGGAGAAGGCAGAAATAGAGTCCAATTTACTTTACAAGATATATTTCGATAACTACTTCACCGGAGTACCATTACTTACTCACCTTGCTGAAAAACAAATTATAAGATAAAATAGAACAGAACGATGTCCTTTTGCTGACAAAAAGGGGTGCATATAAGTTTATGGGAAGTGATAAACTACTATTAACCAAAACCAAAACAAAACAACTAATTGATCAACAAGAAATAATTGTAGCTTATAACAAAGGTATGAGAGGAGTAGATAAAGTGGACGGACTAGTTGCAGGTTACAAGACGAGTGTCTACAGCGACTGAAGATGTGAGATAATGTTGGTCACCTCGTTCTATACTCTGAGACACATCGAAGGTGCAAACAATGTACAAAGGAAAGAAATTTTATCTATGAAAAGTGAATTGGGTGTACATCCAAAATTAAGCTTCAAGGTTGGTCACACAAGACAATAACTACATTTTATATTTGTTATTGTTTATGAAAATGTAAACTTTCAACATTGTCACACCTAATAAAATACTTACCTTTTTTTGTTTTTTTAATGGTGTATTTTAAATTATGCAATCTAAACGTTTCGATAATACTTACAGTTATCTTCGTCAGTAGTAATATCTATTAAAATTGTTAAAGTCGAAAAATTAAAACATAAACATCTGCTTACTATTAATATTGCAGTTTGAGAAACGTATAAAGGCAACTATAGAATTAAATTTTAGTAAAGAATAACTAGGTGATTAAAAATTAAATATTGTTAAACTCTTTTGATGACAAATCAGGACACCTATTCATTTGTATTATTTTTCGTAGGTATCAATATTTTAGTTTCTAAAATAAAACTTTTGCTGGTTTGACTTTGTTAATAAATGAAAAAAGTGTAATCTCACTTTTTTCCTAAGCGTACTACATGCATAGAGTCCATTTAAATGGACATGCCATATTTACAAAACTAAGACTCAAAAATTTCTTTTCGCGTGGGTTCCCATTTTAGACCTAAATGAACATAGTATTCACAATTAAAACGTTAATAATTAAGAAAAAATAACTTCACGCACTAATTTAATCGCGATAACAAAGTTGATTTTTTTGCTGAGACCAAGAGTATTTATTTATTTTTTGCCCTTCGACCGATTATTTTGTTCCCTGATTTACATTCATATACTGAACTTTGATTATTACCCGGCTTACAGAACGATTGTATCCGACCTCTGTATTAGAACCCATTTATTATTTTTTGCACAACTAATCATTTTTTTAAATTCAAACTACCAGGACCGCACATTTCCGTCTCAACAAAAACAGAAGTCCTAAATACCGTTACCGCTGTAAATCTTCGGAGACCCCTCGTAAACCAATGCCTGATACTGTTCCGCGAAGAGGAATCTAGGCAGCTACATCACCGTTTAGGGGAAAAGGGGGGGCACATTCGACCAGGGGGCACTTTCAACCAGTTATCATAATTCGTTATACATTCAAATTTACTGCGCATAAATAACATATTATGTAGGTTATAAGGTGATACCACTGTCCATAAAATACGGTGAGCGTAGAAATTAGTTACATTGAATAAAAAATAAATCGGAAATAGTGCAGTACTAGGTAAATTTTTTGTGTAATTATTGTTTTCAAGAACATCAAAATTTAAAATATTACCTAACTCATTTTGATATTGCGCTTTTCTGTTGCAATTTCAAAGTGATATCTTACATTAACATAACCTTAAAATCAATCGTGTTGTCGGGTCGTCTGTACTTGTATAAAAATTGATTGTGGGGCAAATTCGACCATCTATATAAGAATCATTTTTAGCCAGTGGTTGAATCTGTCCCATCTTAAACTGGGGAGAAAATATATATTATTGATATAGTGTCGTATTTCAGATGATGCGAACGCAATAGAGCAAGTATAAGCGAGACTAACATGAAAAACACAATTCATGAGGTTCTATCAAAAGGAACGTCTCAGAGAGAAACCTCCAGATGTTTTGATGTCAAACGTGGAACGTTACAATTAACCAGGCTTTATAAAGACGACTCGGGCAATGAAGGTGATGACAAGGATCAAGGTAACTATTCTTCTAAGATAGTTTCAACGAAAGGTAAAAAGCAAGTTAGTTTAGCTGCATCTTCTGAACTGGGTGAACTGACAATGTTTATGCCCATTATAGATGATGTTGGCCATGGATTACCTCCCGTTTATTTGTATCCACGGATTCGTAATCCAGACACCTATTTAATGAATAGTCCAAGTTCAAGCATCGCCTTAGGCGATTACAAGGGTGGATGACGGCAGAATTGTTTCCAAAAGTTCTCGAATATATTCAGAAACATACCAATTGTTCCAAAACAAATAAAACATTACTTCTCATGGACAACCATGAGTCACATAAACAGCCATATACTATTGTCGTGATAATAGTATTGTTGCTTTATCATTTCCTCCACATACGTCACATAAACTGCAGCCCTTAGACGTTTGAGTTCACGGAAAATTTAAGACGTACTGAGTAGTAGCGAGACACCATCCGCCATCTTGGAGTTTCCTGACCTGGAACACCTTCCACCAATTTTTATATGCCCACGTGGGAGACATTTTTGTCGGCTATTTTTTTACGGTTTCTTTTCGGTGGTCATTATCAGCCCTTGATGAAGTGTTCACCCTAATTTGGTTGTATTAACAGGTTTTTTACAGTTCAGCTCCTGGCAGGTACGCAAATGCGTGCGCATACAATGTTCTAATAAGGGCCCTTAATGCTACCTCATAAGGCAGCTATAAGAACTTGTGTTAGGTCTACTCCCTCTTGTCGTGGTCCCCTTGGCGGGAAATTTGAAATAATGGGTCCTAGCCTTATAAGACAGCTATAAAAATTTGTGTTAGGTCTGCGCCCCGGTCCCCTTGTTGCGAAACTTGAATTTGTATTGCTATCTACTTGTGTATGGACTAATGAATATTTTCTGTAATAAAAGTAGCGGCATTTAGCCGTACGACTAATTAGGGTTTGTTTGTGGCGCCATCTAATGGTGTATAGACTATGCTTTTCCGTATCAGGCTTAGTCCTGAGAAGGACTGTTGTTCGAATTCATTGTTATATCTAATTTTTCTAAACTTTGTACTCTCAGATTCGAACTTGGTACCTTTCACTTACTAGTCTGACACCTTTACCGCTGAGCCACTGAGTAATCCAATATATATTGTTAGAACTTATTATATTAAACTATTTTCGTGGTTGCGCAGAAGTTTATTGCTCATGTTGCGCCGTAACCTCTGCGCAGGTGTATTGCGCTTAAGCTCTTCGCGCATTATTGGAATCCATATGGGTTTCATTTCTACACTAGCTTGGCTTATTGGATTTTCTGCTAGTGATGAATGTGGTTCTTTGAGTTTCCGACGAGTTGTATTCTCGTCCTTTGCCACTATCTGTATGTTATCCCATTGGATGCGGTGGTCTTCGTTCCAGACATGTTCAGCGATTCTTGATCTTTCTGTTTCGCCCTTGCGGACGTTGTTCTTTGTGTTCCTGAGTTCTCACTTTGAGTGGTCTACTGCTCTCTCCTATGTATGCTCTGCCGCATTCGCATGGTAGGTTGTATACACAGTTCTTGGAATTCTGATCTTCATTGTATGGTTTGGTTTTGGTTAGTATTCCCTGAGCGTTCTGGTCGATTTGAAGGCAGTGCGTATCTTGTATTTGCTGCCTATCGTCCGTATTTTGTCTGAGGTACTTTGCATATATAGTATTATCGCTGTATATTTTGGTTCTTCTTTTTCGGTTACCCTTTCCCTGTTTAGGTTAGGTGTTAGATCGGGGTAGCCATTTTCTTTGAGTGTTCTAGCGATATTTTCTTTTTCTCTGTTCAGGTCCTCTTGTTTTGAGCATATTGTTTTTGCTTTATCGTACAAGTATTTTGCTACGCCTAACTTCACGTTTTTGTGGTGATTGGAGTTATAGTGTAGGTACCTCCCCGTGTGGGTAGGTTTCCTGTATACACTTGTCGTGAAAGTGTTGTCATTCCTGTGTACAAGTACATCCAGGAATGGCAGTTTTTGTTCCGACTCCAATTCCATTGTGAATTTGATGGTGGGTGCGCGGCTATTTAGATGATCTAGGAATTCATCTAGCTTATGCTTGCCGTGTTGCCAAACTACGAAGGTATCGTCCACGTATCTAAGCCATATCCTTGGTTTCTCTGTGAATTCGGATATCGCTTGGTCTTCAAAGTCTTCCATATATATATTTACTATGGGTGATAGTGGGAACCCATAGCCATCCCAAACTCTTGTTGGTAGAACTTGTCTTCTACCTGGAAATATTAGTTCTAACCATATTGTCAGAAGTTCCATTATTGTGTTTACCGAGAGTTGCGTGCGTTCTTAACGTTCCATCCATTAGCACACTATCTGCTAGGTATCATCACACCCTTATCGGGAAAACCGAATCTATGGTCAAGAATACGCCCTTGGAAACCATCAGAAACTTAACCAAAAGAAGAAATACTGGTAAGCTTCGACATTGTGAGTCTATTCACAAATGTGCCTACCGATAGGGCCTAACTATCATAAGGGACAAGCTGGAAAAGGATGAAACGTTAACGCCACGCAACTCTCAAACACAATAATGGAACTTTACAATATGCATTAGAACTACATATTATGGATTCCAATAATGCGCGAAGAGCTTAAGCGAAACACCTGCGCAAGAGGTTACAGCGCAACATGCGCAATAAACTTCTGCGCAACCACGAAAATAGTTTTAATATATATATATATATATATAATTCTAACAAAATATATTGGATTACTCAGTGGCTCAGCGGTAAAGGTGTCAGACTAGTAAGTGAAAGGTACCAAGTTCGAATCTGAGAGTAGTCAAGGTTGAAAAATTTTAACAAATGAATTCGACTCAAGTGCGAAAACAGTCCTTCTCAGGACTAAGCCTGATGACGGAAGCAAGTCCGCTTCCGAAACGTCGCGCTCAAAAAGCATAAACTGTGGAAATAGGCCGATCAACTCCACTAATAGGAAACCACAGTTACAAAACACTTATAATACAGAATTAAAAACATTATCGTATAAAGTCCACATACGTCCCAACGGTAATCCTGCAACGTCGTTTTGTTGTAGCGGAACCATCTAGAATTCTTCTCAAGGAAACGTAAATGGTAACCTAGCGGGGGGTCATTCAAAGGAATCAAAATATTCTCCGTTACTATTCTCGTCAATGTAGATAGCAATCCATTGCTGAGCTGGATCCTTGTTTACAACAATAGCATAAGGTCTAAGTGCGCCCCTCTTCAGCTGATTAGAAGCACATACAAGTCGAAACGCATGCTTGTGGCTGGGGATCGATTTCAAACATTTCAACACTTGTACCGCATACACCTTTGGAGTTGGTATGCGTCCAGCCTTGCAGTAGTAATGCGTTTTCTAGAGCGCACATAGGCTCCTCGATATTATGGTTTAAACAATTATACGGCTTTGTTTCCTTTTTCAACTTTTTAAGCGGTGGGCAACCAATCTCGTCCAAGTTTAGTATTGGTTTGTTAAGGAATCTGAAAAACCGCTGTTTCTCATTTCCCTTAACGTGAATTTTGTTAAACGGCAGCAGAGTTCGTATCAGTTCCTCTTGGAAATCGTTGTATGGTGCATACCCTAACCGTCATTTCAAGCCGTGATATTTATCCTCTAAATACCTTAGCTGCCTTGACAAGAGCGTAATAAAATAATCTCGATGTGGTTTTATCAGCATCAGCAGTAACGAACCATGATCCGTAATCACCGTAATTTCTTTCGGTATGGATTCGTTATCAACACCTCTACCCCCAAGTACGTTCTAGTATGCGTCCATCTTCTTTCAGCTATTGTTATACACTGAAGCTTGTGATCAAAAGTTGTCCCTTTTAACCTATAATTCAACACCGCTTATGAGAAACTTTTCCTGATTAAATAAATCCGAGTGCACGTGACCAATCATCTCGATTTGTTTGCTGGTCGCTGCAAGTACTTGACGTTTCGAGAAATCGTTATGTGGGTGCCCCAGTGTATTCATCTGCCCTGCATCAGCTGTATCATTGTGCCATAAGGTACAACCTAGATATGAACTCTTGTCCTCCTTTCCATAATTTAGCAGCGTTGTGACACCATCTTCTGATTTAAGTAGTCCTCCACTTGTGAGAAAAGCGACTGCACCCAATTGTTTACCGGTGCTACAACATCAGCGTCAGTAAGTGCTGTACCATCTTGCTTCAGAACTTTAGCTGTGATGTACAACATGGTCTGACTTAAATCTATGTAATCGTTTCCATTTCCAGGAACTATAAATTCTATTGTGGCGTCATCACTAAGAGCTGATAAGGTCTTGTAAAATATCCATTCACTACTCTCGATACTTGTCTGCGTCGACGATAAGGCGAACAGATCCAATTCGGACTGGACGCATTCACATCATTGGGCATGTAGAATAGCCATTATCTTGAAAATATATCGTGGTAAGTAGGTTTCTTCTTATTAGCGGCAACAGCTCTCGGTAGAGACTAGTTATTATCAGTCAGACGTGCTCTTTTATAGCCCGAACCCTGCATCATTTTATTGATTTTCTCATCGGATTTACGTTTAAGATTTCTACCTGCCTCGTGAAATCTCTCTTGAAACGATTACTTAACAGGTCGATCCTCTATGACGCCACCAAGAATATTAGCACCTGTTCTGTGAGATCTTTTCCAATAGTCTTTGCACCAGACTTAAATAACGGTATTATACTTCTAAATATACCACTTAGCCAGCTTTATATTCCGTGATCACGTTGATAGCCTCTGCAGATGGAGCCGATACCGTTACCGGCTTGATTCATATAATATTGTTGATAAAGACAAACCATTATTGCACTTTCTTAAAGTGAATTAAACCAAATAAGAATTTTTGAACTGTAAGCTGGTTTTCGACAACTGTAAGGTATGCTCTGGTTTTATTGAGATTGATTTAATTGATCGATTGATTGATTGATCTGATTGATTGATTTGTTTGTTTGAGAAAGTCGAGACAGAGACGTGTATGATCAACTTCCATTGCAGAAAATGTTCATTAGTCTATACGCCACAAACAAACTCTGATTAGTCCTACCGCTAAATGCCGCTACCTTTATTACAGAAAGTATTCATTAGTCCACACACAAGTAGATAGGAACACAAATTCAAGTTTCGCAACAAGGGGGCCGGGGCGCAGACCTAACACAAGTTCTTACAGCTGTCTTACAAGGCTAGGGCCCATTATTACAAATTTCCCACCAAGGGGGCCACGACAAGAGGGCGTAGACCTTTCACAAGCTCTGATAGCTGTCTTACACGTTAGCATTAGGGCCCCTTATTAGAACATTGTATCTGCACGCATTTTCCTACCTTCCAGGGGCTGAACTGTAGAAAACCTCATAATACAACCAAATAAGGGTAAAAATTCCATCAAGGCTGATGACGACCGAAAAGAAACCGTCAAAAAAATGGCCAACAAATATACGCCCCCCACGTGGGCATATAAAAAATGGCGGAAGGTGTCCCAAGTCACAAAATTCCAAGATGGTGGATAGTGTCTCGCTACTACTCGTACTGTTCTGTTGCTTTAAATGACTGGTTGGCAGTACATCCTGGGAAAGTCATAACAATTAGAGAAATTGCAGAGTTAACAAAAGTTGCTTTCCACTCAGCCTTTACTCAAAAAAACATTACGAAAGAATACGAAAAACCAGGAATATGGTCACTAAACAGACTTGCATTTACAGACGGAGATTTTTTTGCCAGCTATGTAAATATATCCAGCCGTGAAATTATGTTTAATTTTAATTTTATATTTTAGCGTTACACAAATATGGAAATCCTATTCTCACTCCAGATAAAGAAAAAGATCTGGAAAATAGGGAGGGAAAATCGAGAATTTACACTGATACTCCGGAGAAAGAGAATCTGAAAAAAAGGTTCAAAAAAAAAAGAAGAAAAGGAAAGATAAAAAGTGATGAAGTATTTCTAGAACATGACAAGCAAACGAAACATAAGTGAAACTAGTACTGATTCTAACCACTCTGTTTTGACGACGTTTCAGACGATTTCAGTGAAGAAGAAATCTCTCCAGTTTTATTTCGTGACTCGATGTTATAAATGAGAATGACGTCCTATTGGTAAAATTTTGTACCAAAGTTAAAGTAGTATATTATGTAGCCAGTGTAATATCCACGAAATTAAGCGAATTTGAAGTAAAATTTTTACGATGTAAAAAGCCATTGTACAAATTTTTCTATCCATTGGTTGATGACATATCTATTATCCAACGCGATGATATCGTTCTGAAGTTACCGGAACCGAATTCCGCTAAAACAGCTAGAACAGCTTCTTTATTTACGTTTAATGGAAACTTAAGTTCATTTGATGTTAATTAAAAAACTTCACCTATTTTTTATATAATAAAGTTCTCAATATAAGCATCTAAAATTGCATACAGCATTTCATTTATTTACACACCCTCCTGTTGAATCTGCCCCACTACATGGCCCCTCCGTAGAGGTAGATTGTATTTTTTAAAGCATTATTTATATTGTTGACAACTATAATATATATATATATATATATATATATATATATATATATATATATATATATACTTTTAAACTGTGACATAATATGAGGCCAATCCACAAACTAACTTCCGTTTTCGTGTATCGCGGGAAGTAGTACCGTGTTTGTGTCTGCGAATGCAGGAGCTCAGTACGCATCTAGATGTGTCAGTGAGAAAGTGATACTACGTTTTGTTCGCCCGTTATATTGATTCAAAATGGCCACTGTGATTGAAAATTGCGAAGTACGAAATCCGTGCTGTGATACGATTTTTACTGGCAAAAAACCTTTCAGCAGCAGACATTCACTGTGAAATCTATACTGTTAATGGACCAAATGTCATGAGTGATGGAGTTGTGCGTCAATGGTGCCGTATGTATAAACAAGGAAGAACGGACATTCATGAAGCGGAAAGGAGTGGCCGCCCATCTGTAATCGGTAATGAACTTGTTCAACAAATTGACACCAAAATCCGTGAAAATCGTCGTTTAACAATATTTCAACTTTCTAAGCACTTCCCATAATTTCGCAGCCTCATTTGCACGAGATACTCTCATAAAAATTAGGGTACCGGAAGTTCAGTGCTCGGTGGATTCCAAAGTGCTTTCTGAGAATCACAAAACACAAAGAATGGGCTCTTCTTTAGACTTTCTTTTGCGGTATGATGCTGAAGGAAAATGAATTTCTTAACAGAAATGTTACCGGAGACGAGACTTGGTTCTATCGTATGTCAACGCTTAAACAAAACAACAGTAAATGGTGTGGGGCCATACTGCTCCACCAACAAACCAAATAAAGCTCGGTTAACATTGTCTACGAGAAAGGTAATGCCACCGTGTTTCGGGATGTAAAGGGAATATTGTTGGTGGAGTTCATGGAGCGGGGAGCAATCATCAATGCTCATTGTGAGCCTACTGCGTCACTTCAAGTGGGATGTTTTTAACCATCAATCCTACAGAACAGATCTGGCTCCCAGTGATTTTAACTTGTTTATACGTATGAAGAAGTGGCTAGTGTCACAGCGGTTTGACTCGGATAAAGAAATTCAAGGTTCTGTTACAGGCTGGCTGCAGTCTCAGGCGGCAGAATTTTATAAAGAGGTTCCAAGCTAGTTAAACGTTATGAAAAACAATGCACAGCTGTAGTTGTAAGATGTATATATTAAAATTTCTGTATCTATATCTGTTTTATTCATAGCCAAACGGAGGTTAATTTGTGGGTTGCCCGTATGTTGTAATTATTGAAAACTGACAAAAGTGTTAGAGTTTTTATGGAAACATGTTGAATGTGCTCCCTTTTCCCCTGCCCAGATTGAGGTCAGAGAAGATTACATCGTGATCGTCCCTCCGCAGCTTACCGCTTCGCCCATATTAAATAACGACGGTCCGCCGAAAGTAAAGGCGTTATAACCTAAATAAATTTGAAGTCATAGCCCCTTTTATCAAGAAACCAAGACCATCGAAAAGACTCGCTACAGAAATAGCCATCTCAGTCACTAAAGACAGTGTTGAAATCCTCAACCTTAAACCATCTATACCATAATATATTAATTAATTTAATTTTCTTTAATTTTTAGAATTATTCATTTACGATCATTTATTTAATGCTGTATTAGTTAATTAGAGTACAGTATATATTCAGTTTGTTTGAAACAGTAACGTTTGCATTCGTAAAATAATACAAAACACATCTCAACACCAGCCACTATGTCACCATCAGAGTTACGTCCCACATGATGCTTGAACTTTTACTTAACTTTGGCCCAATTTAAACCTCTTAAATCTGCCCCACCTTGGTATACACTCACCGCGCTTGCAAAACGAAAAACAAACTCAAGTGTCACACGTGCTTGTTTCACGCAACACCACATTGACGAAACGGGAAATAATGCTTGTATACCCCACATTTGAACTGTTATATTAAATGCTTAGATTGTAAGGTTATTTTGATTCATCGTGTATATGGAACGTATTTTGAATGTAAATGAAGTGAGTGATCGAAAAAATTTTTTGTGTATGTAGAATGTAAATTTGTGTA
The DNA here is from genome assembly GCA_036346205.1 of Vesta saturnalis. NCBI lineage: Eukaryota > Metazoa > Arthropoda > Insecta > Coleoptera > Lampyridae > Vesta > Vesta saturnalis. The sequence continues at coordinate 1,782,608 of JARFJB010001929.1, forward strand.
AATGATACCCCTCTGGGATTTTTAATGAAGCATTAGATATCATATAAAAGAGCATTTGAATGTTGTAGAAAGATTTTCATGTTGAATGCATTAAATTTGGATCAAAAATAGCGTGTGAGTAAATTTTTACTGAGACGGCACTGGTAAAAGACTACCGCTTTCGCACTGGTCTTTTGCTGCTGTGTACAAAAGAATTCGGATTAAAGAAATGATTGTAGACGTAGAATGAGTGAGTTTATGATATATTGATATTGTATTAATGTGCAGTAAGGCATATGTATGCATATTTTTGTTTGTATAAATGTTGTAATGTGGTGCAATAATGGAAAATAGAATGCATGTTTAAGAATAAAGTTGTTCGGATGTGAAGGAGTTCGTTAAATTGTGTGGAAATAGAGATCGCCCAAAATTTTCAGAGAAAGTTGAGTTATGGTCGAATAATGTACCGAGTGAATATAATTACAATTAATGGTATTTTTTTGGAGAGTTGTAAGTATGTTGTAAGAAAATTCAAGATGGCTACATTTATGCGTCTGGTTCCATTTTCAGGACGCGACAAAGAAACGCGTCAGATTTCGATTGTGATAGGTGGATTTTCGTGTTGGCGCGAATATATTGCACCATTTTGGTAATATGGCGGACAGAAGGTATAAGAGGGAGAGTTTAATAAGTGTGTAGGAGAGAACGGTTCGGTTAGAGCTTAAGTAAAGGCAGTAGCGCACGTATTTTTAATGTGACCTTAGAATGGTCAGTGTTGCAATTTGTTTGTAATTCAGTTCTGCCGTACATGTGTAAATGACTATCTTTCTAACAAATAAAACAGTTTAATTGTAAATTTAAAGGAGATAATAGTGTTTTCCTTTCAAGAAATTTAAAAAGTGCTAAACCACATTTAACAACAAATCATCAAAATGCTCAGTTAGGTATTCTGTAAGCGCGTGATCCAATAAATGAGAAAGCCTGAAGGAACCCTTTAAGAAGCACTAAAAGTGTGTTAATTAAATTAGAGATTAGTGGTTTTTAGTGACATTGATTGTCGTATATGTACAATCGATAATATCAAATCCATCGTGCAAAGCAAATAAGGATTCTATTATACAAGTAGAAGTAAACATTCTTTTCAGACGTTTATGTGATGGTAAATAACAAACCAGGTCGCCCAGGTGCATATGTGTATTGCGCGCGAGTGTTACAGCCTAATAAATTGGCCAAAACGGCCGTCTTATGTTTTTTGTGCCAGTGTGGGTGCAAAAAAGGGACTATTGGTAGCAAACCATATGGACTTCACTGTATCGCGAACAAAGGATTAACTAATGTATTTATAAGAAACACTTTTAGGATTTGTTTAAAAGATAAACGTGCCTTTTAAGTGCATTCTTTCTTGCCGAGTTAATAATTTCTTATTATAAGACAAAGGATAATGGCACTTTACCAATTTTAATGTGTTTAGTATGATTTTGGGGGAATTTTTGATATATAAGAATTGGTTTTTGTTGTGCTTTTTGTACATAATTACAATTGCAATTAGAATATAATATATATATATATATATATATATATATATATATATATATATATATATATATATATATATATATATATATATATATATATATATATATATATATATATACCTATTATTTAATTTACTCTTGTTGTTTATTTGAGTCAGCTGAGATAAAATTTTAGCATTAACCTGGGTAAATTTACCTAATGGGTTATACCTGTTAATAATTGAATAATTGAAGTGATTTTTGAATGTTTTGAGTTTAATGATTGATGTGAAAAGGATAATGGCACTTTACCTATTTTAATGTGTTTAGTATGATTTTGGGGATTTTTGATATATAAGAATTGGTTTTTGTTGTGCTGTTTGTACATATTTACAATTGCAGATTAGGCAATATATACATATATATATATATATATATATATATATATATATATATATATATATATATATATATAACCCATTATTTAATTTACTTTTGTTGTTTATTTGAGTCAGCTGAGATAAAAATTTAAGATTGTGGTGGCGACAGAGACAATTTTTTCTGGATTGAGCGTTGTGAGTTGTAGATTTATGGTAAGTGTAAGGTGTTTGAAACTAAATTTCAATCATTTTACTCCTTATGTAGACCCCGCCCATTTTCACTGTAGCTGGCTTGGAAACCCTCTTACTTCGATAGGCCTGCAAGACGCCTAGTGCGGTTTAGACGTGTAACACGATAATATTTACTTTAAATATTTTTTTATTTATTCGGTAACAAACCTTTCACCCGACTGTCAACTAAATCAGTTCGTTACCCATGTAACAATATAACAATTCAATTATAACAATATTAAAAAGATCATTAAAGTCGGTATCGCTGTCTTTATGTAAATTAATAATTAATGCGTGACTAATTCCATTCCAATAAAGCAATTAAACACTTTATAGTTTTAAAATTGCACTAATAAGGTGTATTATATATTTTTTCTTGATGTAGTATGAGCCAAATTTGAAATCCGGACATGTAAATCCAAATATGAAATATGAATGCATTTAGTAACTGATATTTCATATCTAGAAATGTAAGTGTGCCATGAAATTTTATTTTTCGCATAAAGGCATAAAATAAATGTCTGATTGTCGGCAAAAGCAACAGATATACATAATATTAGTAAATACAGTAATTTATATTCTTCTTATACGTATATAAACTGTCACTGTCAAGAAATTGCATAAATCCGTATCGATCACTCTGTTTTTTTTATTTTATTTTATCTCAATGTACGATTTTCTAAGCAATTTTTTTTCCCTAGGGAAAATATCTGCATATACCATAACATTTTGTATGTCTATATGTTATTAAAGTTTTACATTGAAATTTGATAGATATGTCAATAAATTATAATTTTAGTACTATAATATTAGGTCGATTTTAAATTTTTCATAACTTCATTACAGCTGAAATATGACTTGCCCTGTTCGGATAGTCTTGAATTAATAAATAAACACTTAATTTGTGCTACAAAATTGTTCCACTAATTTGAAAAGTGTTATGGTTAATATTTTAGATGTGTTTAGATTTACTGGAATAAGAAGACATTGACTGTTTACATACTTTATTTTTCTTCCAAAAGTAAGTTTATAAAGGTATAAGATTTGAAAAAATCTCACAATAGCAACTCCTATTGAAGTTGATCTCTTTTATAGGCACTTCGTTTACAATGATCAATTGGTAAAACTGTGAGTACATTAGGCTAAACTTATTCACAATCAAATCGTATAAAGCATTCCTTTGTAAGCAAAGCAAAATTATTTCAAACTCATCTTGAAGTTTAAGGTTAATTTTATATTGCTTTTGAATAATTTTCATACACAGAATGACACAACCGCATTATTTCTTTGCTCGTGTTCCACAAAATTTCATTACTTACAGATCTATAGGTTTTAAAGTAAATACGATCAATAAGCAATTAACGTTTAAAGTTTTTTTTTATCTTAAATGAAGAAACATTCCAGAGGCTTTCTCCGTTCATATTTGCTGAGAAATTATTCGGGTAATAACAGTAATTTCGAGGTAAACTAGTAAATTACTAGTTTATGGAGGTGTATTAATCGCAAGTAATTAACACTACGTCCAAAGCATTTAAACCTTATTTAACCATGTTTAGATAATTTGTAAGTGCATGAAATTAACGACGAATAGCACATCCACAATTATTTTATTAATAATTAAAATTAAGCTAGTGGAAAAAAGCCTTCACAGAAAATTTCATTATGTATAACTTTCTCATTTACTATACTATAAAATGTCAGACCTATCTAATGCCTAGTCCTCTAAAAGGACTATGTGTCTGCTAAATGTAATTAACTTTAAGTTTGTTCATTTATCAATTTCCTCATAATTGATTCATCTCACTACTCTTTTCATATGCTTAATGCCATGTAGTGATGTGGTGAGGGCATTACCGTTCTCTACTTTGATGGATTACATTTTTTAATGTATATAATTTGGTTAGGAACATTAATATTTAAATTTCTTATGTGACTAAAATTAATAATCACTACTAAGGTGTTTTAAAATTAACATAAATAAGTATTTAATAATTGTCTGTTCACAAATTTTCAAATTGTACTTTTTTCGTTAATCGTATTATAGGTATTAACTGTTCTTTCCAAAATCATGCTACTTTTAGAAAATTTGGTTAAGAGCAACAAAAATCATTAAGAATTGAAAATATTGACACCATTTGATCGCTAAGTAACCGATATGAAATATGTCCGTCATTATTTAGTTTATACTCAGTTCCATCTTATTTTGCATTAGAGGAGGCTATGGAAATCTAGGAAGAGTGTGGTAGCACTGTCAAAAGCACAAAAAGTTACGTAGCTTTACTTTTGAAAACTAGGTTTTATATATATATATATATATATATATATATATATATATATATATATATACAGGGTCCGCCAATAGTGCGTGGACGAAGCTTTATGAGTGTATACAATATACGTTTTCAAAATTATTTATTGCAGGATTGTGTGGGATCTTTCGGGTTACAATTAGAAAATATTTTCCAAAATTACTACTCGTATACAGGGTATTACAACACAAAGTTATGTTTTTTAATTGGAACATACCGTATATTATTATAAATTTGGATTCCTGGTTAATTTTAAGGGCACTTTATTCACTATATGAAGTATCTTAAACGACGCAATTTAGGCGCTGCATTCCATTTTTGAGAATTTAGAGGTTGAAAAGAAAAATTGTAACAACCGTATGGGAGAAATGTGTAACATAAAATTTTAATGGTTGTATGAGTCATAGACTGTGCTACATAATAATTTCGTAAAAATAGTACTATTATCTTATTTAATTATTTGAGATATCGTAATGCAAAGTATAAGGATTTTCAATCATAGATAACTTGATTTTTAAATGTAAAGGTATACATTGTTTTACATTGTTAGATAGGACATTTAATTACATTTTTTATGATATAACATTGGTGGTATTTATGTTTTGCCGTTTTTTGATAATCCAGCTTTTTTACTGAATTTGCAAAGTTTAAGATTTTTAATCATAGATAACTTGATTTATTTAAATGGAAAGGTATACATTGTGTTACATTGATAGATAGAAATTTAATTACAATTTTTTGATATAACATTGTTGGTATTTATTTTTTGCCGTTTTTTGATAATCCAGCTTTTTTACTGAATTTATCGATTTTGGAAGAAAATAATATTAAATTAAATGTTCAAATTGTCGACCACGCTGATTTAGACAACACTGAATTCTTTTAATAAAAGAAGCTTCAACCCGATCTAACATATTAGGAGTAATTGTAGCAAAAACATTTCTAATTCGCAATTTCATATCCTCAGCAGTTGTTGGTTCTTCCTCATATACTTAATTCTTCACAAAGCCCCAAAGAAAAGAATCCAATGGAGTTATATCGGGAGATCTAGCTGGCCAAGGTATCGGTCCTTGTCTTCCTATCCAATTTTCGTGAAACGTCGAATTTAACCACTAGGTTACAATTCTGGCATGATAAGGAGGTGCCCCGTCTTGTTGGAAATACATACCTCTTCTTTGAGCCAAAGGTACATTCTCCAATAAATGATATAATTCGTTTTCTAGAAAATTATGATATTCTACCCCAGTGAGTGTGCCATTGAAAAAAAAAGGACCAACAATAGTTCCGCCGAATATACCTGCCCAAACATTCACTGACCATTTATTTTGAGAGACTAACCGAAATTGGTGTGGATTTTCATTTGAATAAAAATGAAAATTATGTCTGTTCACAAATTCATTTCGATGAAATGTACATTCGTCGGTAAATAATATCCCCGATATAAAATTTTCGTTCGCATTTAACTGTTGTTGAACCCACTGGCAAAAATTAATTCGATTTTGAAAATCTTGTTCTTTCAGCTCTTGTAATTGTACATGATAGGGGTGAAATTTATTTTTCTTTAACCTTCGTCTCACGGAAGTTTGACTGATTTCTAAATTGTCACTTAATTTCGGAATACCAACGTGGGGGTTTTCAACTGTAGCTACAAGTACACGAAATTCATTTTCTTCATTTGTAACAACTTTAGCTCTTTCGTTTTTAGGATATCCAACACTTCCAGTACTTTCAAATCTTTCTAAAAGATTGCGAAACGATTCTTCTCTTGGTTGTCTTCGATCAGGATAACGCTGCCCGTAGATTCGACGGGCCAATAAACAATTTTTGTTTGATTCTCCAAGCACAAATATCATGTCAACTAATTCATTTTGCAAAAAATTACTCATTATAATTCTTAGATAAACGTATTACGTATATGATGTTCGTAAAGTTAAGCGTCAAACATTCACGCTGCAATAAAGTAATTAATTCAGTTACGTTTGAACATACACGCGAAATGACAAAACAGATACTATTGCTGAATTTTGTTTCTAATATTCTTTTGTTTTCATAGCTTGATGTGATTTAAACAATTATACATACATATGTAAACCTACGAAAATCGACAAATTCAGTAAAAAAGCTGGATTATCAAAAAACGGCAAAAAATAAATACCAACAATGTTATATCAAAAAAATTGTAATTAAATTTCGTATCTATCAATATAACACAATGTATACCTTTCCATTTAAATAAATCAAGTTATCTATGATTAAAACTCTTAAACTTTGCAAATTCAGTAAAAAAGCTGGATTATCAAAAAACGGCAAAACATAAATACCAACAATGTTATATCAAAAAAATTGTAATTAAATTTGCTATCTATCAATGTAACACAATGTATACCTTTCCATTTAAAAAAATCAATTTATCTATGATTGAAAATCTTAAACTTTGCATTACGATATCTCGAAAATTAAAAAAGATAATATTACTATTTTTACGATTTTATGTAGCACAGTCTATGACTAATCAACCATTAAAATTTTAGTGTTACACATTTCTCAATACGGTTGTTACAATTTTTCTTTTCAACCTCTAAATTTTCAAAAAATTGAATGCAGCGCCTAAATTGCGCTTTTAAGATACCTCATATAGTGAATAAAGTGCCCTTAAAATTAACCAGGAATCCAAATTTATAATAATATACGGTATGTTCCATTTAAAAAAATATAACTTTGTGTTGTAATACCCTGTATACGAGTAGTAATTTTTGCGAACATATTTTCTAATTGTAACCCGAAAGATCCCACATCATCCTGCAATAAATAATTTTGAAAACGATATTGTATAAACTCATAAAGCTTCGTCCACGCACTATTGGCGGACCCTATATATATATATATATATATATATATATATATATATATATATATATATATATATATATATATATATACAGGGTGTATTTTAAAATCACCGACAAACGAAAACTGGAGATTCTATGATTCAAAATAAGACAAAAATTATCATAAACGCTTTTGCGAAAATGCTTCCTAACCGAGATACAGGTTGATTAAAAAATAATTTTTTTAATATTTAAGAAACATGTTTTTTTTAAATTCAACATTTAATTCTTCTTAGTATTTTTTCGATTCGGCACCCGTTTTTGAAATATTTTGCATTAACATAATCGACTACATTATTCAGTAATAACCAAATTAAATAGATCAGAGACTACTTTGCATTTGACAGTTACGTGTCTTATGTTTCCTAAATTGGTTGCATTTACGCGTGTTTTGTAATTCATTGTTTGTGTCTAATTACTGTGAAAAAATGAATTATTCCAAACGAGAACTGGTCGATATGCATTTATGTTATGGTAATTGCAATGCTCGTGCAGCTGCTCGACTTTATGAGCAAAGATTTCCAAATAGAAGACATCCACATCATACTACGTTTAGAACCGTTCATCGTAACTTGTTAGAGTATGAAAGTTTAAAAGGAAAGAAAAATTCAGGACGAAATGGTCGTGTACAAGTTGAAATTGAGGAACAAATTTTAGATAGAGTTTATGAAAATTCATCAATAAGTACTCGTGAGTTTGGTTTAGAATTTGGTGTGTCGCACAGCAAGTCTTGGAAAGTTTTACGAGAACAAAATTTACATCCCTTTCACCTACAAAAAGTGCATGCATTATTGCCTGCTGACCATCCTCGTCGAATGAATTTTTGCGAATGGTTTTTAAATACAAATGCTGAAGATGTACAATTTGTTAGAAACTTATTGACCACCGATGAGTGTATTTTTACCCGAAATGGAATAATAAACTTGCATAATTCCCGCAAATGGTTAGATGAAAATCAGCATCCAACTGTAGTTACAGCTCACCAACATAGATTTAGCGAAAATATTTGGATAGGTATACTAGACGATCACCTAATCGGACCTATCCGTTTTCCTCAAACACTTATTACTGGCGAATTCTATTTAAATTTTTTGAGAAAAGATTTGCCAGAATTGTTTGACGACGTACCCTTAGATGTTAGAATGAACATGTATTTCATGCATGATGGTGCACCACCACATTCTACACGAAACGTCAGAGAATTTTTAAATGCATGGTTCCCTGGACGCTGGATTGGACGAGGAAGTAAAGTACCGTGGCCGGCACGATCGCCAGATTTAAATCCATTAGATTTTTGGTGTGGGGGTATCTGAAATCTCGTGTTTATTCTGTTCAAATTGATAATCGAGAGCAACTTTGGAATCGCATACAGATGGCATGCGATGAGATTAGGGCTATGCCACAAATTCTCACCGTGTTAGGTTTCATTTGCTAAGAAGAATACAAGCTTGCATTCAAAAGGAAGGAGGACATTGTTTACAATATGTATAAAAATAATTATTATTTTGTTTTTGATTCCTTCAATATCTTTTTAATAATGTAACTAATAGTTAACTGCGTTATTTTTTTGTAAAATAAAACAAATTTTTATTTTTATTGAATAATGTGGTCGTTTATGTTATTGCAAAATATTTCAAAAACGGTGTGCCGAATCGAAAAAATACTAAGTATGATTTTATTTGCAGAATTAAATGTTGAATCTATCAAAAAAATATTTTTTCAAAAAAAAAACAGGGGCGTGCGTTTTTTTTTACGTAAACTGATTAACCTAAAATATTCTATGCCACTGGATGGAGTCAGTTGACTCACTCACATGATTAATTGTATTTAATTAGACATTTAGGTGTACCAAATCTCAGTATAATATCTTTTGTAGTTTTGAGGAATCTTAAAAAAACCTTAAAAAAAGTATTTTTTACTCAACCTGTATCTCGGTTAGGAAGCATTTTCGGAAAAGCGTTTATGATCATTTTTGTCTTATTTTGAATCATAGAATCTCCAGTTTTCGTTTGTCGATGATTTTAAAATACACCCTATACACACACACACACAATATATATATATATATATATATATATATATATATATATATATATATATATATATATATACATACAGGGTGTTACAAAAAAGTAGACCAATTCGTTAACCACATATTCTTTGGGACAAAATAAGGGGACTTTTCTTATGTCACTTTTCATTTGAACACTTCCTTTTCGATATACAGGGTGTCAAACTTCACTTTTTAAAAGTGTATTTTTTTATTATCTCTGGTGTGTTTTAAGATATCGTTTTCAAATTTGATACAAATCTTACTCTTTTCTAAGTGCCCCTTCTGTATGATTTTAAGTGAAAAATTCAAAGAACTAATAGAAAAATAAGAGGGGTGTGGTAACCTTTAAACCTCCATTTTTTTCTGACGAACGCCTATGAACGTCGCATCCATTTTTTGTAGTAGTTTGGTGATTTATCTAACTTTTTTGGCTCTTGTAAACTTTTGATTTGATGCTTCCTTTATGACATACTTTTAGTTAATCGACTAGGTGTTGTGATTTTTTTAACATTTTTTATTTTATTAATCAGAATAAATTCATAATAATAACTTAAAACAATCAATTGTGTTAACAATTATAATACGAAGTTGGATGCAAATAATTAAATTAAATGTTCGATGTGTCCACCGCCTTCGCGAATGCACCTTCTGGCTCTTTTTATAACTGAAAACGGAATATTTTGGAAAATATTCGGTTTCAAGCTAAATACCTCTGCACCTTCTGCGATGCGATCCGTCAATTGATTTTGATTTATTATTAGAACCGTATAAACAAAATTTTTCATGAATCCCCAATAACTGAAGTCCAGTGGATTTAAGTCGGGGGAACGAGGTGGCCAATGAATAGGCGCATCCTGTCCCCCACCAATCCAGTGATTAGGCAAATATTGGTTCAAGTGGTTCCGAACATTATTGCCATAATGTGGCGGAGCTCCGTCAAGTTGAAACTACATATTTTGACGAATAGCTATAGGTACGTCATCAAGTAAATTTGCAAACTCATTTTGTAAAAAAAATAAAAAATGCTCGGCATTTAAGGTTGGTGGCAAAAATACCGGACCTAAAAGAAAATTGTCTAAAATTTCTGCCCACATGTTTACTTTAAAATTTGCTTAATGACTGGTCTCTACAAGCGCTCTTGGATTTTCATCTGCCCAAACATGGGTGTTGTGGATATTCGTTATACCATTTCGCGTAAAGGTAGCTTCATCCAAAAATAAAATGGATCTAACAAACCGGCGGTTACGGTTATTTTCATTACAGAGCCAGTTGCAAAAGATGTTTCTTGTCTGAAAATCATGCGGCAATAAGTTCTGCACTCTATGCACATGATATGGATGTAATGAGTGACGTTTTAAAATTCTATGCACGTCTGTCGAATTTATATCATTTCCAATCTGTCGAGCTATAATCCTAGTACTAGTACCCGGATTTTGTTCAACTATTTGCAAAACTTGTTCCTCTTGATTTGGTGTAATTTTACGTGGCCGTTCACATGTTCCTATTCGTTGTTGTTTGAATTTTCCAGTGTCTCTTAGGCGGCGTACTAATCTTAAGAAAAATTTCCTTTTTGGGTGATACCGATTAGGATACATTTCTGCATAACGCCTTGAAGCTAAACTAGCTTTAGAATCACATTTTAAAGTGAGAATCATTATTCAAAATGCACAATCTAGAGATTTTATTTGAAATCTTACCCATAATTAAAATCACATCAGTCATTTCAGAAAATTCCAAAATATTCTCTCTATTGGCCATACCTTATTATTCAGTTTAGCGTTTGAACTCAGTAGTCGTTCGAAATTTTTACTGCTTGACAAACATTTGACAAGACGTATACAAAATATTAGGTTTTCAATTATTTAAAAAAATGAAAAGGTGCAATCGCGAAGGCTGTGGACGCATCGAATATTAAATTTTTTTGTATGCGACGTAGTATTGAATTATTAACACAACTGATTATTTTAAGCCATTATTATGGATTTATTTTTAACTAAGCTTCTATGGGTAACTTTGTTATTATAACAGTTACAGAGGCGGTTAAATTAGCAATATCGGGGAGAATTTCATGACCAATCAAATGACGTTTTGAGTTTAGATCAGTGTTGCCAACTTTCGTAGTTATTTAGAAAAAACTAAAAATGAGCCGAATTTTCAAACTCAAATATCTTTGAAACCGTTCCAAATAAAGTTAAAACACGAGAGAAGTAATTGACAAATATTGTTACGAACTTTACGATAAACCTATTTTGCATAATAAATAATAATAAATCAAAATGAATTGAGGGATCGCATCGCAGAAGGTGCAGAGGTATTTAGATTGAAACCGAATATTTTCCAAAATATTCGGTTTTCAGTTATAAAAAGACCCAGAAGGTGCATTCGCGAAGGCGGTGGACACATCGAACATTTAATTTAATTATTTGCATCCAACTTCGTATTATAATTATTAGCACAATTGATTGTTTTAAGTTATTATTATGAATTTATTCTGATTAATAAAACAAAAAAATTGTTAAAAAAATCGCAACACCTAGTCGAATAACTAAAAGTATGTCATAAAGGAAGCATCAAATTAAAAGTTTACAAGAGCCAAAAAAGTTAGATAAATCATCAATCTACTATAAAAAATGGATGCGACGTTCATAGGCGTTCATCAGAAAATAATGGGGGGTTAAAGGTTACCACACCCCTCTTATTTTTCTATTAGTTCTTTGAATTTTTTACTTAAAATCATATAGAAAGTGCACTTAGAAAAGAATAAGATTTGTACCAAATTTGAAAACGATATCTTAGAACACACTAGAGATAATAAAAAAATACACTTCTAAAAAGTGAAGTCTGACCCCTGTATATCAAAAAGGAAGCGTTCAAATGAAAAGTGACATAAGAAAAGTCCCCTTATTTTGTCCCAAAGAATATGTGGTTAACGAATTGGTATACTTTTTGTAACACCCTGTATATATATACATATATATATATATATATATATATATATATATATATATATATATATAGCGTTGTATATAGTTTTTCACACCATTTAGACTTTGTTGCACGGAAATCGTTGAATCTCGTGTGACCTATTTAAAAAATCTTGAGTGTCTCGACTCAACATTCCCCTATACATACATATAACCATCTGTACCGGAAAGTCCTTGCCTGTTTTTCTAACAAATGTCCCTAGGCGCAAGTATGGAATATAACGATTTGGCATATATGTCATTTTATTCTACTGCCATTAAGCTTCAAAAATAACAAAGTTTCATCCCGCTTAAATAATAGCATCATAGTGTTATAACTCTGTGCATATGTCGAATGTTGCGCCTGAAAAAGAGAATTTGCGGCATGCATTGCTTTTCTTATTTCATCAAAAGAAAAAGGCTATTGAAAGTCATCGTTTACTGGTAGAAACTTACAAAGAACATGCTCAAAGCATAAAAACATGTTAGACGTGGTTTTAAAAATTTGAAAGTAGTGATTTTGATTTGAAGGACAGGAAACGTTCGGGTTGACCAAAACATGTGTGGATGCGGAAGTGCAGGAGTTATTGGACGAAGACCCAACCCAAACTCAGAAACAAATGGCAGAAACGTTAAATGTGGCACAAGAAAGGATTAGCGACCGCTTACAAGGAATGAGAAATATCCAAAAGCTGGAAATATGGGTGTCACATGAACTGAATGGCAGCTAAATGGAAAATCGAAAAACCATTTGCGAAATGCTGACTCAACGGTACGAAAGGAACTCATTTTTAGATCGGATTGTGACGGGTGATAAAAAATAGATTTATTTCGAAAATCCAAAACGTAAAAAATCGTGGTTATCGCCTGGTCAAGGTGGCCCATCGACTCCAAGGCCGGATCGCTTCGAAAAGAAGACAATGCTCTGTGTTTGGTGGGACCAGGGTGGTGTGGTGTATTATGAACTTCTGAAACCTGGTGAAAAGGTTAGTACTGATCGCTACAAACAACAAGTAATGAATTTGAACCATGCGTTGATCGAAAAACGTTCAAAATGGGCCTGAAGACATGGTAAAGTGATTTTGTTGCATGACAATGCATCGTCACACACAATAAAACTGGTGAAAGACGCATTGAAATCTCTTGGATGGGACGTATTATCGCACCCGCTGTACTCTCCAGACCTGGCCCCGCCCGATCACCTTTTCGCATCAATGAGACACGCGCTAGCTGAGCAGCGCTTTGCAAATTTCGAAGAAGTCGAAAATGGCTCGATGATGGTTTGACTCAAAGGACAAACGGTTTCTTTTTTAAATGGCATTCATACATTGCCAGAAAGATGGACAAAGTATGTACAATCGAATGATCAATACCTTGAATAAATAACTTTTTCCATTTTCTTAAGAATTATATGTTTTTTTCATTCAAAAAACCGGCAAAGACTTTCCGGTACACTTTTATCTACAATAGTGGCACTAGCGGATTTATATAATTACATAATAAAACTCTACGTACAATTCAAAAATGAAACTGAAACTTTTTGGGTTCATATTTCACATGTTTCTCAATACTGTTATTCTACTATAAAACAAAAATTACAATAGGTTTCTTAAGGATTTTCAATTCTGTAGGCAATGTTCCAAAACCTTGTATTTAAAACAAAACGTCAAAATACACCCTTAGTAATTTCTAATGTTTAACACTTGTACTACGTTTTGGAATAAGTACGCGATTTTAATATTTAATATATTTCAAATTGTATATTACATTACAAGGGAAGTAAGTAGGATTTAATCTACCGAGTATTTTTGAATCCCGAGCGTACGCGAGCGATTTAACAAGGCGTGGTAGAGTAAATACGTACTTCCTGTGTAAAGTGCATTATTTTTTTCACTATCAACACGTTATATTGTTTAATAGCTATTATTTTATGATTTTATTAAAAAAATTCATTACGAGAATCTCATGTCATTGTAGCTAAACTAAGTAGTGGTCTTTGCATTGGCATTGTAGTAATCGTCTGTCATTTGATGAAAAATATTTCTGACTTAAATAATATGTCCTGTAATGTGCAAATCTCTGAAGATATGGCTGCTAATAGATTTTTAAGTATAAACAATTGTACAGATAGTACGTTTACAACTAATATTAATAAACAATTAAGTTAATCTTACGGTGATGGCCACTTTTTAAAAAAATAACATTTACTTCCTAGGGAAATAATATTATATCCCTGTTGTCATGCCAACTTCTAAAGATTATGTAAATTTGAGTTAGTTCTCTAGAACGACATATTGTAAGTGCTACTTACTTGATTGATAGTGAAACAATAAAATTATAAAAATTAAATTTAAAAACAACTCTCATTGCTTACATTACCAGTCCGATAATTTTAAATGTGGCCAAAATGGATTCAGAAACCCCCCAAAACGTGAAGATCCGTCAAAACGTCCAGGCCAAATTTTTTCATGATCGCAATATCTTCCCTTTACAAAACTTCGTATAACATCCGGGAATGTAAAAAAAAAACAAATTTTGGTCTTCAGGCCTTGACCGTATACTACCTACATAAAACGGAAATTGTACATTTATTACATGGTCATAAATGACAAAATCCTGTCTTATCTAATAAAATGAGATCTTTTGTTAACCAAATCTACGTAAAAACCAGTAAGAATCTCTCTCCTTTTCCACTCCTGCAAAATGAAAAACTGGGCATAAATATGCTGGAAATCTAGTGCGCCATTTCACAAGTAATCCAATGCGAAGACTTGCTTTCGTGATAAAATTTACTTACTGCATTTTTCATTTTTCTCTTCCTTTTCTTGGCTTTTAAACATGATATGTTTATATGGAAACTTAGTTCTTCGGTACAAACTGAAGGTTATTTGGACAAGGTAGGAATCAGCTGCTTAATCACCCACTTTTGAAACCGGTCCCTCGTCATAGTTTTACGATAATCCCGATCCTCATTTCCCGAATCGAGTAAATAGTCGCAGTTTTCGAAAAACCCTAAATTAAAAACCATTTTGATAAATCCACGTTACGTCTAGATCCACAAATCTTACATGTTGGCCCGAACTTTGCAACTGCAGAAATATCCTCAACGTCTAATTTTGGTTACGACGTCGTGTTTTATTTTACATAAAACTTTCTGTCCATTGACACGTTTGTGTTTGTAACCCATTGATTTCAAAATTTTAAATAATGTCTTTCATCCACCATCAAAATCGAAATTTGTTTTAACGTGATGATATAATTGGTTCAAAATATTCATTTTTCGAATTAAATTGCCAAATTAGTCATTGTAGATCTTTCCGGAAGGTGAAATCCCAAAACTCCGATTTTCCGCGTTTACCACTAGATATCGACTTTAGATTTTGAGGTACTGCCGTTATGATGTCTTGAATAGTTCGATGTGAAATCTAAAACCAAATAAATGCTTAATTTGCGCACGAAAAACTGATTAAGTTCTTACGTACTTGAAATATATCCGACACCAGTACACTATTACTTTTCCCCGTTGCACTAGCACCTTAACATTTGCAAATGTGTACTCTTTGCAATGACTTTTGGCATTTTCTCAATAAATTATTATTATTTCAGTATGAAACTTGATCATGATATGAGTTACTTAAGTAGGTAACATAGAACGATTGCTTTTGACAGGACGGCGTCAAATTGACTTCTTGTTATTTTCACAAATGGTAATACCAACCTGCTCTAATGCAAAAAAAGATGGAATAGAGTATTAGTAATTAACGTATCTAGAGTGGTAACCTAGCCTTAACATTTGACCATATGTTTATGTCGCGAGCAAGCGCAGCGAAACGAGGACTGTAATTTATGTGAAAAATGATAAAAAATGACAATTTACGTAAACGAATAATAAATTATTGTAATGACCCAAGTAATTAGTAAGAAAAATAAATTTTTATTATTTTAAATTATGTAGATAATAAAATAAGCATACAGGTGTAGTAACGAACGTCACTTTTGCGTGCGCACCAATTCTCCTCTCCGATGTCGCGTCTAATTTCTAACTAAGCACCACTTCACTACGAAGTATAAAACCGAAAATTCTCATATAACTACACACTTGCTTCCCAGCGCTTGCTTTCTTGCACTTCTTCTAAAAGTTCTTTTTATTCGAAAAAATCGCCACCCGTGCTCTTAAAGCTTATTTTTGAAATTATTAAACTTACTGTATTATACCGTATTCCAGAACTTTTCTATCGAATAGACGTTGTACTATACAACCAATTGGAATAAATAAAATAGGAGGGACCTGAATCTAGAAAATCCAGATCTATACTCCGGTCATTGCTTTAGATATTAGATAAACAGTGGTGCCTATGTACTTGCACTGAAGCGACAAGGTGGTTGAAACAGTTCAACTGTAACAAAAGGCTTTTCACAAACAAACAAGTAGAGTGTTCACCATCCGTTTCAACACAACCTGGATCGTTCGGTACGGATCCTGAACCTGGAGCATCGTCTACTACAGCAAATGCAGTGTTAATTGCTTTCCAAGATATACCGGGTATTTCTATTAATGCTGACAATAATTCCACGATTATTCTAAAATTTTGCAATAGTTACCATTAATAAAGAAAGTTAGTTATGTTAGGTTATCAGACCTGATTTGTTTATTAAAATTATCTATGTTGATTTCTCTAAAATACACATTTAATTTTCATTAATGATATTAATTACACATTTAATTACAATAACTGTAACTTAATTTTATAATAATAAGTGAAGTTACAGCACCACATTTGAACTAATAAACTGTTGGCATTTGACTCTGACATCCTCGATTGTGGAAAATAGTTACCAAAAATAGTTGTCGATTGACACTCGAATGACACTCATTCCAACACTACTTTGATGTCGGAATGCTGTCATTCTCAATGCGATACAGAGAAATACCTTTCCCATGCTTGTATGACTTCCCGTGTTCGGCGACGCACCACAATGGAATTTGCCACGCGCGGACCAGAAAAAGACACATAAACATAAACTCCTAATGAAATATGCTATTTTATTAGACTTCTGTAAAAAGACATTATTTTCATATGTCTTCATAATAATGTAAGATGAGCGTTTTAGAGCTAGCTTAAGTTTTAATTAAATTTAATTAAAGTCCGCTATCGGGGAAGATACTCATTTTACGGGTAAAGTCATAGAGGGAGATGCAGCGAATATAATAAGTTTTAATTTCAGCACAAAACGACGTCTGTAGGCCCGATAGTTTCCTCACAACGCAAATAAATAAAAAAAATGGGAAAACTGCATTTTTCGCAAATTTGCTCTGTTAAGTTCTCACGACTGCTTGAGGGTAGTTTGAAAGGAAGCCCTTTTCTTGCATCCGCATTATAGAAATTTCGGAAGGGAGGGGGTGCAACTTCGTGTATCATTGTTATTTGAATGAGCCCATGATCTGCCTTCTTCATTGAGTGGCATCTTTTTCCACCCACAATCAGGTCAACCTTAGCCGAGGCGGCTGTTTTCGCAAAAAAATATAGCGCAGGCTTTGGAGCGCATCCTCAGTGTAGTCTCCTGCATACAGAACTACTAGGCACTTCACTCCGGCATCTGAGATGGCTTGGTGGATTGAAGTAGGTTGGACGACCACTTCAGATGTGGTGATGAGTTGAGGGTATTTCTGGATGGCGCTCCACAGTTTAATCTTCCCGAAAAGCGCGGTGGTGGTGGAAGGCGTCGAGAAAATCAATACAATAAAAAAAACATGGATACTATACTCAGTAGGAGTTTATTATGGTCGCCTAGCTTGGTAGCGAAATGCAACTAAAGCATCAACAGTGTAACTACTAAAAATTCACATAAAATATAAATGCAAAGAGAAAAGTCATGTTATTGGTATGAAACTGTTCAAAAAAAAATTACTGGTTCTTTAACGTCAAATTTTTTTTCCAAATATTGCATTTTATGTCTAAAAAACTTGTTTTTGGGCGCCATTTTCCAATGTGATGGCCATAGCACAAGTTTTCTTTCGACGCCTTTTAGTATGTTATTCCGGAAGTATTATTCAATATAAACATCAACTTTTGATTTAGAATGATTACACTATTAGTCAAACAATACCCAAACCGCCGTGAGCAACGGAGCAAATTTGCGAAAAATTCAGCTTTTCCATTTTTTTTTTATTTATTAGCATTGTGAGGAAACTATGGGGCCTACAGACGTCATTAAGTGCTTAAATTAAAGCTACTTACATTCGATGCAACATATCTTCCTGTGGCTTTACCCGTAAAATGAGTATTTTCCCGGATTTCAGGGTCGAAAGTTGACCAACTCTTAACATTTCACTTTTTTGGAAAAAATTGTCAATCTTTTGCGGACTGTACCTTGGTAACCGTTGTACTTACAGAGCTGGTTCTTATCTCAAATTTTAGAAAATGTAATCTACTTTAAAAACGTAAACACGTTTTATGAAAAACGCATTGGTTGGGGAAAATAGTGAAAAAAAACAAACAAAAATGCGAAAATTACGCGGTTTCTCGAGTGTTACGAAGTTAGCACAGGTTTTTCGAAGCTGCAAACTTGGATATGTACTACTGGTAGTGGTCCTAACAACATATTAAAAAATCAGAACTAGCCGTTAGTTTGGGATTTAAGCGATTTCTGTAATATTTTTTGACATTTTGTCAACCTTATCTGATTTAACAAATCCCCTTTGAATTAATTTGAGAGTGACCATGGGAGCGTACCATACACTGTATTGTTCATTTTTTGTCAATTAACCGAGCTGGTAGCGTAGTGGTGACACGACCTGCCTAGCATTCGGGAGGTAATGGGTTCGATTCCCGTTACCCTCTACCTTGTATGAGGTTTTTTTAGGGGGTTTTCCTCATACATATGTAGCGGCATGGTCACTGCGTATATGCACACCATGTGCGGCTGCTTAGGCGAATGCTGGGGTAGTATTTCCCCCCTCAAAACCCTAACTCCGTTCCTTCCGATCCTATTCTGACCATACCCATCCTTAATCCCACCATGCATATATACGTAATGTATGTATGTATGCTGGGAATCCATGATTATGGTTGAAGGAGCTCGGAAAGCTCGAGCAGCCCGACCTCCCCCTTGGTGAGGGAATGAAATTCATGACCTTTCCTTTCCTTTTTTTTTGTCAATTAAATTTACGCCGATTGAGAATAAAAATGTTCCAAGTTTCTTTGGCATGGATTTTTTTTGTTATCCTTTTCAAAACAGAAATATAATTTCCGTGCTTGCATGACTTCCCGTGTGTGGCGAAGCCGAATTTATAATAAGCGTGCGGAAAAGTCCTTATTTCCAGGTTCGTAATAAAACATACTATATTACTGTAGTTAATAATAACTGTCTGGATTGAAATATGTTAATTATCTTAGTGAGTTTATATCCTGAACTTTACCACTTAATATTTTTGCAAAAGTGAATTTGAGAGTCCACAGGAGAATGTACGAAACTGCACTTTTGTATAAAAATTAAAACAATTTGAAAGTAAAAGTAATCTCAAAAATCTAATTTCGTGCCGCTAAAGAAACTACTTCCTCCCGAGTGGCAGTGAGGAGTGGAAAAAGACAATTGTGCATATTGAACAAATATCTGAGTGATGGTCTCGCGAGAAAGGTCTCGATGTGAAGGTAGAACCATTAATAATTTCGGTAAATGATAGTTATTCAGAAGACGTGGATGACGAATGTTACAGAGTAGAATAAATATTATTATGTGTATGTTATGTTACATTTTCACATTATTAAAGTATTTTCAAGCTTAAAATTTGAAATTAAAATTTGTTTATGGTTATTCACGCTATTCGACACGTAGTGTTACAGCTAAAGTATTTGATTTTAAAAAAGTTTTATTTCATGAATGGATAGGGACCTATTGGCGCTACATTTTAAAATTATTTTTATGTTATAGAGGGTGTGCCAAACACACGAAAAATATCAAAATTGCTATTTTTTAAATGGAACACCCAGTATATTATTTTATTTCCAGCTTCTATGACGAAAATAAATGCGACTTTAATAAGGCGTAACCTACCTTTTCTCGAAATAATATTTTGTGAACATGTAGTAACAAATTTAATGCGTAAATTCTCAACTTGTATTTTTTGATTTTCAACCAAATTAAGACTGGAGTCTACTAATGGATCAAGTTTTATGTCGTCCGTGTGAAACGTTTACTAACTTATACAAGGTGTCTTGAAATTAAGGGCCAATAATTACAATTTTTAAACGGTAGTAACTTATTTAATTTAAATAGGACAACCTGTATTTTATGGCAACAGCAGATGTAAAATTTAATTGTCAATCTAATAGTATTACATATTCCTATGGCTAACTCTTCATATTTTCAAGTAAAATGCACATTTTGCTTGTACAAACTGAGTTCAAGAAATTTATAATTGAAGCCGTTTTGACAAACAAGATTAATTGAAGCAACCATCAAGTTCTACAACCTAATCTAAATTATTATGTAGGTAACAGTAGTTTAAAATAAAAGAATAGTAGTACATAAAAATCACTTAATCAAGTGTTCAAAATGACGACCGTCTGTCTCTAAACACAAACGTATTCTCTTTTTAAAATTTTTCGCAACATTTTCCAACATACGGGGGCTTACAGTTTGGAAAGCTTCTTTCATGCGTTGTTTTAGATCATCTGGTGTTGTTGGAGGTGTGTTATAAACCATTCCTTTACGTATTCCCATAAAAAAATCCATTGCCATTAAGTCGGGTGACCTTGGGTGCCAACGTTGAAATCCATTTCTTCCAATCCATCGGTTTTGGTAATGGTGATTTAAATGTTCTCGGACCCCGCGATGAAAATGTACGGGAGCTCCGTCCATTTTAAGCCACATCGTTCTTCTTACGTCTAAGGGAATGTCTTGTAATAAGGTTGCAAACTGATTTCCTAAGAATTGTAAAAAGAACATTCCATTTAAATATTCTTGGAAAAAATAAGGACGAATTAAATATTGATCTATTATTCCGCCTCACACATTCGCTGACCATCTGTGTTGATTATGAACAATCCTAAATTGATGCGGATTGTAATCAGAATAATAGTGGACGGTTCCGTTGTTATGAAATGAACATTCATCAGTAAACAGAACAGAATTAAAAAAGTTTTCATTTTCTGCCACTTTATCTAATACCCACATACATAATTCAACTCGTTTCTTGATGAAGCTGGATTTTATAAGGATGATAATTATATCTCTTAAGAATTATTGACGCACTTGCTTGGCTAATGTTGATATTTTGGGCAATTTGGTTTTGACTAATATGAGGGTTTTCGGTTACAGAGGCAAGCATTGCAAACTGAGTCTCTTCGTTTTCTGATAGGTTTGCTTGTAGTGAGTTTTTTATACAGGACACTTCCAGTTTGTCTAAATTGATTCAACAGTCTTTCGAATGCTGCTTTATTTGGATGATTTCTGTTGGGAAATCTGTCAGCGTAAATTCGTGATACCAGGAGGCAGTTTTGCAGAGATTCTTCTAGAATAAAAATAATGTCGATGCGTTCTTCTTTCGGATAAACTAACATTCTTAAAAATAGACCAATAATACAGATATCAAAAAATACTGCTACCACTACTAGATGCAATTATTATAATTAAAGACTTCTGTGAATACCTGACAACCGCTATCAGTCAATAGTAACGACTTGTCAAAACGACAAGGTGACTTGATAAATTACAAATTTCTTGAACTCAGTTTGCACAAACCAAATATGCATTTTACTTGAAAATGTGAAGAGTTAGCCATTGGCATATGTAATACTATTCAATACACAATTAAAAATAAGTTACTACCATTTAAAGATTGTAATTACTGACCCTTAATTTTAAGCCACCTTGTATAAGTTAGTAAATGCTTCACACGGGCGACATAAAACTTGATCAATTAGTAGACTCCAGTCTTAATTTGGTTGAAAATAAAGAAATACAAGTTGAAAAATTAGGCATTAAACTTGTTACTGCATTTTCACAAAATATTAAATATTTCAAGAACCATACGGTTTAGGTGGGTTAACCCTTAATAAAACTCGCATTTATTTTCATTATAGAAACTGGAAATAAAATAATATACAGGGTGTTCCATTTAAAAAATAGCAACTTTGATACTTTTCGTGTTTTTGGCACACCCTGTATAACATGCAAATAATTTTAAAATGTAGCGCCAATAGGTCCCTATCCATCCATAAAATAAACCTTTTCTAAAATCAAATACTTTAGCTCTCATACTTCGTGTCGAATAGCGTGAATAACCATCTATATTTACTGAGAATTGTGTTTCTATGATTTTAAACCAATCGCTGCATTTTTTAGGATAGTACCATAGTAGGTCCCGTTAAATATCAAAAATTAAATATTATTGTGTAACGAAACTATTATTTCTGTTACCGAACAACCGTATAAATTGTTAAATAGCGATGTATTAACCGCCCGGTATACTTGTGATTTTCATTATAATTCATAAATTCACAATTTTAATATATAAACATTTCTCATTTCACATAAAAATATTTTAGGTTCAAAAGACGAGTTTTCTTATCAAATACGCCAAACGCGATATGTTTTGGACTATTCAAAACTTGAATAAAATTATTATTAATACGAGTTTTGTGAAGTGAGTGCGTGTGCATGCCCTGATCTATTTGAGTAAGTTATTGATTATAAATATTAATTTAATTTACCTACTACTGTCGATGTGTTGATCAATTACCGTCCGCTATTTTTTTACATAAGATACAAATAGTAAATCTTATATTAGTAGATATTTGACGTACGGGAAATATATTTAACTAACATTGTATTTGCATGTGTGCAACTATCCGATAAGATCAGGAATTTTATTATTTACTTTATTGTTTCAAGGTTTCCGTCACCGATTACACTTTAAATTTTGAAATGTAGTGTAAGCATTTACATAGACGCGATTTCTATTTTCTAGCTCAGCTGGTTAAATTTAGTGTAATCCGGCTTTTTTTTCCTTTATGTTAGCCTTAAAAGAATACATTTCTCGATCATTTTTGTTTTATATAGTCGCCTTTATTAGTGCCGAACAAACACATTGTGTTTGTTTTTTTTTTTGGAATTTAGTTGTAGTTTTCCGTCACAAGCGATACCCCTGTACATACCGGGTGATACAAATATTGCACCCACTATAGTTGTTAATTCTATTCCGACTAAGATAATTTTTTATTAACAGCAAGTAGCCGATTATTAATTACCAATATTCTTTTCTGGTTTTGTTGTGTAATTTTGGATCTTGTACGATCTGTTATTTAAGTTGTCAGATCATAACATTTATTTTAGTTATACAGATCAACGGTTAATTAGTTTATTATTTTATAGCCTGTTTAGACAAACGACCTTTTTAGTTTATATTTTTTTACGAATTTAGTTTTGGTTTTTCGTCGCTATTGGCAATTATATATATTTTTCCTTAGTTCTGTTAATCATTTTAATCACTGCAATTGTTAATTTTGTTGTACCACTACCATTTTTTTTTCAGTGATAGCTGACCGTGAATGAAAAATTATTAGTTTATTTCTTTACCGTCTTGAATTCGATTTTGATGTCTTGTTCGTTATATATATATATATATATATATATATATATATATATATATTTTCTATTTCAGGAATTTAGGTATTATTTTTTTCTACGCCACCGTTGGCGAAAGATTATTTTATTAATTGATATCGCCAAGCACTATAGTGTGTTTTTTTTAGCTGCCCAAATAAATTAGAGGTTGAGTCCTCGCACCGTAACCACCCAATTTTTTATTGTATTATTTTTGCCCGAGAAATATTAATGAAAGTTGTCCCACTTACCCGCTATAACGAAATTAATTTCTTTACTGAGACCGCGAGTTTAGTTTATATTTTTTTCGTTTGACGAATCGTTCTGGAGTTTAGTTTCCAACTTATAAAATTGTTTTTTTTTATTATTTATCTGACACAGAAAACATTTGCTTCCGACCTTCGTATCAAGAGTTTTATTTTTTTTTTGGTAACTGAATTTATTTCACAATACCGAGACCGCGCATTTCTGACACAAGTCTTAAATACCGGCACCGATTTTAATCTTCTGAAACCCTGGTAGACCGACATCTTCACTGACGCTACTTGGACCGCTTTTACCCGTTTAATTCTCTGCGAAGAGGAATCTAGGCCTCTATATCACCAGTTACCTAGATTGGCGCTCGAGTAACCCGATTATACCGCGATAGTCCAACCGCAGTTCACCGCCCGACCCTCTCAGACAACTTTGATAATAACTAACCGTCCACCGATGGTAAAAGCGTTATAACTGACACAATGTAAATGACAGCTTAATTGAATGTACAATTTCTAATTTTTTTGAAATGCAATTCTCTAACTCAATACCATTTGTGCGAAGGAAATTATTGTATAATTTCTCAAAAATGTCTAACACGTGTGCTTGATCAATCTCACAAAAAAACATTCGTGCCCGAATCGACTTTATTAAGCACTCGTGATTAAACATTAAATTATAAAAGAATTACATTCCACTTACGGTGCTATATATGAAAATCATAATTTAGTGGGTTTAATATAAGTAAGGGCAAGCAGGTAGGTAATGATGTACTTGATAGAATGATAAACCATTTAATGTAATGTTATACAAGTATTTGTATGGTTTTAAAAATAAACAACAAATAACCATTTCTAGGGGAATTATTTTCATTGCGCTCCAACATGTACTTAGCCGATCTCTTTTTGTTTCGCCACCAGCGGTGACAAAAATTGTATAATTATAACTTTCTAGATCAAATGCCATGTGTTAGCACAACATGGGCTAAGTCCATATTGAAAATCATTAATTTTAAAAACTATAGTTCAGTTCTGTGCGTGCCGAGGGAGAGCTGGCTGGATTGACATTTTAATGTTTTTTTTTTTTTGGAATATAGACTTAGCTCAATTATAGAGTTCAGTAGAAAATATTACTTGTCATGTTAAGTTTTACGCTTCTACACTGATAACAGATTCGTTCATAATATTGAAATACCCTAATTAACAATAAGTAAAAATAAATCAGACCGTGTAGACAAAAAACACACTAAAATTACTCTTCTCGTTCTGTTTTTATTATTTCATTAATGTAAATTCAAAGCTAATAAACGTATAATTTTAAAGATTAAATAGGTTCAACTGAATTGCAATTCATAAGTGTAGTGTAAGTAAGTAGGTTCAATATAAATGGATATAAAGTTTCAATCTCTATACAATTCAATTAGAACCTTAATCTGTTTCCCGCCTCCACTTAAGTTTAGCACTCCATTTCGTATGCCCATAATTGGATAATATTCATCAACTAATAACACATTGATCTCTGTAAAATGATAATAATAACCCCTACGTATATAATAACGAAGCCGGAATTTAAATGAAGATATTATATGAAAGCGTTCGTAGATGTGTAACATGAACGAAGTCATACAATGCAATATTTAATTTTACTTATTAGTAATGTTAAATATCTGGTGTCGAACAACACACGACCTTCCAACCTGCAAAGTAGAAATTAAAAGAAACGAAGTAATTTTAATAATAATCATTTTACAATAATTATGCAACCTCTTTTTTAATACGTTCATAAGGAAAATAGGCGACATTGTGCAAATAAAAACACAATCTTTCAGAATTGTTTAAGATGTTGAATTTACGAAATTTGAAAAAGTGAAAACGCAAACATAAGTTGAAGCGTTTTCACTTTTTCAACATATTAAACAATTCCGTAAGATTGTATTACTACTGATGAAGATAGCTGTAAGTCTTATTAAAACGTTTAGATTTGTCTAACATAAATACAAAAATAAAAAACCCAAAAGGCTAAGCATTTTAAATATGTATAATAATGGTGAAAGTTTCTCCATTTCATATGGACAAAGAAAAGGAAAACGCCACGTATTTCATTCCCTCTCCCAGGGGAAGGGCGGGCTGCTTCAGCTTTTCGAGCTCCTTCAGCCACAATCATGGATTCCCCGCATATATACGTATATTACGTATTTATGCATGGTGGTCGGGAGGGTGCGGTCAGGATAGGATCGGAAGGAACGGAGTTAGGCAGAGTTAGGGTTCTGAGTGGAAAAATACTACTCCGGCATTAGCCTAAATAGCCGCACATGATGTGCGTATACCGAATCGAATGCTAAGCAGGTCGTGTTACCACAACTCTACTAGCTCGGTAAAATTGCATGACAGATAGCGGTTAATAGATATATAGAAGTTAAATAAAAATTCCAAAGCAGCCCGTTTCTATAAAGATATCGGTAATACAGTCTAAGCAACCTTATTGAATTAATTTTTAATGCAATTTGGTTTCCTATTAAAGTACTTTGTATGGAAAAGTTATGTAAAATTTAATTATCTTTAAAAAATATGTCTTCACATTTTCTTATAAAATTAATCGTTATTCTGATATTGAAAAAATTTGAACAAACACTTAAATTCCACCCATGGGCGTAGCCAGCTAAGGGCAGGGAGGGGCAACTGCCCCCCCCCCCTGGAAGAGCAAAAATAAATTAAATAATTTTTAAATTTTAATAAACAAAAAATGAAATCTAAAATATACATATTTTTCTGTTCTGCATACTTTTTTTGTTATCTGTTTTATATATTTTGTTTGTTGTTGTGGTCGTTTGGTTGCTTTTATGAACATTTTAAAATTGATTAATAAGCTATAAGAAATAAAATTATTCGAGTGTCCTTTGTCACTAAAATATATTTCATCAGCAAAAAAACAAAGCTGTTTGAAAAACTGACATAGTGGTAAATATATATTAATAGCGTTTTCGATCTATGCATTTAATGCATTGGCACACCAGAATTGTCCCACCAGAATTGGATAAAAACGAGTGTTCGATTTACTCTCAGGATACGTCAATTTTAGTGTTCGATTCAACCACTTAACAGTCGGACATTTTGAGAAAAATGGTAAAAAAATTGTCACTTTTTTTTTGTTTTCATTTAACTACATTTTTTAATCCTATTAATTAATTAAAATAAATTTACTCAATAAGTAGTTTTAGTGTGAAATATTTTGAAACATTCAATACACAATCCTACATCAGAATCCGAAATAAATACTCTTATAACGTACGTAAGACCTGCACCAACAAGTTAAAACAAGTTAAAACAAAAGTTGCCTGAACGAGACTCGGGATCGTCAGTGTACGGAAAAATGTCACGCCCGAGTGCAGTTCGTGCAAAACTATCAAGTGGTTAAAACACAACTTGCTCCAAATCCTAACATAGGACAATATTTTTTGCAACAACTATTGAGTTAGTGTGTAAGTGCTCTTGTCGAGCGACAGTGTCCTATTTAATAGTGTAACGAAACGCCTCTGGTTTTCTTCGAGAAAAATCGAGATACAAGTGAGGAATATACGGGAACCGGCGATGCGAATGTTCTGGCTATTTCTAGGCTCAAAAAGGGTATATAAAATTGCCTATCCGGCGCGAAGACAAACAGTACAGTGCAGGATACGAAGTTGCATACGGCGAATAGAAAGCAAGGCGCGAGATTTAAAAGCGGAATAGTTAAAAAGTGTTGAGAAAGTGAATATTTGTGTTGTTTTGTTAACTTTATTGGTTTTAAATAAAGTTGGTGTGAATAGTTATTAGTGTTAAATTATTGCCTGAGAAACAAGAGGGAAAATCCGTAACAATAGTTTTACCACAGAATAAAGAGACAGAAATCACAGAAAAGACAATATGGATATAAGAAATTGGTTACAAAAAGGTAAGTTAAATAATTTCAGTAGAAAATTAAATTTTTAATTAAAACTTTAGTCATTCCATTAAAAATGGTCCAAAAATTTGAAAATTGGTTGCTCGACCAGCACCAAATAAAACAAAACTACCATGTAATGATAGCTTATAATGTAGATATGTTATAACCGACGTTAATTTTTGTTCAAAATTATTTGTATCGCAACGTTTGGAAAAAATTCAATTGCAGCCCTTTACAAAATTGCCAATTGCTCTTTACTCTTTGCTTGTATCTTTGTGAAACAATTTTATTAGCTTTGGCAAAATATTCTGTGCATTATTAATATAATTTTATATATTTTCATTATTATGATGCCGACTTTTTGCCTTCTAATTATAACAAAAATTACAATAATGCACCGATTTTGACAGCTGATATCTCAAATGGGACTAAATATAATACTTGAAATTTTCACATATTAAAGATCAAACAGCACTTTATACGTGCTATTAATTTCATTTTGTGTTTTTAATCTAGAGAAAAATATTAACATCGGATATAGTATATCCACATTATAAGCTATCATTACATGGTAGTTTTGTTTTATACTAATTTTTATACTAGGGACTAAGAACAAGAATGATATTAGGTTATTATTTTTAGGTCAAAATCTCTAAAACGGAAAAAGTTCATGATGACAGTAGTGGAAGTGGAAGCAATGATTGTGATGAAGATGAAAATAAAATGGTCGGAACATCAAAATCGGAATCTATTTTTGAAGGAGGCTCAAGTAGTTCTTCAAATCTACATGAAGCTGTCTCTGGAACTGGGATTTCTAAACAAACTGAAGAACGCGATGGCTACCATGAAAATGACATTGGTCGTTATGTTAGTTGTGCCAATAACTTGCCTTCTGAAAAAAGGAGGAATTGTTGACAAACCCTTGGGTTCCATCATCCAATTACGATTTTGCTTCTGATGCCATTCACTTGAAAAGAAAATTTAACCATCGCTGGTTAGATCAATATACTCCATCGCTGGTGTACTCAAGTCGTTTGAAAGGTGCTCTATGTTTGTATTGTGTTTCATTTCCGCCAAGAATTGCTACAGTTAAAGGAGTTTTGGGGTCATTTATGGTAAGGCCTTACATGAAGTTTAAGGATATACATGAAGATTGTAGAAAGCACGTTGGCAGCCATTACCACAAATCTTCAACAGCTGCTGCAAAAGCATTTCTTGAAAATGCTCCTGTTGATGCCCAGTTGCAAATAGGGCACCATAAGACGATTGAAGAAAATAAACAAATATTGTCAGCAATTATTTCATGCATAATATTTTGTGGAATTCATGATTTGCCGCTTAGAGGAAAACAAGGAAATGAGGGAGTTTTCTTTGACCTTTTAAATTTGAGGATTGACTCTGGTGATGAGAAGCTAAAGAGCCACTTGAATAAATGTCAAAAAAACGCAGTCTATACCTCACCAACAATTCAAAATGAGATCATACAATTATGCGGTGAAGTTATCAAAGAAAAAATAATCGAAGACTGTAAACGGGCAAAAGCTTATGCTGTAATGGCTGATGAAACAGCAGATATCGCTGGAAAAGAGCAGCTTTCTATTGGATTAAGGTTCTATGATGAAAGCCAAAAAATAATCAGGGAGGCATTTGTAGGCTACATTGAGTTAAAATGTCAAGATGCTTCTACAATAGCTAGCGCAATTCAAAGTTTTTTAGAAGATAATAATTTTTCCGCCGATAATTGTATGGGATTCGGATTTGACGGGTGTTCCACGATGGCCGGCAAAGAAGGTGGTGTACAGGCCATTCTTAAAAAAAAGTACGCTAAATCTTTATTTTTCCATTGCTCCAGCCACAGACTAAATCTTGTGGTCAATGATACTAGCAAGCTACCAGAAATAAGAAACACAATTGCAACGGTTAAAGACACAATAACCTTCTTTCGTGAATCGCCAAATCTTTCAAGGCTTTGTGAGACCAGATGGTCGGAAAAATATAAGAGCATAAAAAAATTTTCAGGAAGCTTCACTGACATTGTTAAAACACTAGAACATCTATCTGTCGAAGGAAACTATGCAACAAGAAAATCTGCCTACCAATTGCGCTATGCAGTTACTAAACCAATATTCATCTTAGGCTTAAACATAATTGCAAGATACTCTGCAATTTTGGAACCCGTTGTAAACGTTTTACATGGTAAAAGTATGAATTTGGTTATGGTGAAGAAACATATTGATAATATTCTAGATGTAATCAAAGAAGATAGACAAGATGTCGAAAATGTTTCTTATGAATTATTTAAAAAATCACTTGATATCGCAGAGAAAGTAGGGGTTGAGTTTTCAGTACCACGAGTCACTCAAAAGCAAGTACACAACAGAAGTAATCCACCATCTAAGTCTGCAGTTAAATACTGGAAGCGGTCAACAATCATCCCCTATCTTGATTCTTTAACTTCGTCTTTGGATGCTAGATTCTCCAACGAAAATACACCTGCTTTTGCTTTAACTTATCTTCATCCTTCAAGCATGCTCAAAATGGCTTCAAAAGATTTCAAAAATAATGCAGAATCTTTCATGGAATTTTATAAGTTGGGTGATGTCTCTGCAGAATTAGATTTGTGGTACAATATGTGGAAGAAAAAGAATTTAGCAGAAGACAAATTAAAGGACATAGAAGTGGCTGGACTTTTGCAGGAAGCTAATGTTTTTTTCCCTGCAACAAGGCACGCACTGCTAATATTAAGTGCTTTCCCATCCACTACTGCTACCGTGGAAAGATCATTCAGTACCCTGCGTAGGGTAAAAACCTGGTTGTGTTTGATGAGTGTGCATCGAAAATTTTTGAAGGAAAATCAGGACTGCATAGTGAAGAAAGTTTTGGATAAATTTAGTTTAAACCCAAGAAAAATGTTATTAGTTTAACTTAAGTATAATTAAAATCTCAAAGTTTTGTTTTCATTTGCCTTTTCCTTTATCCTAAAATTTTACATTTTGAACGACCTTGGACCATGGTTTCCCCCCCCCCCCCCTGTTATAAATCCTGGCTACGCCCTTGATTCCACCTTAGGATTTTTTTGCCCCCAAATTAAGCTTTGTTTAAAAAAATTGCGTAGAATATAATTAATCGATATTTTTGAGATCTATATCAAGGTATTTTATATCTTTCAAGTATGCAGCTGATATGTATATGTAAATTGGAAGGTAATAAAAAATCAGAGTAACTGGTTGCTTTTATACAGGGTGACTCACGACTATTCCTTCGGTCTCTTGTGTTTAAACGGTACGAGACATCAGCTTAATTTTTTGGTTATATATGTAAATATTCAATTATACAGGGTGATTCAGAAGATTGTAGTATATCAAAGTTAGGTTTTTCTAATACAACGCCCTGTATTCTATGTTATTTTTAGATTATACGTTAAAAATTAAGTCAACTTTATTCAACGTTCCCTATACCTATCGCCTACCAATTTTGAGAAAATTGTGATTTTAAGAAAAATATTCAATTTAAGCAAGAACTAAATACACGGAAACCTCTTACTTTGAGTAACACAAATTTATATCGATTTATTCTTCCACTTGCACTGTGTAGGATACGGTGTTCAGGAAACATCAAAAACCCACTTAACTTAAATCTACCCCGTATAATTTTTATTTATGTGAAATAACCTTATCTACTATGAGTAATGCATATACCTAAAATTAACGATTAAAAAGTTGATAAATAGGTATGGGAATGAAACTTTATTAAAAGTAAAACTAAAACCGGGACTTAAACGTTTATGAAAAAAAACAACAAAAAATACAATACATTCAAAATGATGACCATTTTCTTCTATGAATAACCGCACCCGTCTTTTAAAGGATCTCCTAACGTTTCTCTGGATATATGGTGTTACACTAGCAAACGCACCCTATATTCTAATCTTCGCGTAATCAGCAGTGATAAGTGTAGTGTTATAAAGTAAATTTTTTATGCAACCCCAAAAAAAAAATCCATGTTGGTTAATTTAGAAGATCTAGGTGGAAATTCATGTGGACCTCCCCTTCCAATCAATTCATTGGGAACTGTCTATCCAAATCATTCCTTACATTCCGACTAAAATGTGAAGGAGCACCATCTAGCTGTAACCACGTTTTGTTTATAATACCTAAAGAAACTTCATCTAGAAGAATCGAAAATTCTTGTTCTAAAAACCGTAAAAATTTTACGCCGTTCAAGTTTCCATAAAAAAATATGTACCAATCACATGGTCTCCTACAATTCAGGTGATGGCTTGTGGAAAGTTGATTCGTTGGTAAATAAAACAAATTGAAAGAAGTTATCTTCTTCTCCAGCTTTTTCAAGACTCCATACACATGAATGTCCAACCTCCGTTGAAAGTCTCGTCCAGATAAATTCTGATAAAATTATATGTAATAAGGATGGTACTTACGTTTTTTTTTAAATTCTCCAAACACTTGCTAGACTAATTTTAGTTTATCTAAGAATATCTCTTGAACTTTGCATTATCAACCGCTGAGCATAAAACTAAGAACTCATTGTCATCAATATTTACAACATACTTTGCTTTAGTCTGTTTATTGTAGCTTACACTACCAGTTTCACAAAAAGTTTGTAGCAGTTCTTCAAAAGCTCTTTCGCCTGGATGTGGTTGATCGAGATACTTTTCTGCGTATACCCTTGACGCTAACAAACAATTTCTAAAACATTCACCAATGATAAACGCCGTATCCACACTTTCTTCTTGAGAATACAGTTTCATTTTTTTAGTCTTAAAAGATGATAGCACCATTGAAAATAAAGTAAGAATTTTGACAGTATTTGACCGAACACTAAGGTTAAGGACAGCCCCCAACTAGATGAATCAAACAATATCTTACTTTTAAAATAATTACCTACTAGAATGTAAACAAAAAAATTTCCACAGAAAGTTGAGAGAAAAATCTTAATAACTTTTTAACCGTTAATTTTAGACATACGCATTACTCATAGTTTTTGAGTTATTTCACATAAATAAAAATTAAATTATACAATGTGGTCCATTTAAGTTAATAGGTTTTTGATGTTTGAAAAATATATAATAGGAATCCTTTTCCTAAACACCCTGTACCTACTAAATATCGAAATCCTACACAGTGCAAATGGAAGCCTTACAGGTCAGAATAAATCGATATAAATTTGTATTACTCAAAGTAAGAGGTTTCCGTGTTTTTAGTTCTTGTTCAAATTGAATATTTTTCTTAAAATCACAATTTTCTCAAAATTGGTAAGCGACAGGTGTAGGGAACGTTAAATAAAGTTGATTTAATTTTTAACGTATGATCTAAAAATGACATTATATATATATATATATATATATATATATATATATATATATATATATATATATATATATATATATATAACAATTTTCTAAACCACCCTGTATAATTGAAGACAATTTAAAAGAATAGTTCTTATCAATTTACATGTCACCAAAAAATTAACCTGATATCTCCTACCGTTTAGGCACAAGAGACCGAGAAAATAGTCGTGAGTCACCCTGTATAAATTTTTTTTTTCTGAAAAGATTTTACATAACGACAAATATACAACAAAAATGTAAGCAAACGATTCTGACTTGCAGACATCACGCAAATTGTTTTAAGTAGATCTTTAGGTTGTACATTTTTTGTGAATGTTACACAACTTACTTTATTTTACAGATTTTCCCGTAAACAAAAGTTAAGTTGTTTTGGTAAAATATCAATCAAGAATGGTTGAAATTTCTGCATTAATTTGATATAAAGCTAAGCTTGCATATCAAGTATACCTACACACATGATGTCCATCAAAGTAAAACACAACTAAGTTTGCAAGATGGAATTGCTAAACATATATATTAAACAACAAATCTAACATGAAATGAATTTTGTTGATGAAGCAATAAAGTTAGCTTTTAATGAAAAACAAGTTTTGATTAATTAAACTAAAATTGGAATTATGATCATGGCCACAATTACATAATAAAGGGCAGTTATTTAATAATTACATCTCACCCGGATATTACAAAATAGTATAACTCAATATAGCTAACTCAAATAGCTGTGAAAAATATTTGCCCCAAACAGTAAATAAGCTCGACTGGTTTAGATGTACAGTACACATAAAGTGAATGCCGATTGCAGAACTTGGTATTCATCGCAGGCATCCAAAAGTGATTCATGTTGCATGAAAATGCAACCAACAAACGTAATTAAACCTAAACCGCATTATGGCAATATTTACTTTAAGGTATAAATAAAATACGGGGTGCCCACTATATTTTCCCTATTTCAAGGGCTTAACTTTTAAACGAATAAAGTTGCGGTTTTCACTGAAATGCTTCACAATGATACAAGTTTTGATTGGACTCATCTAAATTTTTTCTTCCCTTCCGGTTGGCAAAAAACAAAATGGCAGCTTTTAGAATTTTCTTTAACTTTTTTTAATGCAACACCCTATATATTTTTTGATAAGGCGAAAGCCATTTATTCCAGCTATCCGTCGGTATAAAGTTTTTAAAAATCGATGCAGAATTAACTGAGCAATCAATTTTTAAGTAGAGGCCTGCAAAATCGGTAGTCAACAATTATTTATCAGTAATTTTTTAGTGGGTAGGCTCTGGAATATTTTTATCATAAATGTCACAATTATTGTGTTTGAGATATATAACCAGATATTTTGCCATTGAAATAATGTTTTCTGATATAAGAAAAGGCAAATGTCCTTTATTTCGCTGAAACTAAATCTATTGTACAAACCAGAAGAAAGTTATTCAGGGAATTTAATAAAATACCACCAACTGCTAAGACAATAAGAAAATGGTTCAACAATTGCACAAACAATACATCGTCACGTAAAAAAACGAATTACAGGTACCAATAATGTTATTAATGGCACAATAGCTATTTATGAGTTTATGACAAGATCTCCTAAGTCATCAATCAGAAAAGTCACGTCGCATTTTGATGTAAGTGGAGCTAAACTGCATAGAATCTTACAAGTACTGAAACTTAAACCATACAAAATTCAGCTACATCAAAAAATAAATCAAAGGGATTACGAAAAACGCCTTTTTATGTCTGAGATTTTATTGGATTTAATGAGAATTACTTCTGACCTCCGGTGAATAATGTCCGATGAAGCAAGTTTCCATCTAAATGGAGCGGTCAATGGACACAACTGCAGGATTTGGAGTGAAGAGAATCCACGTGAATTTGATGAAACTGTAAGAGTTTCACCTAGAGTAAATGTTTGGTGTGCAGTAAGTAAAAACGAAATTTATGGCCATTCTTTTTTGCTGAAAAAACAGTAAACGGTACTAACTGTACGGACATAGAGTTATTTTTTTAACCCCAAATAGACCAGAATGAAAATGAAATTTATTTCCAACAAGATGGAGCACCTGCCCATTATTCAATAACTGCTCGAGAATCGGTATCCAATAAATTTGGTAATAATTGGATCGGCAGGGGAGATCCAATTCAATCAGCTTCAAATTCGCCAGATTTGGCGGTACCAGATTTTTTCAGTGAAAACCGCAATTGTCCAACTTTATTCGTTTAAAAGTTATAAGCCCTTGAAATAGGGGAAAATTTAGTGGGACATCATGTATAACTAAAGAACGTAGAGATACGATGATTTCCTATGTATAAAATAGTAATACTAGCTACTAATGTGTATCCCATGTACATTTTTAAGTTTGTATATTTGAAAACCTTCTACAGGGTGATCCAGATTGATTGAAGTGGTCCTCTTACTTCAAAAAAGATACGCTCCACTTATCTCATTTAGTAATACCAACTATTTCCAGTAGTGTACATAAGGGTATTACTGATTAGGCGGGAAATTCAAAAGTTGATGATATGTCAACAATAAATACAAAAAAATTTTAAATGACATAAATAGTCTGTATTTCTTGATTGTTTACCTCCATCTTAATGTTGACTGATGACTGAGGCAGATTATAGTCTCCGAAAGCTTACAATAGGTGCTGAAAATATTATCCATTATTTTCTAAGCATAAATTTACTATATATTTAATATTCTCGAAGACACTACTAACTGTTGGGGGGTTATTGCATTAACGGAGTTTACTATGGCATTTTGTAACTCCTCAACCGTATGCAAACGATTTGCATACACAATATTTTTTAAGATGACCAAAGAGAAAGCAGTTTAGCAGAGTCAAGCAGGTAGATCGTGGTGTCCATCGATTTTTGATTATTATTCTATCACCGAAAAATTGTGATAAATATGCGTATGAGCTGTTGCGGAATCTTGCTAGAAATCCCATTTTGAAGCTCGCCGTCATACAGTTGTTCAATAAAAGGTCTTAGAATTAATTGTTGATAGTTTGCGGCATTTACATTTTCATTAAAAAAATGGTCCAATTATTCCCCTTCTTGGCATGGCAATCTACACTCCAATTTTAACTGGATGTAATGGAGTTTCAATAAATACATGGGGATTTTCAGTTGGCCAGGTTCGGTAATTTTGGGAATTTATGCAGCCGCCATTTCATTAAATGAAGTGGTTCATTTGAACTTTATTATTTTTTAATTTTAATTTTCCTTTTAGCTATTGCTGCATTTTGAAAGTACTCAAAATAGACGGCTTCATTACTCGTAAAAAGCATTGTAAAAATATTCACAAACCAAGCTGACAAGGATTAAACTACGTCTAATAAAAATTTTACGTTTCTATATAATGTTATTTAAAAGTTTGTTTTTGTTTCGCGCCTACTACTAAACATTGATTAGAGATTCCAAGACAAAGCGCTAGATAGAGGTACCGTATCTATTAAGTGAAGTTGTAATTAACTGAGTGCGTCTTATTAAAAAAAGTACGTAAATGTAATATTTTCTACCTACTGTATCTGTGTAAAATTAATAAAATTAGTTTAAGGAAGGTAAAAAGTTTAAGGTAAGGGATTAATAAGCGGAAGTAGAAGTAGCAGTTTTACACATTCGAACAAGATTGGAAAACTGTTAGTGATGTGACGGAAGGAAGATCTTTACAGATCAAATTAAAATTTAATTTCACTATAACTCTAAAACCAACAACAATATTAAAGTAAATCTTGTATAATTTTTATGGCAAATTTAATTTACTTCATGATTTTGATATAATAAATACCTATCCTAGCGACGGTGATAGGCATTAAAAATCACTGTTTGCCTTTAATTCGATTAAGAACAACTATCTCTTTAATACGAGACCAAAATTTATCCAATTCTTCCCAGAAAGTCAAAATTCGTCAATTAAAGTGTTAAAAAAACTTCATTTCGCTATAACTTTAAAACGAGCAAAGGTATTCACTTGCGGTTCTTACGCTTAAGCTTTATTTAATTTACTAAAATTGAATGTAGTTTAGAATTTACAGTACTTTTAATGATTACACTTTTAATAGCGTCCCCCTCTCTTCTTATGGTCAGTACGCCAATGAACCTTAAACCAATATTGTGTAGAATTGTCTAGACTTTATAACCATGTAAGCAAAGGTATATGTTTGTGAGTTTTGGGAGACATTTTGAATTTTATTATTTAATTTTTAATTGAAGCCCCTAGCGGTGAAATACGGAACTTAAAAATAATTTCCAGTATTTTCTCATGGTCATATTCATAATAAAATTTGTTTACCATTGTTGTCAGATTGACAGGTCCTGAGATATAGCCTCTTACCTAGCTTATTTGCCCACCCGGTAGCAAATGTGTAAATGGCAGACACGTCCGCTGTAGAATCCAAGCCGAAGAAAGGCTTGTATATAGCAGACGGGTACTCGTTAACTAACGCGTCTGCTATTTACTAAACATTCCAATTACAAGTACAAGTACAAGTCACATATTAGTTTTGCAAATGAATAATGCCTACTAGATTATTTATGTGGAAATATAGATAGGAATGCGCTTTTTCACTGTTATCCAGTAAGAAAATCGATTTTGTCACCGAGTTTAGGCGCTAAAAAAGGGTTTTATACGTTTATTTGGGCCGGAAGCTAAAAGAAAAATTATCCAGATTACATTTTATAGCAGATTATCAGAGTTGCTGTGAAATAATCAAAGAAAAAAGATCAGCACTGTCTTTCAAAATCATATTATGAATTTTTATTGGCTAATACGGTCAAAATGAAATCATTAGGAAAATAGCGTATAAAATAGAAATTAATAGAGAGTTTGAGAAGTGTAAGATTAAGGGACGCGGTTGCGTAGAACATCTGTGGCGGACTTAGTATTTGTGCTTAAATAAATGATATAATTTTATTATTCTCAAATTTTATAGGTGAGAATTTATTTAAATGAAAAAATTTGTATTAATAATAAATTGTCAAGAAACAATTACTCGCAAAGAGATAATAAACTAAACAAGTCGAAATAAATGGAAATTTAAAAGAATTTTCTTTAACTTTAATTCACTTGCAAATGCGTTATAATTCAAAAATAAAATGGTATGACTTAGATTAATATAAACAATTTTAGTACATTTGACATCACTTTATATTAGAATGTGCGAGTACTAAATAATATAAATTAAGTACATATAATAAGTAATAAAATTGTAAAAGAAAATTATCAGAACCATTTATGATAGCTTCGATCAATTAAACAGAAGTAAATAAAACGTCAACATTACAAAATTTATAGGTTTAACATCGTAAAGTAAATAAATGTCATTTATTACATTTACTAGTGAAAGTTAATTAACAATATTCGCGTACATAAAATAATTGCACATAAGTACATATAATAAAAGGAATTGTATGAAGGGGTGTATATAAATACTTACATACATGTAACGTAATCTAAATAGTTACGAGAATATTACTGAATAGTCCGAAGTTTGAGACTTTTGTCACAGAGATCGTGGAGTAACGAATATATACAGTTAACCGTTACAACAGTGAATACAAAACATAAAGAAACGTGATTTGTCAAGCAATCGAAAAAAATGTGCATTAAACGGACTACTGAAATTCTTTAGTATATGTTTTTCTTAAATGTTGAAATTAACTAGTCAAGTCCTAATACTAAAGTAATTATTTAAATTTCAACTTGTTTATTAATATATTGTTCCATTGCATTGATAAAAAGATTAGGACTCAACTAAATTTTTATGCGGATTATGTATAGAAATAAGATTTTCTTAAGAACCATAATTAATTACGTCCATTTTGCATAAACATCAGTTTAATATAAACAGGGTGATCTACTTATACTCCGTTACCTTGACACTTAGAACAAGTAAGTTTTAAATAAAAGTTATTCATAGCTGCACATTTTAAAACTATTTAATTATTTTAATTATTTAAAATAAACAATTGACGGCTGATCTCTCATGGACAAAATAATTTCGTGATAGTCTGGTTTTATTGAAACATCACTTTTATGATAACTTTTATTTTTTGTACAGGGTGATCCAAAACTCACACCCATGATTTGGTCGGTTATTTTAAATGGAAAACCCTCTATTTTATATCACCTCTGAAAAGTACTTAAGAAATAATTTTACTCGTCTTAAGCATTTCCTATAACCCAATCTTACAGTTATTAATTTATTTAGATTTTTAAAAATAAAAGCGACATTTTTGGCACTGCAAGCTTTTTACAGTTTGCCGTAACTGTAAACTATTATTTGACAGAGGGTAGTATTATTTGCCTATCAAGCTTGTAAAATTAATATTTTAGCTTTATTCGGTTAATTTCCTTGTTATTTACGTACAAATAATGGTGTGTCACAATAGATTTCCAGAGCGTCGATTGCCTGAAAAAATGAATTTGGAAAAAGTGATAGATCGATTTAATCATACAGGTACTGTAGTATATGAAAAGAAAGAAAAAACGAAAACTATTGTTACCTAGGAAAATGAACTGAATGTATTGTTGGCAATTAAAGATGATCCCAATAGAAGTATAAGAGAAATTTCCAGAAAACAAGAAATAAGTTATGGAAGTGGAAAAACAATACTATCTAAAAACAAGTTGCGCCCATATCATATTCAATTGCACCAAGAATTATTGGATGATAATTTTCGCCGAAGAATAAATTTTTGTAATTGGGCTCAAAGACAAATTCGCAAAGAGATTTTTTGATTATACACTTTTCCGGGATAAGGTCACATTCCATAAAAATGGATGTTTGAATAAACATAATTTTCACTACTATAAGAGAAAATCCTCATGTAATAGTTACTACTTCACAAACAAGGTGGACTTTAAATGTTTGGGGAGGTATTTTGTCGATTTCGTGATTAGACCACATTTTTCGAGGAAACGGTAAACGGTGAAGTTTACTTAGATTTTTTGGAAAATCAGTTGCCTGAGCTTTCTGAAAACGTTCCTCTGCGTATACGTCAGTGCATGTAGTATTTACATGATTTTTTCTGTGGTATGTGAAAAATGAAGTACATAAATTACCTGTAACTAATTTAGAGGACATGAAAATAGAATTAGGGTGGTTTTCCGAAACATTAGTATCCAAATGGCTAGAAATGTAAGTAGAGAATTTGAAGATCGGCTACAACATTCTTTAAATGTAATGGGAGGCTACTTTGAATAGTTAATAGAAATACCACTTCATCGTAACACTGTATTCCGTCACTATGATTAAACTGATTTAAGTTTAACTTCCAGATGACTATGTGGTGGCAATGAAACAATCGTCGAGTGATGAAATACTAGTAAAAAGTTTAGGTTCACCCTCCGGATGACGTGTATGTGGTCAACAAAACGATTGTCGGTCGATGAAACACAATGTTTCGGTAAGGTGCAGGTATGTATTTTGCTCAATCTACAACGTTTTAATGTCCAGATCAAAACGTTGTTACCTAAATATTATTTTGTTATATACTCAGTTTTTAGAATTTTGTTTCATTTATTACTCTTAGTCATTGTTGTACCTAGTTTTATTAAACAATTTGTGGTTTTATTTGCAATAGTTTATACTTGATGTATGTCTTGTTCACCTGGCAGCAGTAGAATTGATACAGAGCTGATTAAACTTGTAGTATTTTCAAATAATACACTACAGTCATGAAAAAAATAAAAATTTGAAGTTCTGCCAAAAATGTGGCTTTGATTTTTAAAAATCTAAATAAATCAATAACTCTACGATTTAGATATAGGGTATGCTTCAGAAGAGTAAAACAATTTCTTAAGTTCTTTTCAGAGATGATATATGAAACAGAGGATGTTCCATTTAAATAACCGAGATAATCATGGGTGTGAGTTCTGAATCACACTCTATTAAAAAATAAAAGTTATCACAAGTTTTAGCAAAACCAGACTATCACGAAATTGTTTCATCCATGAGAGATTAGCCTTCAATTCTTTATTATAAATAATATAGGGTGACGATTCTCATTACGGTTTGCACACAAAAATGGCAATATCTTTAAAAGTACCCTGTAGAACCTAGTAAAAACCTTTATTGTTGGAATAGGAAAAATGAGCCTAATTGAAATTAGACATGCTATACAGGGTGTTCCATTAAAAAAACAAAAACAAAACAAAAACTTTCATTTAAAACTTTTTTTCGTAACTCTCAAGGTAACGGAGTTATCGGACTATGGAGTATAAATTGATCACCCTGAATAAAGCGATGTCAAATGTACTAAACATTTTTATATCAATCTAAGTTAAATCATTTTATTTTTTAATTATAATGTGTTTACAAACCTTTGTATAAGTGAATTAGAATTTGCAATCAAAGTAAAGTGCTGATATATGCAAGTATTAATTAAAGTCAAATAATAGTGAGATTACTCATTATCTTTATTTTTTTTGCCTTTTCGTTTTACAATAACAGATGTTGGAAACACAATTGAAAATCATACTATCAGGAAAATGATTTTATCTATTATACAGAGTGAGAGTTCAAGTGAATATAAATATTAAAACAAGATAGTATTAAAATTTGTTACCTGCATAGAACGATTTCCATTGACTACATTAACCATGATGTTGTCGACTTTAAGGGTCATTTTTCCAAGAAATTCGTTTGATGACAGTTTTACTGTTAATGACCTTAGAAGCAGGAATTACAGTTCATAAAATGGGACAGGAAAGATAGCTTGTATCTATATTAGCGAATTCAACTGTATATACAAATCGCACGGACACCAATACTTATGAGCAGAAATAAATATTGAGCAATTTTCCAGTAAAAAGCTGTAATTGTTTTAATCACAATTACTATAATCCGTAAATGAATGATTGCGAATTACAGCTTAGCGCTTTATTCGGCGTGCACACTCGTAGTTTGTATCTATTTCGTTCTAACACACAATATTGGGAAATAGAGAGAATGGAATGCTACATTATCGTAGCTGCGGGTGGTGAACTAAGACGGACACTATACGTTTAAAACATCTGCATTTGTGTCAGGTGTGTTAGAAGGAGGTAGTAATAGTCTCTTCAAAGACTAAGTTGTCTGTTGTAATCCTTTGACAGTGGTATTCAAAAGTTTATTTTGCGTGTTTGTAACTACTGTAATATGTTATATTCCTTCAATTTATAAAAAAAATTAAATTAAAACGTAAATGAAAATACAATAGTATAATTTATATTTATGAATTCAATTATGTTATTAAATCGAATACAACATGGTAAATAATTTTCGTGATATTTTTCAACTACAAAATTAACTACTTTCTAAATAAGTACATTGAAGAATGTAGGGTCATTAATATGTCATTATTTTACACAATAGAGTAATGTCTACAGATTTCAAACTGCCAGGAAAGTTTTTAAACGAACGTTGCCATGAACTCGTGTTTAATGTGTATGAGTATTTTTGTCGCGAAAAGGATGATGTTGGTCCTCTGTGCAATGTTGGCGCAGTGAACAAGAGAATCGCAGAAGCTTTAGAAATTAGCCTCAGTAAGTTACACAAAATAGTCAAGAGTAAAAAGCGGAACATTTCATTGCCAAAAACTATCAGAAAACCACGAACTAAGTGTAAAAGTGATGATATACAAGAAGGGCTAAAACATACCACAAGAGACATAATGTATGACATGTATTCCCAAAAGAAAGTGGTTACATTGGAGACAATTAGTAATATATTACAAGAAAAAGGGTTACTGACAGCATCCAGATCGACTATAAGTAAGATTTTACATAGTATAGGATTTAAATAAAATAATGATATATTATTGACCCACATTCTTTAATGTACTTATAAGTAGTTCATTATAAGGTAATTTTGTTTATAAGAATAAATTATGTTATTATATTTTCAATTATGTTTTAATGTCTTTAAAGAGACGCCTAAAACAAATATTACTATCTCCTTCTAACACACCTGACACAAATACAGATGTTTTAAACGTATAGTGTCCGTCTTAGTTCATCACCCGCAGCGACATTCTCTTTATTTCCAAACATTGTGTGTTAGAACGAAATAGATACAAA
Source organism: Vesta saturnalis (assembly GCA_036346205.1). NCBI lineage: Eukaryota > Metazoa > Arthropoda > Insecta > Coleoptera > Lampyridae > Vesta > Vesta saturnalis. The sequence goes on from JARFJB010001929.1 coordinate 1,826,146, forward strand.
CTACGAGTGTGCACAGCAAATAAAGCGCTGAGCCGAAATTCGCAATCATTCATTCTACGGACTATAGCAATAACTAATTAATAAATAAATTACACTTACAGTCAATCATTAAAGGCAAGCTACGGAAACCATTAGTAAATAAAATTTATTTAACAGATAATTTAGGAAGTGTGTGCATTGCACAAGAGAAATGGCAAACGATACATCACAAATTTGGTACCGCATTGTAGGGCCATATTTTATAACATTAACACAACTTACAGAATACACCACAAAATTGGCGAACCCTCGTGGACAAAGATTTAATTAACATTATGGTATAAAAATTAAGGCGAACTTTACAAAATTAGCGTTCTTTCGAAAAACTCACATTTTTTGTGTAAAGCGATACATGAGACATATAAATTTATAGTGAATGCTAAACTACCAACCAAGTTTTGAGATAGTTACCACGGCATTTGTTAATTAATCCATCGAAGTATTACAAACTCGGTTGTTGTAATTGTTTTATACTAAATTAGCTCGAGAATATAAGTGCATTATGGAAAGGTCACTGATCGCATTACTTGTAAGTTTAGATATATTGCCAGATCGGCGATATTACCCAAAGCGCCTTAATGTTCCGCACTGAACCCTGTTTTGTCGAATGTTTCAACACAATGCAGAATTTTATTTGTACGATCTATATTAAAAGGCGCATAAGCCAGAAAATAGATGTTTAGACGACGTTAAGTACACACGATACACCTTTGTTACCGAAATTCAAATAACCATTCGCTAAACTTTAAGATAACAATTCAAGTCTAAAGCCATCGTTTCAAAACCCTTTGATTTTTAATTCTCTTTTATATTTCTATTTCTGTAGAAGCGAGATACAATCCTTTTATATACGACTACGAGTGTTGCATTTCGAACCACGTTAATAGGTATTGTTTTTCGTAATACTATATAACGCCTTCATTTAGTCCCTTTGGTACATCATTAAATAAATGAATTTGGTACTAACACAGTTAGGAAAACGTATTTAATACCAGATAACCCGGATAACCGACCCCAAAAGCACGTCTTTCCTTAAGAAGATTATAAATATTGCTGAAAATTTTCAATCAACATTGATTGTTTCCTAAATGGTAATGAAGCAAGTTATCAATTTTTAAATTTAGTAATCGCTTGCGTAATCGAAATGTAAACATAAAAATTGCTTGTTTAGGTAAAATATAAACTCAAATTGATATGTCTTTATGCATTAGTTAGGGCGATGTTATTATTCAAATGGTGCCGTTTCAATTTATGCGCATCAAACTCTGTTAAAGGATTATTCCACCTTTTAGCGTTTGATATCACTTAATAATGATGCAAATCTGCAATAAAGGAATTTCAAAGGGAGAAATATGAGTTTCATGAATACATGTTAAGTTTTTTTTTGTATGAATACAGCTATAATGTCATGAATGGATTTCCTGCAGAATTTCTTTTGAAAGGAAACGATTTCAGGGCCGGTTGCTTCAAAGGTGGCTGTTACTATAATATCCGGATTAAGACATACGATTGGCCAATGGACAGATTGACGTAATTGATAGATGTGTTCACCAATGAAATTCCATAACCCCGGGATTTTAATAATCCTGGTCTAGCTCACCTGTGTTCAACCAGCCCATTTGTGATCTCTTATTAAAGAATTGAAAACACTTAAATATTCATAACTAAAACGTGGTTCAGTATTTACGTTTTTGTTGAATATTCAATTTGTTAGCGGAGAGTAAAAGATTTGAATAGATTATATTATAAATATTAATTTTTGGAAATTTACATATGCTCTTTTTCAAAGGTATATAAGTAGTAGTGATGTGTATAAATAAAGTTATTAACCCTGTAAGTACGGGAACTCCTGTTTTACAAGAATATTGTAATAGTTCAAGATCATCTAACTAAGGTTGCCTAAATAAGCTTGCGAACATCCTATGTAATCAGAGCGTTGACGTTAACATTTTTTAGATCTGTCTTTTAAAGTGATATTAGTAATATTTACAAATATTTTTAGTAGATTTGGTCATTTTGATCTACGTTTTATCCCTTTCGCCTTTAAACGAGAAAAAGTATATGTGTTATATGTTCCTATCTCTTTTTGAGTCATGCTGAGATAGTACCATGAATAATTCGTTGGAACTAGGCAAATGAATTTATGACTTGCATGGTTTTTCGTTAAACCACCTACAGGGTGTCAGTTTGAAAACTTCCCAGACCTTATAGCTTCGAAACTGTAACTCAACAATAACCCATAGAAAATTCATGTTAAAAATATAGAATCTAATCTAATCAAAATGACTGCCAAGGCAATATTAAAGTCTATTCTTAAATTCATGTCGTACATTTTCAAAGATTTGTCGCGTAATAGCTCCGTACTCTTCAATTATTCGTTGCCGCAGATCTGCAATAGACTGGGGCTGAGTTTTATAGACGCCATACTTTAAGTGAAGAAATACAATGGAGTCAAATCTGGAGACCGCGGTGGCCATTCCACTAGTCCTCTTCTACCAATACACTGATATGCATAATTGTGCTCTAACCAGTTTCTAACACGTAGTGTATAATGTGGAGGGGCCCCGCCTTATTAAAAATGTAACAAATTGCCATTTTCAAAAGTAGTAAGGGGCTGTATTGTTTCATGCAACATTCGATAATAGAGTTCACTATTTAAATTTTAATTAATAAATAACGGTCCAATAATAACTGCTCAGACATTAATTTTTTCAGATTGTCTTCCCTAATAAGATGAGGATTGTCATCACTCCATTAACGACAGTTTTGTTTGTTGACATGACCGTTATGGTAAAAGGTACATACCTCGGAAAACAAATGTGTTTCACTAATTCAGGCTCTTCTAGAGTCTTATTGGTCATAATTTCGCAAAACTCAATTCGCCTACCTGGATCATCATCGCCAAGTTCTTGAGTAATATGGATAGTATAGGGATGAAATTTGTGCATTTTCAACACCTTGTGAACAGATTCATGGCAAAACTCCGTTAATTTAGATATCCGACGAAGTTGTTTGACCAAGAACTTCAATTAGCGCAGCTTCATGTAGTAGTCGAGGTTGATTTCTTTTTTTATTGATAACCGATCCAGTTTGCTCAAATTTTAAAACTACGCTAAAACATACCGATCACATACGATTTTTCCAGGGTATAATTAATTAATTAAATGATGTAGCAGTTTGTCGTTCGGCGATTGTGCAAACCATCTTTCAAAAAGGTTTAAACTATTACAGAATCACAATGAAAGTGTGTAACTTTAATAAAAATGCTATAGGCATAGCTGTCTTATGATAAGAGGGGAGAAGGCCCAATAACAAGTTCCGGAGTCTTCTACCGGGGGAGAAGGCCCGAGAAGAAGCTCCGGAGTCTTATACCTGGTGGGAGTCCTATACCTGTCATATGAGATAATACGAGGGCCCCCTTATTAGAATATTGTTTCAAATTCCCCGCCATAATAATTATAAAAATGGTCGACAAAATGGCTCCAAAAGCACAAATGGCCGACAAAACAAAAACAACCTCCAAAGCCTAGAAACCACGCCCGAGAAGATGACCGAGAACACAAAATGGTCGCCACCCATCAGATACCAGCGAGCGTATCTGGGAGGAGTCCTTGGCCCAATCACAAACCAGGCGGCGTGGCCTATCCTCAGATCCTCCAATCAGGGCGTTGTATGCACGCGCATCACCAATCAGGGCGACTGCCAAAAAGGCCCTTCACACTGCCAAAAGGACCCTAGTTACGGGATGAGGACTATAAATACGTTATGAAGGGGTTTAAAATGGCACCGAAAAGAAGCCGACAAAAAAGGGGCGTGACCAACCAGAGCACGGTGGCTGGATGCTGTGCAGGGGTGTATCGAACAATCAGAAGTCAGGAGAGTGACCTATCCCTCCAATCAGACCCCACAGTCCCAGGCTGAATGCTTGCACACGACTAATCAGCGGCGTGGCCACGTGACCCTCACTCCTTCCCCCACTATCGTCACCGAGTGGGGTTATCACGTCACAAAAAGTGACGGGGGAAAGCCAAACCCTTCTACTAACATGAAATAACCACACTATAACCAACAACATTCACACAATTATTGGAAGGACCGCCCAAATTCTGACATGCGTAAAAAAACCTGCGAGCAAATTTTGTCGAGTTCTTCGTATTGATTGAGGTATACTGTGGTCGGTCCTGACGTCTGAATTTGTGAACGAGTCGTTTTAAGTTGAGAAGAACAACATTCAGTCTTCTTCTTCTCTTACAAATATAAACGAAAGATATGTTGTGTGGAACAACGCACGACCTTCCAACCTATAAAGTGGAAATTAAAAGACATGAAATAATGAATATTTTAGGGATATCACGAAACCTTCTGTGTAATACGTTCATGAAAAGAATCCGCAACATTGTAAAAGAAATCTAAGTCAGATAGACGGATAAACCTTCATGTTAGATAGAAGTTAATGGACTTACAGTTGCTAACCTAAAGAAATTCAAAACCGGACCACTTCTATAAACAAGATAATAATAATTTTTATCCCAAACCGTCAATAGAACCGTACATTACCGTAGCGATTTTCGGAAAACAAATCTTTATTTTACTGTAAAATCAAGCATTTTAGTATCTGCCGCAAATGTTCATCAACATAGCCATGGTTGAGAGGAATCATTTATAACTGTCACTTGCGTCGCAGCCGCACTGCTACATTTTTAACATTAAAAATTTTGTCGCCAATTATTTATAAAAAACAATTTTTAAACGACATATTTATAAAAAAAATAATGGACAATCGCCAGTATCATGTATTTATGGAGTGGAGCAACAAACACGAAATTAAAAAATATAGTGAAAATGCTTTACTGACATATTTTCCCGACATGTCAAAAGAACATTCTTCTTCTTCAATGTGGTCCTGTTATTCCACGGTAAAAGCAACACTTTTAGCAAAAGATGACGGTGATATTAGGAAATATAAAAAAACTTACGTCATTTTTAAAACAAACAGGAAGAAATGATATTTAAAAAAAAACTCTTTCACAAGAAGAAATATTTAATTTTTTACCAAATCCATCGAATGAAATCTACTTGATGATGAATGTAATTTATGCAAATTGTTCAAAACAATTTGATATATGAATTAAATAATTATTTTAGATTTATGTAGTGTTTAGAATTACTTGAGATTTACGCAATGAAGTATTTTTAAATTTAAAAGTAAGTGACAGAACACAAAAAAAAACAATTCTGATTGTTGATATAAATAAAACAAAGACCAACAAGCCTCGACTATTTGTGATCACTTCAGAGTTTTAGGGAAAAAATCCATAGAACTATTTAACAAATAATTAGCTCTGCGACCTAAACAGATGCCACACGATCCATTTTTCCTAACTTATAGGAATGGCAAATGCACAATCCACCTAGTTGCAATTAAAGTAAAATTGCAACTATTTGAATTTACCAGAACCATCTCTTTACACGGGACATTGCTTTCGTCGAACATCCGCCACTCTATTTGCCAACACAGGCGGCAATAAAAAAAATTAAAAACGTCATGGGGGTGGAAAAGGGACTTGTTGAAGAATCTGTGCTCCATAAAACTAAAATTGCAAAAACGACTTTAGGTGACGGCCAGACTGACAATATACCGTTATCAATGATAATTCTAATAAATATTCACCAGTTACTAACATAGAAAACAATCTTCAAATATTTTCAGTTCAACCCCTTCCACTTCAGGAATTTAATTTTTACCGTCGATCAGGGTGTACCTACACGTTTAACATAACAAACAATAAGTAAATTTGTTTTGTATTCTCCGTTTTTTAGTTTACTTTAACCTAATAAAATGTTAAATCTTATTTACTCAGGCTCGAACTATAAAGATTTCACTATACTGACTTAGTACATAAATAACTATTTATGCGTCAGTGAAAAGCAATTTACAAATTTAGTACATTTTGAAAACTTTTTAAATAGTTTTTAAAAATTTGTCATTATCTTCTAAACCATTATCAAAACCATTCCATACTATTAAGCAAACGCTCTCGTAATATGTACGTAATGAAAATTGGCACCATTATAAAAACAACAACAATAATTTTTGAAGGATTGACCTATAAACTTTTCACGTAAAAGTTAACTGACACACACATACACAAACACACACACACACACACACACACACACACACACACACACACACACACACACACACACACACACACACACACACACACACACACACACACACACACACACACACACACACACACACACACACACACACACACACAATCACACACCACACACACTCACTCACACCACACCCACACACACACACACACTCACACACACACACACACACACACACACACCACACACCCACACACCTACACACCCACACACCCACACACACACAGACAAACCACCAAACCACACACACACACAACACACACACACAAACAACAAACAC